>VWZO01017929.1:112456-285174 GCA_013396975.1 Bucco capensis
GGGGGGGGGAAGCAAAATAGGCAAAACTCCCTCCCTGGGGACATTAAAAGAAAGGTTGAATGGGGCTGTGAGCAACCATCTAGTAGAAGATGTCCCTGCTCATTGCAGAGGGGTTGGACTAGAAGGTCCCTTCTAACCCAAACCATTTGATTATTCTATGAAAAGAAATGGCCTGGTATGTGTTTTGTACTCTGGATTACCAGAAAGTGAATGCTTTGACATCTCTTGTATTGTCAGGTAAATCACTGTCATCGGAAGCTTTGCCCATTCTCTTCACTATAGATGCTCCAGAGGAAAAGTGACCATCCCGTTTTATAACTGCAGGAGTGCCCCTGGAAAGGGATAGCCCAGAAAATCCTTCTTTGCTCTTCCAAGGAATTGTTGAGAAATTTCTTGTTTCTCAGGTATGCTTATTTTTCAGTGTCCCCTTGTTGAGTATCATAGAACCACAGAATTATTTAGGTTGGAAAAGACCTTTAAAATCACTGAGTGCAACCACAAACCGCACAGCCAAGTCCACCAGAGTACTCCTGGTGAAGACGCTGACATAGAAGATACTCTAATGTCTTAGTTTGGGTCAAAATAAAGTATTCCATGCCATATACTTCATATTCAGTCCTTGAGGCTTTGATGTCGAGCATGGGCCTTGGGGTCTCTTGCATGAGGCCTAAGACTCAGGAAAACAAGTACTTAATTGAGCTAATTAGCAGCTAATGAACAATTAGTATATATAAGGAGAGGGCTAGCTCTCCAGCTACCCAGAAGGTTGAGCATCTGAGCCCTGTGAAGATCAGAAGCCTAGCTCTGCTCCTCAGGACTCTCTCTGATCTGCCTTCAATCCTGGAAGACTGAGCACCCTGAGCTTTGTGAAGATAAGCAGCCCAGCTCTGTTCCTACAAGACCCTACACGTTCTGCCTTCCATCTCAGTTCGAGAGTTCCAGGATCCAGCCTCCTGAGCTTGAGTCCCAGCTGCTGCTGAAGTCCTCCTGCTATAGCATCAGTGGTGATGTAGTTGCCATCAAGGGGGAGGTTGGTTCTGGTATTGGTTTTGTGTGTGTATGTATACTCTTCATTTTCTTGTTGTTATTTCTATTAAAGTAGTTTAAGTTTCACTTCCAATTCACAAGTGTCTCCCTCTCTGATAACTTCCACTTTTCCTTCCTGGAGCAGGGGAAAAGGGGGATAAATAGAGAATACCTGTCACTGGGTTTCACAGTATCACAGTATGTCAGGGTTTGGAAATGACCTAGAAAGATCATCTAGTCCANCCACCAGGACTCCTAGATCTTTTTCCCCAGGGCTGTTTTCCAACAGATCAGTTCCTAGTCTGTACTGATATATGGTTTATGGTTGACCCAGTCCTAACTCTTGATGCCTAAAATTGTTCCTTTTTAAACACTAGCAGCTACACAGAATTGAGTTAATTTTCACCTGGTAGTTCAGATGTCTTGCACAAACACAAAAAGCATGAGCAATATGTTCCAGTAGATCAGGACCAGTGGGTTGGCAGGCTACCTGAGATCTCTTGAGACAAATTCTTTGCTTTTGTCACTACTTGGGAGTCAGTAGAGTGAAATGAGTTAAACTGGGTTTTTTTGCCATGGCAGTTATCTTGTCTGTCAGCTGTGGCCTGATTCTGGTCCCTTCACACTGTCCATTTGCACAAGAGTTTGGAGCCAGAAAGTCATATTTCAAGGCGAAATTGGCCAAGTTCCTGAAAGCCATTGCCATTCTCCGTATTTTGTTAGGATATTTTCCTCTATTTTTCATTTAGCAGAGCTAAAAATTACCTCTGAAATGAAAAATAATAAATAAAAACACAAACAAACAAAACCCAACAAAATAATAACAAACCCAGAAATGAATCAATAGAAAGAGGTAATACTCAGACTTGGATGACTCTAAGCAAGACGTGAGTATTTGCAAAGGCTAAGATGCAAGCTGCTCCTTTTTTTTTTTTTTTTTTTAATGTTCTTGTTCTATTTGTTCCACTTAGGACACGTTACTAGGATGAGACGAGGAGGAGGAGGACAGCATGGAAAAGACAGGAACACTATTTGATGGCATAAAGACGTGGGGCAGCAATGCCAACCACAGAAAGGGGCCTCTCATCATGGAAAAAAAAAAAGAGACCGCTTCCAGATTCTTTTAAACAAAAATGCCTTCAGCAACGAAGACGACAACCCCGCCCAGGCCCGGGAGCGGAGCGGTGGGAGGAGGTGTCCCGAGGTGTCAGTAGACCCACAGTGACTCTCCGTGGAGGTCTGGAGCTACTACAGATGAGGCCCTGACTGGTTTTGAAGGAGGAGGAACAGATCGGGGCAGGTCCAGCCTGCGAGGGAGCAGAAGGACGGGGCTGGAGAGGGCTTCTCGGCTCTCTCCCCGCGTAACCCGAGCACCCACAGTCCGGAGCTCATCCTTCCGCCGGGAATGCAGGAGCCTTCCTGATACCAGTCACTCCACTTTTTCCTGACTTTTCCGAGGCTTTCTGAAGGAAATTTGGATGACCTTGTTTTCCAGGTAGGCAGAGTTTCCCTCTCTTTGCCCAGCGATCGGGGTGCTGTTTCCTGACAGTTCTCCAGGTAGGAATACAGGAGCCAGGCTCTGCCCTCCCAGCCTGTGTCCCGGCGAGCTGCCCACGGGCTCTCCAGCCAGCTGCGTCCTTCGGACACATCGTGTTTAGACAGCATCTGCTGTAACGCAACAGATATTTTCCCCTTGCTTTCAGATCTGGGGAGTATTTCCCATAGTTTTTCCCAGGTGCAGGTATGGTGAGCTACACACTCTCATCTGCCAGGGCCAGAGGTCTACAAAACCCCTGGGGAGGTCTTGGACCAAATTTTTCCGTGGGGCAGCTGCACTGAGTTCACCAGCTATGCTGAAGGGATGGCCACAGAGGCAGCATGGTGCCCGCTACAGCTGGGCTGCAGAGCAACTCATCTGCTGCACCAGTTACTCCTTGCTTTCCTTAATATCAGAGGACACAGATTAGACTGCCCTGTTGTTTTCATTTAAACTTATAAACGTTTTATTTTATACTTTAAAATGTAATTTTACTTTAATAAACTTTAAAATTAGCTCTATCCCAGCCAATGCCAGGACACTTAAGAGTCATGTCTCCTAGTTATTCTGAGTTTCATTAGCACAAGCTCCTCTGTTTTTTAGGGTACTGACAGCACTTTTGGAAATGTCTGCAAACTCATTGCGCTTGCCTCTTTGGACCAGCTATTTTTTCTGGTGGCAGGGGTCAGTGTGAATGCTGTTAAATTGAGGTTTCTAGGTGGCAGAGCTGCAGCTCCAGGAGCTGCACCATCCCTCCAGGGTCAAGCACTGCTACTGCCAGCCCCTCCTGCAGCCTGGGCTTCCCCAGGATGAGGTCCCAGGGTGGTTGCACTAGGCTTGCTGGAGAAGAGCTGGACTGCCAGCAGCTTTTGGGAAAACTTCCCCTGGGTGGTGTGCCTAGGGGCTCAACATACAGGGCACGTTTAGGTAGTGACTGTGACAAACACTGAAATTCCCTTCATATACAGTGTGCAAATTTGTGGGCACACAAGTGAGGAAGAGGAAGTGTGTTTATAAGAGCTTTTGTTCCAAATGGAAGACTTCTTTTTTTTTTTTTTCCTTATTTTATTCAGCAAACATTTGGGTAGAGCAAAATGCTGCCTGCACAAGTGCAAGGCACCACAGACGCTATAGCTGCTGGGTATGGCTGTGGAAGAGGTTGAGACTGGGCACATCAGAGCAGTTTCAAACTTTATTCTGCATATGACATAGCTAGCTTAATTCTCCTTTCTTGAGAGTAATGCAATTTTTGTGGTTTTAAATAAGCTCTTTGCAGGCAGAATTAGCTAGAGAGCAGAGAAAGTTAGATTTTGTAAATTTGGGAACGATTCGCTCAGCTATAATAGGTGTTGTGGTATTGAAGGAGAAACACACAGGGCACCAGGAGGAACTTCAGAAATATCGATGTGTGAGACAAGACAGATCATGACTCTGCCTGGCCAGGCACATGAGGTGACCTTTCTAGTGCATTAAAATCTGCTCTATCTGATAATCAGATGTGAGAGAACTAATAAGCCAAATGTAATTTGCACATTTGCACCAGGAGGTTCAGAAATACCAAAATCTGTTCAGATCCCAAAACCATTTCTCAAGATTGCCTGTTGTTTTTTAGTTTGTGTGCATCTTACAGGGAAAGAGATGCATCACTCAACAAATATTGAGAGAAGGAAATTTCAAGAGAAATCCTTCTGAGGCCTTGCTCTCCTGCAATATCATAGTCCTGCTCTTGCAGAGAGAGAAAGGTCAAGAAAGAACAGGATGAGCAGACCCAAGTATTCAAATGTGATGAGTTACCTCCCAATTTGCTCTTTCCATTAGTTTTCTGGACTGTCAGTGTTCAAAAAGTGTCTTCAACATCCAGAAGATGCATTAGTCTGAAAAACATGATTTTGCTGGTGAAATCTGAGATTTCCATTTGCGAGTTTCATGGCAGGAAGTGGAGCTTGAAGGAAAATATCAAATGTTATAAGATTTGTGAGAAAATCACAAAAGCTGGTAGTGCTCTGAGGATGATAAAACAGGCACTGTCTCCCACCTTAGCCTAGGAGACCCTTTACCTTTAGGCAGGGAGGAGTTTCCAGCAGTCTCACCACTATGTGCCTACTCACTGTTAACACCAGGTGGTATTCTAGTACAGCAGAAAGCTAAGGTAGCTCAAGGCACAGAGGTCCCCTCTGAGGCAGAGAGTACCTGTGACAAGAATGCAATGAGGAGACTGTGTGCAACAAGACCACAAAGAAGTGAGGAGTGTCTAGTGTTACCAGCTGTCACTTTTGTGCCTTGCTTTTCTACTCATGTAGAGGCAGAGGCCACAGTACCTCACTGGCTCAGTCCAAAGCCCTGAGGGCTGCAGGCAGGTACAGTCCTGTGCTAGAACTGCCCCTGGTTGCCCATGCAGTTTAACTGCTCCTCACAGCTCTGCCTGGAGAGCAGCTCTTCTGCACAGTGCCTTTTCCACCCACACATACATGGCAGGAGGGAAGAAGGGAGGTGGTTAAACTCAGGATGCAGAGTCCTATGAGTCAGACACTTGGCCAAAGCCTCCAGTGCTCCCAGCCTTTCCAAAAACTGATGTCTCCAGCTTCCTCAGCTGTCATGAAAGACTGGCTCTAAAATGGTGCTGTCTGAAGGCACAAAGCTGTTGTGTTCCACAGGAGAGCAGGATCTCCTGCAGCTCTGCTTTGGGGAAGGCAAACAAGATGAGGGAAGCCTATAATTAGACTGAAGGAAGGAAGTCTTGATCTTAACTAAAACATGGTATTAGCATTAAAGTATTTTATCCTTATGATACCTCTTTGGTTCACTGCAGCACAATGAAAATTGAGCCACACTGATCTATGCAGGGTCTTCACAAGGCCACGGTCAAGTCTCTTTGCAAACAGCTGTACAGCCTTTCTGAGCTGGAGAGGGAGGAGAAGGATGCATTAATCACTTGGTAGGGAGATTTGAGTGCTGAGCTGGAGGCACTTGAGAGGCCTTTGATGTCAGAGGGCTTTGCTGAGCCGTGTCTGTAAAGTACCTCAAGTCGATGTTCCCAAAGCTTTTGGATCTCTTGTCCCAGCCACTCAGGAGATCTTCAAAGACCATAAGGGTTTCCCTTCCCCTATCTGAAACCTAGCCTGAGCACTGGCTCTTGCAGGCATGTTAGTATATGTACAAGCCTTAGTAAGGAGGAAGGCTGTCACTGTTGTAAGGATGCAGGCAGCGATGATAGAAAACAGCCTTTCCAGTATAAACCAGTTTGCAGAACCCTGTGATGCACTGCAACTTGCAGTATAAACTGGAATGGGACATATCCCACAAGGGGATATCCATGCGGAGCGACATCTTTAAAGAGATGCAGGGGATGTAGAGCTGCCTGTGTTCTTCAGACAATGCTGTTTCTCAGGGAACTGAGGCAGCAGGTCAACTGCTTTATTTACTTGCCCTTCCTCTGCTCTTTTAATGCAACAAAATGCACTCTTGTATTTGTTCAAGCCTTGGACTTTTCCAAGAGTTACCCCCCCAAAAAGCCATTCAAGGGAGAAACTCCCTTTCTGGACTGGACTAAGGCCTTCTTTTCATAACAGAGAGTCACATGTGCCCCTTTTTGATTTGTCGAGCTGACCACCAAGCAGAAAAGCATCTATGCTGCTACCACTTGGTCTGTGTGCCACCAAGGGCCATGCTGGTTAGTTGCATTGTCCTCTAGACATAAGGGTGAGCATTGCCTCTTCTTCCATATTCTTTGCTGTTGAGAAGTGTCACTTGGGTTTTGTCTGTGAATATTCTTTTTAATCCTGGGTTACTCTGACCACTTACATTCCCATGAACTTTACAGACCAGTTCTCTAACTTCTCTGCTACTTAAGTTATCATAATTCTACACAAAAGACACTCCCATGTGCAGCTGGCCCTCAGGGGCCCAGGGACAGATTGAATGCTAAGGATGTGCACTTCTTCAAGTGCTTGTTTATTCATTCCTTTGCTCCATGGGTTGTGCAGGCTACAAAGGAGTGCTGTTAAGCAAGGGATTTTGTACCCTTTTGGTATACAGAGGCATCACCACACCCACAAGGTTGGCTGGAGGCTTAAAGGACCTTCTGCATGCCTTCCTTGGTGGTTTGGAAAAGCAGAAGAGAGGAGCATAGATGCTTACATCTGCATGGATCAGAGGTGATAGAGTCACTGTAGGCATGGAGTGAACAGACACATATATGGAGATAAATCATGAAGTCAGAAGATCCTGACAAACTGTCAGTAGTTCCATCACCTGAACCCTTCCTTTAGACTAACATAGAAGCTAAAGCAGTTTTAAATCATTCCCCCATACTGCAACAAAAGAAATATTTTAATTGCTTAACTTTCAAGTCAATATAAAAATCTCATTAGCAATGTGTCACAGTGATGGAGAGGTCGTGTTTGTCACAGATGGGGCTTACAAGGAGCATTGGCTGGCTTTACATCTTCCCAGAAGAGCTAGGAGGTTGTATATAATGCTTAACATGTAACTTGTGCTTTCCCACAGGCATTTAAATATCCAGAGGAACTGCTGAGATGTTCCAAGAAGCCTTTTTCTCCACTCTCCTTTGTGTGGCTTTAGTTCCTCTCCATGCTCAGTTTGATGTGGATTCTGGAGATGTCAGTCCTACCTCCTGTGCAGGTATTAACCAGATAATTTGAGTGTCTCTCTTCTTTGTAGGCAGGAATTTCACAAAAAGCAATAGCAATGCTCACAGTGGCATGTTACACCTCCCCTGCACCTTTGCAATCCTAGGTAGTGCTATAGGGTAGCAAACCGTCTGTGTGGAATGCCATGCTCCACCAAAACTCCAGTCTCTGGGTTTGCATTGAAGTGCAGAGAGGTAGAGACTGAAGAGCTGGAGTCTGCCAGTGGTGACTTCTCTCAGCTGGTGCAGTAATAAATACCAGAGTGCCACCAGAGCTCAGCTCTGTATCCGATGTCAGAGAATAGTCCTCTTTGAATTTGGTGGGTTTAGTGTTCTTCAGTTGCAAAGCAGAGGATGTAGTTTACCTGTCCAGCCTGCCTTTTACAAAAAATGGCAAGATTTTCAAGACTGATTTGGTACTGAGCAGGTCTTAGGATTTTGAAGTCCTGGGCACTGAAGAGTTGTCTGACCTGAACACAGATGTTGCTGCTAGAGCTAGGTGGGACTTATGCTTTTTCCAATGTTGTACTTGGGTATGATCTTTTTGAAAATGTTTATAAATGAGAGAGCAGCCAGCAGCCTGGCAGGCAGGGCTTTCATTTAGTGCAGGAGAGCAAAAGTCATACCCTTGCTCTTCTTCACTCAAAGCTTGCAATTAGTCCTCAGTTTCCTCATCTCCTCCAACCCAGGTGGAAATAACTCTCCTGGTTAGTAAGAGCTGCAACACGCTCAGAGGAAGCTGAACCTCAAGCCTCATGCTGTGGTTTGCTCTCTTCACAACACTATGTGCTCTCTATACATGCTTCTCGGTCCAGGTTTCTGGGGGATGCAGCAGTGCATGAAGGGCTCTGACATGTTCTGAATAATTGTCTCCATGCAGAAAAGAGGAACTGCCCCATCAATGTATACTTCATCATTGACACCTCAGAGAGTGTTGCTCTGCAGACTGTGCCTATCCAGAGCCTCGTGGACCAAATAAAGCGGTTCATCCCTGTGTTCATTGATAAACTGGAGAGTGAGCTCTACCAGAACCAAGTCTACATCACTTGGCAGTTTGGTGGACTTCATTACTCAGATGTGGTGGATATTTACAGCCCTTTAACAAGCAGCAAAGACATCTACCTCCCCAGGCTGTCTGCTATCAACTACCTTGGCCGGGGCACTTTCACGGACTGCGCTATCTCCAACATGACAGAGCAGATCCAGACTCAGATGGCCTCAGGTGTAAACTTTGCAATAGTCATCACTGATGGCCATGTCACTGGCAGCCCCTGTGGGGGGATGAAGATGCAGGCTGAGAGGGCACGAGACATGGGGATCAAACTCTTTGCAGTGGCCCCCAGTGAGAATGTCTATGAGCAGGGACTGAGGGAGATTGCCAACTTGCCGCACGAGCTGTACCGTAACAACTATGCCATCACACAGAAGGACACCCTGGACATCGATGTGAACACCATCGACAGGATAATCCAAGCTATGGTACAGAGGTGCAGGGAGTCTAACGGGAGGGACAACAAAACAGTGTGTGGATGGAGGGGATGCTGAGTGGACCCCTGGTGGGTTTTGGCAGGACTCTAGAGGTCACCTCTCACCAGGAGAAGCCTGCCTTTGGTTTCTCTTCCTTTTTTATATTCTTTCAGCAATTGTGGGCCAAATAGAGTCTAGAGTATCACTGATTTCCTGGTTAGATACTTAGCCAGGACTCCTTTGTGCCTGTGTTCCCTGGCAAAACTGGGCACACGCCCACCCTGGTCCTGGCACTTGCTGAAGGCCAGACCTATACTCCAGCCAGCTCCCCATCCAGGGGCACGTGGAAGAGTGTTCAAAGCTGAGATATCCTCACCATCAGTAGGGTCTTTAAGGCCCCACCCGTGAGGTATTGTTAATCAAGGACTATGCTGAGAGTATCTTTAAAGCTATGGGACTTTTACCATCTCCTCACCCTTACTGTCACACACACCTCCAAGGGTGTGATGCTGCTTTTTCTCTTTGGGCTGACCATCTTAACTGATTCTGTTCTTCCTTTATTCTCCTTTGCAGAAACATGAAGCCTATGCAGAGGTGAGCGAGCAGCATCTTTATGTCATTGCCACACAACACAGGTTTAAGTTGCCTCACTTAGAGAAGACCAGCTCATACCTCAAAGTAGCAGGCCAGATTTTTCAATATGCTGCACGGAATGGGTGTCTGCCCATTTGTGGGTCAATGCAGGGCCTGGGGACCTATACCCCTTGCCCCTTAAGGGTTAAAATGTCATACTGGACTCTTCACTTTTTGTCTCCCCCTCACCTGCAATGAATTCAAGTCTATTGAATAGTTTCATTTCATCCTTGTAGAGGCATGTTTTGTACATGCGACACAAGCTGAAGTTCCTGCCCTGCTGGTATCATGTGGACAGGGTTTGACAGACATAGGGAGGAGTGTGCAGAGCTATGCTCCAAAGTGCATGCACATCCCCTGATGGCCCCAGAAGAGCAAGCCCACACCACCTCATATGGTGCTTAGCAGACTTGTTCTTTCAGTGTGGGCCCAGAACCAAGCCATAATGAATGTGCTCATGGCAACTTTCTGCTTTTAATTTAGAGGCAGCATTTTCCTGTATGTTTTTTGCTGCTTCAACTCTTACCCAGCTAAAGCCATAGTAGTTTCTAGCACTATGGTCACAGGGAGATGTGTATGGAGTGTCCTGGTGCAGATCCAAGCTTTGGGAAGTATCTGTCATGCTGCAGCATGATGGTTACACCTCCTGTTGAATTTGTTTTATTTCAGTGCTACAAGATGAGCTGCCTGGAGATTGCAGGTCCACCTGGTCCCAAGGGATACCGAGGGCAGAAGGTAAGCTACCCTAACCTGTGGGAAGAGAATGATGCCCATGCCTGCCACAGACACTGCAGGATGCCTTAGATCACACCTCAGGTGCAGCAGCCTTCACAGGTTCACCCAGATGGGAAATAATTCCCTAGCATCTGTCTTTGGCCCTAGGAGATGGCCATGCTGCAATGAATGGAGCACACAGCACTGTTGTCTCATGTCCATGCCAAGGCTGATGCACTGACAGCAGTGCAGAGAGGCAACCAAGCATCTGCTACACCAGCCATAGCCAGCACCTTCAGCACCTGAGCACAACAGGAGTGAGGCAACAGTTATCTCCTATTTTCCCACCCTCAAGAGCTGAGCTCTTATGTGTGCTGGGTGTCTCACTCTTCTACCTTCAGCTCTGTGTGCTCCCCTCCCCATATAGCCTTTCCCCAGCTTCCCTGGAATAAATCAGGTCCTGCTCAGTCAACACACTTCCTCAACCTCTGTAGGAGCAGCTGCAGTGAGCCTGATACTCCCAGAAATTGCCATTTTCTTACAGTTAGCACCAAGGCCTGGCTTACATTGGGCTTTTTTTCTTTCCTTAGGGTGCAAAGGGGAGCATGGGTGAGCCAGGCTCCCCTGGGCTAAAGGGACGACAGGTGAGTTGTTGAAAGTTCCCCATAAAACAGCCAGCAGTGCTGCCCCTGCATTAGCTGGGGACACATCTCTGCCACACACAAGCTAACTCTTGGTGTCTTCTTCCCTTAAGGGTGACCCAGGTATTGAAGGTCCGATCGGATACCCTGGACCCAAGGTAAGAATCCTTTAGCCAGTGACTGAAGTCTTTGCATTTGTTGAGGTTTGGAAAAGCTCTGCTTCTCCCTCTCACTTGTGTGATGTTTCCCACCCAAGACTCTCAGCACTCCTGTTCCACTCCTGCTGATCCCCAGGCACTAATACAGTATTTTTCTTTTCTTTTTATCTAGGGTGTGGTGGGGCTGAAAGGAGAAAAGGTAAGAAAAAAGGAGACCAAATCATATCTGGGCACTTGCAGGATGGGAGGGGAACATTTTTGTTGCAAAGAGAGAGAGTTTAGCTGTAATGAGGACAGATTTCCAGGGGTATCCCAAAGCTTGTCTTCTTCAGGCATTGCTCATGATCTTGTGAAATGTTGGTGGTTTTGCTTGACTAAATGGGTGGGAGCTTTGTAGGCAGACTGAGTGATTCCTGTCCTCTTCTTCCTCTAGGGCGAGATTGGATCTGATGGACGGAGGGTAAGAAAGGACATTTTCTACCTTGCATGTTGTTCCAGCTACCAACCCTTGAGTGTGCTGACAGGTCACTGATCCCTCTTTTTTCCTTCTTGATCCCAGGGTGCCGCTGGTTTGGCAGGCAGGAACGGCACTGATGGACAGAAGGTAACACCACTTAGGACCACCCTGTAATGCCACAGCTGCCATTTCTTTTCTTTACCCATTCTTGTCTCTATAGGTTGTTTTGTTTCTCCCACATGAGGTTTTTGTTCTGACTGACGTTTCTATGAACTTATTTGCACATTATTCTGCATGTCCTTTAGAAATACGTGAGCTTGCTGGAGATTAATTTATTCACATCACAGAAGTGCTACCGTTTTGTCAGCAAGCTCTCTTGTGTAACAAGATGGGTAACCCTGGCTGTGCTCCTGCTGCAGATCATTATCTGGGTGTAGATGCCTCATCTCGAGCATTGGTGACCTCTACAGGACATGTACACAGAAAGCTTTGCGGAAATTTGGTTTATGAGGTGGTGTGTCACAGGATCTGAAATTTCATCTCTAAGTTGCTCCTTGTTCTTAATATTAAAGCCCTAAAGCTAGGTTCAAAAGTCTTGTAACAAAGTCTCTGAATCCTCTGTTCTCCCTATGGTGAGTGTAGAGAGCTATGACCTCACTCAGGCCTACATGCCATGCAGATGTACTTCAGTGGCATAGCCTAATTTGAAATTATTTCAGTTGGCTTTGTCTGCTGACCAACCACTTGTATTGCTCTGCATTTTCTTGTATATCCAGCCAAGTACCAGTGTGAGATGATACCAATTCTTCTTCCCACTACTCAAATGCCTGCTGGAGCTCTAAAACACTCAAGTCCTTCAGTCACCACTGCTCTCTAGCCAGGACGAGCTGTCTAAGCACTGCTGGCAAAGCCGTTTCAGGGTGCAGAGCAAGGTGGTCACTGCTTTCAGAGTCCATCAGGCAGCATGGTTCCTGTGAACCTGAGCTGCTCTGATGCAAGAATCATGATGGAGGACCAGCACAATCGTGTACATGAGTGACAAAATCCAGCTTCAAGGCACATGTCCATCACCCAGGGCACATGTGTGGGATGAGCATGATTGAATTCCCAACAACACTCGAGCTACCACTTGGGACGTTTAGAGTACTTTGACCTCAATTTGTCTCTGCACAACAGATTCTGTTTAAGGAACACAGTTGCTGTTTATTCTTTAGTTGATGACAAGTATGGTCAACAGATGGTGTTAAAAACTAGTAACTGTTAACAGGAGAAGCTGTATTTTCCCGTCAGACACCTACAGCTTCTCAGTCATCCTCTTTTGAATGCTATCTCTCCAGGGCAAGCTAGGGAGAATTGGACCTCCAGGCTGCAAGGGAGACCGTGGTGACAAGGTAGGAATGTTTTACTCTTTTATTCAGAACATCTTGTGTAGCTGCTGGGTGAGTTGCACATGTAGAAAGGTGACCAACAAGAAGTTACTGACCCATTTTCCAACTAATTGCATGATCTGATCCCAGCCCTGAAATCCCTGGAATGGGGAGCACAGTCTGAATCTTTTGTGCCTCCTTTCCATGGGCAGGTAAACTGGGATCCCCCAGTGTCCCTCCCCATAGAGAGGAGGAGCTGCTCACTAGCAACAAGGAAAAACTATTTTAGTCTCTAGAGCAACTTTCTAAGCCAGTTAATTTATTCTTCAGAAAAAATGCATATTGTTGCCACTGCAAAATGTGTGGTTCTTTGTCTTTTACCTCCCTAGGGCCCTGACGGCTACCCAGGAGATGCAGGAGGCCAAGGTGAAAGAGGAGATGCAGGCATAAAGGTATAAGTGCTCTGAACAGCAAGCAGAGTGTGTGTAGAAGCCGCCAGTGGGGACAGTTAAACAACATTGCCTGTATTTACCTTTAATTCCTTTGCTACTCATGGAGCCCATAGGCTCTGGCATCTGGGTCCCATCACCAGACACCAGAGCCAAGGGAAGAGCCTTGTTGGCCCTGCTTCTTGAGCTCCTCATGGTGCGCATCAGCGGTGCGTAGCAACATGCTGACAACACAGGCCATGATTGTTGCTCTCTGGCTGTTTCAGGGAGATCCTGGCCGGCCTGGTCGCAGCGGACCCACAGGACCTCCAGGAGAAAAAGGAAACCCGGTAGGTTCATACAATATTCAGATGTCTCCAGGGTCTTACTAGGTTCTGCTCCATGTGGTACAGAGCCAGAGCAGTATCAACTGCTTGTCATGGGGCAGGTGCAGCACAAAGATGACTGCTTGCCAAAGCATCCTGGTGATTCAGGAAGTTAGCCCACCACCACAGAGAAAGCACAAGCCCCTGGGTGGTTAGGTGAGCTCTCCTGTCATGCATATCCCCACCAGTAGTGTGGGAAACATCATGTGGGCAACAGAAGAGGGGACTGTGCAGCATCCTTGCAAATGCCCAAAATGAGGCTGGGTCTCGAGTGTTTGTTCAGACACAGAAGAGCAGGCAAAACAGACTTAGGAGGGTTTACCTTTCTGGTAGATCCTATGCATTGTATCTTCTCTTCCCATCTTCTCCTGAGTAGAAAGGCCTTGTTCAGCCATGGTTTCCCCTGCCACAGTCTCATGACTTCCTCAGTGTTTGTGGCAGTGCCAGTGTTTGCAGGCTGTTTTTATTCATGTAAGTAAATTTTAACAATTATTTGCTCAGAGATCTAAAGCAGGCATTACCCTCTTCACTTGATGCTATAGCAATCAGGAGTTGGTCTGCTGATGGCCAGTTACTTAGTGGAGGAGGCTGAAATAGCCCTCCAGCTTTAGGCAGGGCTGGAGAGATGCTGGAACGAGGAGTTGACAAGCCGTTGTGCTGGCTGATGGAGAAAAGGTAACACAGCATCACACTGCTCCAAGACTGGAGCCTGTGCATGTGGCTTTGACTTGTAGGCATGATGGATGTGTGGAAGCATAAGCTGTGTGCTCATTCACATATCTGCTCAAGAGTGGACTGCTTGACACAGGACCTGTGTCACCTTGTTCACCTCTCTTCTGACAAACTGTATTCTTTTTCTTCTCCAAGGGACTTCCAGGCAACCCTGGAGCTCAAGGGCCTGCTGGAACTAAGGGAAGAAGAGGTGAACCAGGATCTCCTGGACCCAAAGGAGAGCCTGTAAGTGTCTGAATAGTTCTCTGGGCAGTGGGCACACCACAGGACCTTGATGCACTTTAATGGATGATGTCTGAGAAACTGCCCTATTTAGCCTGCCTGCCCTGCCTCCTGCATCCCAAAAGATGTGTAGATGCTGATCTCCTTGCCTCCTCCACCTTCATAGAGCAGTACTTGCATAATACTCAGTCTGATGTTAACCATTTCACCTTAGAGAAGCATCCTTTATTCCCATATAACCACAAATGGCTCTGTGGATGCCCAGGGACCCTCTGACTGTACTCTAGCAAGTTCCCCAAACCTATGGCTTCTCACAGGAGTTCACAGAGTTGAGAGCTTGTTACAGTAGAGCTCTCTGAAAAGGGCAGCATCAAATTGCAGCCATATCACGACATCCATGGTGCCAACAGACCCAACTAATGTGATGGGACGCTGTAAAATTTGAGGAGTAGGTTGGAGATGGCATTC
This sequence comes from Bucco capensis, assembly GCA_013396975.1. NCBI lineage: Eukaryota > Metazoa > Chordata > Aves > Piciformes > Bucconidae > Bucco > Bucco capensis. The sequence continues at coordinate 127,341 of VWZO01017929.1, forward strand.
CCTGGTGAATACAGCAACACAGCTCCACCACCACCGAGAGGCCAGAACCCAGCTGACTTGTGTCTTTGTGTGAGATCTGATAGGGGAAGCAATGCCAGATATGCTGGAAGTACAACAGAGCCTTTATGCCTGGGGGAATGAACCATGAGTGTTTGTGGTCACTGTGGTGGGCACCAACCTGAAAGAATTGTCTTGACTGTGGCTTCCTAAAAGCCAAAGGCAAGATCCCACGAGCAGTGCCAGCATGGCTATCCTCACTTCCCTGCTGCCAGGCACATGCTCGCTAAGGGGGCAAGGAGACATCTCTAGGGCCAGGAGGGAGAAGGCGGGGCAGCCAGATATCATTATTCAGGTGACATTCATCTTTGCATCCCATTTATGTGACTTTCTGTGTCTGCCAAGGGTCGACGTGGAGATCCAGGGACAAAAGGCAGCAAAGGCACTCCTGGGGCCAAAGGAGAAAGGGTGAGTAATGCGACTCCTCAGACCATTGCAAAGGAGCCCAAGATGCTCAGGACTGGTGTGTGTGATGCATCATAGTCCAGCCATGAAGTGTCCAACACCCGAGTTGGGGACTACAGATCCTAGTGATCTCTGCATATGTGCTGTGCTCCCTCCCACTGTGCCTACTGCCTGCCCTGATGGCAGCAGTTAGAGCCTCCTTTTCCAGACCTCGATCCAGAGGGTGGATGAAGGGCAGCAAAGCTCAAGGCTAAGAGACATGTTTAGAGGGCATGCTGCCCTTACACTATGTGTTTCAAGCCAAAAGAAACACCAGATTTGAGAATAGCATCTTTCCTCCTCACTCCAAGGAGCATTGTCATGCACACAAACAGCATTGAAGACATCCCTGACCAGAAATATCTTTACCCTTCTCACAGGGAGATCCTGGTGTAGATGGTCCTCGTGGCCTGCCTGGCGAGGTTGGAAGCAAAGGAGCAAGGGTAAGCATGGAGCAGGGGCTACTGACAGTCAGGAGGAAAGGAGAGTGCTGTTGCTGTCTGGGGCAGCTCACCTGGCTTTCCTCCTCGTGGACACCTGCCTGTACCTGCCTCTGTACATTCTTGCATCTCACTTTGCTTTGCAGGGAGACCGAGGACTGCCAGGACCCCGAGGCCCTTCCGGTGTTGTGGGAGAGCCAGGCAGGACAGTAAGTCATTCTGGGGCATCTGTCTTACCATGTCCTCCCTCTGTGGATGACAATGTGGACAGGGTTACAGGACAAGGGAATGGGGCACTCTTTTGCCATGGATCTGTGATTAGTCCAGCATCCCACTGTGGCATTAGTGCCATGACATCTGTGTAGCTCCATGAGATACAGGCATCCAAGTGCTGAATCAGTCGCTGTCACAGTAACCTTACCAGGAGGCGAGATGCTCTTGCAGCATCATCTCAAGAGCTGCTTTCCTCAGCACAGTCCCTTGTGCAGTCAGGGAGCCATAGGGAACATCCTCACCTGCTTCCTCCACTCTCCCCAACCCTGTTCTGCAGGGATCGCGTGGGGACCCTGGTGACTTGGGCCCAAGAGGTGATGCTGGACCACCAGGACCAAAGGTAAAGTGCTTGAATGCAGCTCTGCATTTGCAAGGGTATTTTGATGGTCTTTTATATTATTAAAAAAAAGGGGGGGGGAGGGGGGAGTTTCCACTGCAGAAGCTTAGGTGCCTTGAAAACAGAATGGCTCAAACTTAAGCCTCCCTATGAGGTAGAGATGTAGATTTTGCTCCGAGCAAGGCAGCTCTGATTACAACCCTCACCCTGCACATATTCAGCAGTTCCCAAGGTTTCAGGGCCAGCTGCAGACATCATGGCTCCTGGTGGTGCCTCACCCTGACAAGGGGTGAAAATGGCTCTGTCACTGGTATTGCCAAGTCACAAAATCTATGTTTGATTTCTGATGGGTCGGGTTTTTTTTCTACCCAAGGGTGACAGAGGCAGACCTGGCTTTAGCTACCCTGGACCCAGAGGACCTCAGGTATGTACTCCACATCCAGTGCAGATGTACGTGCCACTAGCAAGCCTGTTTTGATGGAGGTGGCTGTTGGAGCTAAGCAGCTTGGGAGAGGCTGGGAAGAGGAAGAAAAACAACCAAAGTCACAAAAAAGTGAAACCTGCAAAGGAGTCAAGGTTGCTGAACATGAAGACTGAGCGTGGCCACAGCTCCATCAGCCTCTTGGCAGGGGTGCTGGACCCCAGCCTCGATGGTGGTGATGGGAGGTGGCTCTGCCCACCACCCCAGTCATCAGCCTGAAACTACACTCGCTGTTCAGCTTTGTTCCCCTTACTGCAGACTTCAGATATATGAATGTGCAGTGAGGGGCTGGTACTGGTCAGATGCTGACCTCTTCATCTTCTCCCTTTGTAGGGTGACAAGGGTGAGAAGGGGCTGCCAGGACCAAAGGTGAGCATGTTTGTCTCTGTCACCTTTTTTTTTTTTACCAACTGAAATGCCAAGTAGTTGTCACCCAATCCTCCCAGTGCATGGCTGAGGAACCTTTTCTGCCAGCAGCTGCCCTAGCTATTCCGTATAGCTGTGGAGCTGGAGTGTATGTCCCAAGTCTATCTCCTTTTGAAACCATCTGAAATACCTTTTACAGAATTTATTTATTCTTAGTTAATGCCTCTGAAAACACTGTTTATTTGCTCTGCACTGAGCTGCTGGTTTAGAGGGTGCTCTCCCAGGCCAGGCAGGCATCTGTTTTTGACAGAATCACAGCAGTAGTGCCTCTGCCTGAGCACACCAAGGTTTGCCCCATGCTGGATCTGTTTCTCCTTCCTTTGAACAGGGAGTAAGAGGTGAACTTGGACCAAAAGGAGTGCAAGGGACCAAAGGAGAGAAGGGGGAACAGGTAAGCAGACTTCCCACAGGGTCAGTGTCACCTCCCACACCTCTGACGTGTGCTGGGGACAAGTGCTTCCCACTCCTCTGCCTGCCCCATGTTCCCAGGCTCAGCTGTGGCACACTGGTGACCACATTTAGCAGGGCTCTGCCTAACAAGGGGAAAAGGAGGAGCCCTAAACACTAGTAACTACATCGTTTCCTTGTTTCTTCCCTAGGGTGATCCTGGCCCAGGAGGGGAGCCTGGACCCCGTGGTCCAACTGGTGAAGCAGGCCCTGAGGTAAAGTACCATGTAATCGTGTCTGAGCTCCAGCTCCCTCCTCTCCTCCCAGCTTCTTGGTGCTTTGAAGCCCAGTGGACTCCAGTGGGTCTTCCTGCAACAGGATTTGCTGGAGAGGATGCCAGCTGCCAGACCTTTCTACTGGCTTTCTGCAAGGCTTTCCTATCCTTTCCATGGCAGACCTCTGCCAAAAAGCCATGGTTTTGATGTCTCTGACATCTAGTTCCCAAAAAGGGAACTCATGGGAAAGCTGTGCCTGAAATCCTTGTGCTCTCTTTACAGGGGAGCCCTGGCCCACCAGGAGATCCTGGCTTGACTGTAAGTAGCATAGCCTTGCAGCCCCTAGTACACTTCTTCCTGAGGCAACCATGACTTTGCTGTGCACAGCCTGAGAATAAAACAGGGTGTCAGGTCCTGCTGCTTCACAGCAGAGGTAGCCTGTGGTTTCCCACAGGAGCCAAGCAAAGAAGGGATGGGGCCAGCTGGGTGGGAAGGGAAGGGGATTCTTTCCCTTAGGGTGGACAGATGCTGCATAAAGGGAGGGAGGCACTCACCCTGCACCCCTTTGCTGGCAGGACTGTGACGTGATGACCTACGTGCGAGAGACATGCGGATGCTGTGGTGAGCAGACCATCGCCTCTTCCCAGGGCAAGGGAATGACCTCTCAAGGGATGGAGAAAAGGGGTCACCAGTGGCTGCCTGCTTCTTTAGAAGCAACCTTGAGGGAGCCCTGTGAGCTGCCCTTTGCACTGAGCTGCTAGCATGGTGGGCTTTTTGCTTTTCTCCACAGTGCTGCACCCTGCAGAGGAGACACCACAGGAAGGCCTTCCTTGCTCACCCCAGTCCCAACCCACTACTCAGTGTGGTGGCACTACAAGGGCAGCCTGGCTTACCTCTCAAAATTTAGCTCTGCCATCGCAGCAGCAGTGAGCTGCCTATAGAGTTGCATGGTCCAGGTGATAGGATGAAGTCTATTACACAGCAAGATTAAAGAGTTTGTTTTCAATATACATTGACAGAATGATGCATGTGAAATCCTCCCTGTGCTGTTGGCAGCACCACAAACCCTGTGGGTGCTTGGTGTGAGGCTAACTGTATCCATCCCTCTATAGATGGTCGCTTCTGCCCTGGTGGCTCTTGTTCCCACCATTGCTGACCCTTGTGTTTTCCTCCTTCTGTCCCTCTCTCCAGACTGTGAGAAGCGCTGTGGTGCCCTGGACATCATGTTTGTCATAGACAGCTCTGAGAGTATTGGCTACACCAACTTCACCCTGGAGAAGAATTTTGTTGTCAATGTGGTCAGCCGGCTGGGCTCTATTGCCAAGGACCCCAAGTCACAGACAGGTTTGGACTGTGTGGGAACAGAGCAGGGCATGGGGAAAAGAAAATGGTCTTGTATCCCTCCTGCTTCCATGTTTGTCTGTAGCGGCCCTGGACTGCAATCCATCTGTCCAGCATTTTCACAGCAGTTTCTGCTCTGCACTTCCTATCTTTGTAGGCCAATTGGGCAGCTCTTTGCTGATAGGAAAGTTTACTGACTTGCTCCACTTCTCACTGAGGACGCAAAGCCAAGTAACATGATGCTTCATTGGCAGGTGCCCGTGTTGGGGTGGTGCAGTACAGTCATGAGGGGACCTTTGAAGCTATCAAGCTTGATGATGAGCGCATTAATTCACTGTCAAGCTTCAAGGAAGCAGTAAAGCGACTGGAGTGGATTGCTGGAGGCACCTGGACACCATCTGCCCTTCAATTTGCCTACAATAAGCTCATCAAGGAAAGCAGGCGAGAGAAAGCCCAAGTGTTTGCTGTGGTGATCACAGACGGGCGCTACGACCCTCGGGATGACGACAAGAACCTAGGTGCTCTTTGCGGTAGAGATGTGGTCGTCAACACCATTGGCATTGGAGACATGTTTGATCAGCCAGAACAGAGCGAGACCCTGGTCTCCATTGCTTGCAATGAACCCCAGCGAGTCCAGAAGATGAGGCTCTTCTCAGACCTGGTGGCAGAGGAATTCATTGACAAGATGGAGGATGTGCTCTGCCCAGGTCTGTGCCTGTCCTTGCACTGCTTATGGAAACTCGTGGTTTCTAGCCCCAGAGTTTGGAGTGGGGGGCATGTGCAGTGTGTTACAATAATCAGAGAGAGACTGTCCCAGCAGGTTGGCCAATAGCTCATAAGCTGAGTCATTCACGGCAGGGGCTGACCTTTATGTAGCCCTTCCTCAGATCTGGGCCAGCATTTTGGGGCAGTCCTTTGGAGTCCTTTCCCCTTGTCCTGCCACCCTGACTGTGCAAGCCATGAAGGGAGGTGACATCATGTTACTCAGTTTTACTTGTTTCTTTTCCTTCCAGATCCACAGATCGTCTGTCCTGAGCTTCCCTGTCAGACAGGTAAACATTACAAGTAGCTTCACGTCATCTCCACAAAGTGGTAGGTCTAGGGGGGAGCATGCATCAGGTTCAAGAGTGGGAGGAGGATGTGCAACCCTGTTCATTCCCTTTGCATGACAGGGGTTGGGAAATACTGTTTTACGTATGGAGAGGTGCCAGGGTTTCACTTCTTGCTCTTTTCCTGTCTCTCTCAGTTCTCTGCACAGGTAGGTGCAAGGTGTTACTGCACCAGCATGGCTCAGCCCTCATATTTCTCCCTGCCCCTGGGAACCACCAGATTTTTATGTCCAAACTTGCAAATAATTTCTCACTTGTTCCATGTCTCTATTTTACATCAAGTCAAATCTCCCTTGCTAAACCAACCCACCTATGCAACCTTTGAAATCCAGAGCCCAACCTGCATCACTGTGCAGGATGCTTCTTGGGACTGATGAGGGTAGAGCAGGGGGTATGGACCATTTGGAAAGTGACACCATAGTGGACCCAAAGCTTTGGCTTCTCTAACGCTGGCTGTATTTAATTAACATTTATCTCATGGTGTTGGATTAAAGGAAAAAGGCTGTACAGATCCTCTGATGTAAAGGAGATGGCTGCTGCTCACTGCAGGTAGCTTCATGGGATCACATTTTGCTTGTTAAGGGACAGGTCTGCAACCTGAGTTCCTAGAGATCCTGTGTGCCTGTTTAAATACAATAGATGTATTGTTTAGTGATACACACAAAGCTTATAAGGGACAAAGTTTTGCCAGTTCTTGCAACTTTTATCTCTACTCTTGCTGTGTTTTTGTTGAAATCCCCAACGTCAACTCAGTATTGTATACAACCTCAAATTTCATTTTAAAAGAAGTCCCTTCACTTCCATAAAAAGCAAAGGAAAACTAGTCCCAGGATGCTCAGAAATGTGAAGACAGAAAACCTGTGACTATTTTCATCTAAAATCTCAGTAGTATTTTAAATATTTGCACCTGTCCTTGCACAGAGCACAATGTCCAACCATCATGCTGAACTAACCACACAGGCTCCTCTGCAGTGTCCTGTGAGGAGGAGCTTTGTCCTGTGGATCCATGCACGAGGAGGTGACTTCTCCATGCCACACTGGTGAATGCTCAGGCGTCTTCAAAGGTTTTGGTCTTTGCAGCCTCTCCATTTCTGAGGAACACTGCAACAGAGAGACTGACCCAAGCAATGGTGCATTTATGTTCTCCTAGGCTTGGGTCATGAAAGCCCTCCAAAGCAAGATGAAGTTGGAGATCCTTTCCCTGTAGTGCACTTGGGTGTTTCTGTTGCTGGTGCAAGGTGAGAACAGTTCACTGGTACCTGATAGTCCTGAGGACCAGAACTGAAATGGCTTCTGAGGGGGTTCCCTCTTGGGCAACTCCTTCAAGCCATGCTGTAAGCAGGCCAGGTCAAGTGCAGGCCCTACACCTGTACCCCAGAGGACATGGGAGATGGAGTGACATGACTGGGTGGGTGTGGGCATCCTGTGCAAGTGCCAGTACCTCCATCTTAGCATGGGCAAGAGTTGTCCTGGGATCTGTGTGCAAGGATCTGAGCTCCTGTAAGTTTTAAGTGACAGTCAGTGATTCAGGGACCTTTGGGCAAAGTGCCGTCCGTTTACCACACTGGATGGTCCATGATGCATTACTGTCATTATTTAGAAGGGTTTGGAATGATCACATTGCTTAGTGGAAAGGGAATTCTATTGGATGGGATGTAACATAAGGCGTGTGACAGAGCCTGGGGCTTCTCTGCTCAGTGCTGAGTGCTCTGCTTCTCCAAGAACACCTCAAGAGTTGATGCCAATTCACAGGCACACTCTTTGGATGGAGATGGTGCTCTTTGCAGGGTATGTGAGTAAGCTTGGTGCACATCCAATGTATGTGTCCAGTTGTAGACAGGCCAGACAGGTTCAAGCCAGGGATGCAGTGACAGCCAGCCCTGTTCTTGGGCCCAGTGGCTGTCAGAGTTGAGTCCTGGCACTTTAATGAGTGAATCAACTGCTTGTGCCAGGTGCCCCAGTTGCAGCCTGGGTATTGTCAGCAAAGCACAGAGAGGGACAGGTATTACATTCACTCTGGCTTCCTTCCTGATACCTTGCAGAGCCAAGTACATCACTACTTCCAAGTTCACATTTGCAGCTGAAGCTGTGTTGTCTCAGTGCTCTGCCTAAGGAAATCCAGGTTCTCCTCTTTGCAGAGAACTTTGTCTCCCTGTTACTGCCTAGCAATTACTGTGGTACTGGAGTGTTAAACGCTTTAAATGCTGAGCAAATATGAGCTGACCACTTGCTTCAGTAGAAACTGCATGATGAGAGGCTCTTTCTAACCTGTGCAAAAGGCTTTGCTTTGAGCTTTGGGATGTTATTTGAATTTAAGTTCAGCACAGCCAGGTGGAGATGGAGGTTCTTGAGGCCCTTACTAGCCTGGACACTGCACAGGAGCATTGCACACCGCAGGGCAGTGACTAGTCAAAGCTCATTAGGCTGAGTGCCAGGCAAGGAGTTCACATAATGCTGTCCCTTAGATGTTTTTTTGGCTGTACAGCATCATGTGTAGAGTTTGCACATAGCAGAGTTCAAAGCTGCATGATAGCTGAATCCCATACACAGAAAGAAGCTGGACTCCATGGTCCTCTTCTGAGAACTGCTCTTTTTCCATTGTACCTGTGCTGGATAAGTTGAATGAACTGGGCAGTTAAGGTTTCATGGGATTTTCTGAGGTCTCTTGGTTGTTGATATGTGATTGATTTTAGTGTGAATCCTGCAGTTCCTCGGACATAAAAGTGGCAGAAAATTTTTTGCTTGGCTTTTGTCTTTACTTCTCTGTCCCTCATTAGCTCTGTTCTTCTCTGGTGCAGTGCATGTAGGAAAGCCAGGTAGCTTTCAGAGACACAGCCATTGCTAGCAAGCCCTGAAAATATTCTTTTGACGCTCACTTGCAGATGACAGGAACCCTGGGAATGTAAACCCACTTATTTTCCGCCCCATGGAAGAGGGAGTCAACATAGATTTCCCCAGCACCATACATTCGATCGCCCAGTTTCTAAACTCCACGCGGGAGACCCAGGACCCCAGCATGTACACCCAGCTGGTGGCCACTTTGGCCTTTACCGCCGAAAAAGCCAAGTTTGCCACTGGAAATGAGCGGCAAGAGTGGATGGACTTGTTCATTGATACCTTCAAAATGGTGCACAGTGAGATTGTGGGGGACCCAGAAACTGTGATAGGGCTTTGCTGACATGTCTCTTAGAGATTGTGTGAAGTGAGTGGCAGCAAAGGTTGAGTGTAGGCAGTAATCATCTTTCCTCAAGTGCCTGTTTGGCAGAGGGGACAGCTACATGGGTAGATGCTTTTAGTTTAGGAGAAACACAGGCAGTGAAACAGCTGGGTGCACTGAGTTGAGGATGGGACACAAGGGGTGGTTCTCTCCAGCCTTGGCTGGCTGATGAGCATGGCAGCTTTCTCCAGCGATGTCAAGAGGTGGTTTTGCTTTGCCCACTGCTTTTCTGCAGAGGAGCCACACTGCCTCAATCTCTGAGCCAGCCAGGCTGCTCCCCTTCAGGCCTCCCACACTCCCACCCTGCCTGTGAGGTTAGCATGCAAGTGCAAGGCTCCACCAGGGGGGTTGCCAGCATGTGCGTGGCTGAGGGCCAGAGTGAGCCCCTCGTTTGCAGAGAGCTTTTCCCATGCCTTCCTACATATGTATTCCCTGACTGCTGCTGAAGCTTTTTCTGCATCCTCTCAGTGAGTAGCCATAAGTGCTTTCTTCAAGTCCTGAGAACCATTTGTGTGGCAAAAGTGACAAAGCAAAGTGCATCTCCTCTCACCACAGTTTACCGTCTTTGTACAACCATGCAATGGGCAGCTGGGGATGTTGAAGGGAAGGAGCAAGGGATGTAGGAGAGGGGCATCCCTGGCTTTCCACTGAGAGCACTAAAACCTGGGATTCTTCTCTCAGAAGCTATATGAGCTTCCTCTGCCTTTTTCTCTGCTTGTACATTTGTTTCTTCACTTAGTTAGCAATATGTACCTGTTCATGTCCAAGAGACAGAGGTTATGTAGGACCAGACAGTCCAAAGCAGAAATCTATAACTCTACAGTCAAAGCTCTGTGATGCAGTACATGAGCTATTTAAAAGCAAGTACTTAAAGGTGATGTAGTATAGGCCAGTCAATCCATGCCCAGTGCTAGTATGGGTCAGAGAGACTCCAGACTCACCACTGTGGGCTCCAGCTATGTGTGTTTAGATGAGGAGTGACACTTCCATAAGCTCATCTGCCCCTGGTTTTCACAAAAAGTCAGGCAAGTGATTGTTGTTCCTGTCTCCAGAATAACTACTGTCTTCTCAAGCCATAAGAGGAGAAAACAGCATTTTGTGTGCAGACACAAGAGTAGGAGTGTTTACTGCCAGCAAGTGAATTTTGCATGACCTAGTAATATTGCAATAAAGTATACTGAGCAAATGTCATATTTAATGGGCAGAAGGGAGAGGTATGGTCTTGAAAAATATGGTTGGGCTGTAGTGTTTCCGAGTGTGCAAAGCAGAGCCAGTTGCCAAGTTTAGGTGTGGGAACTGGAACAAGGAACTTGTGTTTTATTCGAGCTCTGCTCCAACATCTGGGGCTTGTCAGTCTAAGCTAGAAGCTGTTTTGTGACAGGGATGCAGGGGAGGTGTTTGTCACTCTGCATGTGAGCAGATTGGACTGCACAAAAATAGTCTTTCTCCCAAGGTTTCAGCACTTGTTGCTCACAGTCTGTAGGAACAGTGACCTCAGCGAACTCTTCTGTTGGCATATAATAGAGGGAAAATAGTTCAGAGAGCTTTACATTGTGTGCTCTGCACTTTAGGTGAAGACTAAGGGATCAGCCTGTGCCCGATCCCATATGCTAGCTTCTAGTTGTAACCCACATATTCCAGATAGTCTGTGCAAAGCCAAGCTCCTTACTCTGTTTTTTACCCCCAAAATAAGTGTGTGACTTAGCCTGCTGGGGTGCAAGTAAGAGGACTAAGCTCAGAGTGTTGGTGCTCCAGCTGCGATGCTAGAGGGTAAGCCCCAAACCCCCGCTTTTTTGGAGAGAACATCTCTGGGCTGGGACCTCTTGCTGAACAAAACAAGGATTTCTCAAGACTTCAGCAAAGAGGATGTTTTTTTCATTTCATCACATATTGGCTGTTGATTTCATTTTCTTTGGAACCCCATTAGGTTCAACAAGGCCAGATAGATTTCACTACAGCAGTGGTTCATTCAGTGAAGCTCTTGAGCCAAGGAAGAACATAGATAAGAGGCTGGGGAAAGGACAGGCCACACCTCTCCAAAGATGAGGGAGGAACTGTAAAAGGGGAAAGATACAGAAACAGATAGGAAGTTAGTCCTCATCTCATTGTTGCTTTAATCTCAACTGTCAACACTATGAAACAATAGAGGAAATATAAGTCAGTCATGTTCTAGAAGAAGCAGGAGCATAATGTGAATGGGTGGGGTTACTTTGCATGTAACTAGATGGGTTGCTAATGGCAGAGAAATGGATGGCATTTCTGTTTTCTGTGCTGCCTCTGTTAGATGTCCTCAGCTGTGTCCTAGCACACAGTATGCAGTACAATGAGCTACAGACATTCATCCCTTGCTGTAAGCTGCATCCGCGTGAGAAGGACTGATGTGCCAATTAAAAGCATAACATGAAGATTTTAGCTGGCCTAATTCATGGTGGTGCCTCCAAGAACTTGTCTCACAGTAAAGGAATGAGAATCTTTTCCCTTGCCATGAGAAAGGGTGCTTGGGTTCTCAGCCTCCTAGAAATGGGAGCAAGCTTTAACTAATACCTGTCACTGAACAGGAAAAATGCAAGGTTTTGTTGCAATTCTCACATGTATATTATGTTCCCATGGGATAACTTATATATAAAGGTATCTTATCACACAGCTCTAAGGCAGCTCTCTCCAGCCATGAGGGCTGAGCAACAAGAGGAGTCTTGGGGAAGTACTCCTGCAGTAGAGGCTTCCTGGAGAGCCAGCTATGCATTACACTTTCATTGAAGCTCCATGGAGTGATGCTGTTCTGAGCCTCTGTCTGCTTAACTAGGTGCTCTTAAGGCTTGCCTCAGGTCATGTGGAAGGTTGGTGGATATCTTGCTTGTCATCACAAGAAACATGACTACATGTAGACAAGCAAAAAGAGAGACACTTGGGTTATTCAGACTGGAGAAGAGAAGGCTTTGAGGCGATCTTATAGCAGTTTTCCAATACCTAAAGGGGGATTATAAGATAGAAGAGGAGAAATTTTTAGGTGTTCTGATTGTAATAGGACAAGGGGGGATGGCTATAAACTGAAGGAGGGAAAATTTAGATCGGAGATTAGAAGGAAGTTCTTTACCTGGAGGGTGTAAGGCACTGGAACAGGTTGCCCAGAGAGGCTGTGGATGCCCCATCCCTGGCAGTGTTCAAGGCCAGGCTGGATGTGGCCCTGGGCAACCTGGTCTAGTGATTGGCATCCCTGCCCATGATGGGGGGGTTGGAACTAGATGATCTTTAAGGTCCCTTCCAACCTGGCCATTCTATGAATCTATGAGACAGCCTAGTAAGACTTCTCCAATGTAATATGCAGATCTCTCCACTTAAATTTCAGACTGTGTGGTTGCCAGGGGCATGTCTTCCTGCCTTTCCCCCTCAACATAGCAGTTGAGGACCAGGTATGCAGGCACTGCCAAGGCTTGTGGCAGCAGCACCTGCCTACCAGGAACTGCAGCATCAATGTACTTTTAGACAGCATTTCTCAAGGAAGTTTGGGCAAAGGTAAGTACATAACTTTATTTCTTTAAAGGAGTGGAGTAGTTGAATTTCAGAATGCAATATTCAAAAAGCTCATGGGAGGAAAAGCATTGCTTGGAGATTGATTTCTACTGTAGTCACAGCTGGCATTGCAGAAGCCTGTTGTTCACAGTAAGGCAATGTACAGTAAGCACCATTAAAGTCATACCATCATTGTAAATAGCTTTTACAGTGTGGGCTAAGGAGAAACACAAGTCTACAAGGTCACTTGTAGAAATGATAACAGAAACAACCATGGACTTCTGCAATGTCCAACAAGTTAGGTTAAACCACAAGTACCAGCAGGAGTTCTTGCATCAGATTGCTTTATCATGGATAGAAGTGGTGCCAAATAGTCTGCGAGCCAAATAATAGACACCATTAGAGCTTCTGCTACACTATCTTGTGCTGTTGGATTCATGTTGCACAGTGTCTCTGTAGTCTCAAGAGTACATATTGCTTACAATATAACTTCGTTGTTTGCTAAATCAGCTCCAGGACTTTGCCCTTTTGAGATTCAGCCTTAGAGCAACAGAATTGCTTGACAGTCGTCATTGACCTGCTGCTGATTCAGGAGATAGCCAGCCACAGCAGGTACATCACAAATCAATACTGCTGCTGCAGTTGTGTTCCTGACTAGTGCTTTCAGCAGAAAAGGAAATTCAAAAGAAGAAAATTCAACAGCACAGAAGAAGTGTTTCTCTGAGAAGCAGTGTATTGCACCAAATGCAATACACTTAACTACTGCAAAGGGTTAAAATAACGGTCCCTAACTAACAATTGTCTCCAAAGATTGCTGTTTTCTTCTCCCTTATTTTCTGAGTTCGTTCACTGTGTATTTTCACATGCCCACTTTGTGGACAGGTGCTGTTCTGAATGACAGAAGCACAATGTCCTGCTATGTTTCATTCAAATATTGAATGTTATTGGATATTGAATATCTATTATATATCACAAAAGCTGCTGTACTATGCACAGGTGCATCAACAAGGATACTCTTGTTTTCCAGCCATGTGACCCAACCTTTATAAGCTCTTCAGGAATTAGTGATTACTGATTAAACTAATCTGGGTGAAGGGTATGACAATAGCTTTCATACTACAAATCTGTGTATGAAGAGCAACTCTGAAAGTAAACCACTCCCTAGAAATAATCAAGAGGTTTGCAGACACTGCCTGGCATTGATTTCTGAATATTCCTTTTACAGATAAGAACTGGGAACTACTGTAAGAAGGTGCATGTACTTCTGGGATTGAAATGCATAGATATGTCTAATCTCATGGAGGTCTGCAATAGGCCCTAGAATTAACTTTCATTAAGACCTAGTGTGCAGGAGCACAGGGCATCAGCTACATTACAAGCTGCAAAGAGAGGCTTTGGTAGCAGGGTGGGGCTGGTCCTTCTTTGGACAAAGATGCACAGAGGTGGCTCCAGCTCAAACTGTTTGAGGNCATGTAGACAAGCAAAAAGAGAGACACTTGGGTTATTCAGACTGGAGAAGAGAAGGCTTTGAGGCGATCTTATAGCAGTTTTCCAATACCTAAAGGGGGATTATAAGATAGAAGAGGAGAAATTTTTAGGTGTTCTGATTGTAATAGGACAAGGGGGGATGGCTATAAACTGAAGGAGGGAAAATTTAGATCGGAGATTAGAAGGAAGTTCTTTACCTGGAGGGTGTAAGGCACTGGAACAGGTTGCCCAGAGAGGCTGTGGATGCCCCATCCCTGGCAGTGTTCAAGGCCAGGCTGGATGTGGCCCTGGGCAACCTGGTCTAGTGATTGGCATCCCTGCCCATGATGGGGGGGTTGGAACTAGATGATCTTTAAGGTCCCTTCCAACCTGGCCATTCTATGAATCTATGAGACAGCCTAGTAAGACTTCTCCAATGCAATATGCAGATCTCTCCACTTAAATTTCAGACTGTGTGGTTGCCAGGGGCATGTCTTCCTGCCTTTCCCCCTCAACATAGCAGTTGAGGACCAGGTATGCAGGCACTGCCAAGGCTTGTGGCAGCAGCACCTGCCTACCAGGAACTGCAGCATCAATGTACTTTTAGACAGCATTTCTCAAGGAAGTTTGGGCAAAGGTAAGTACATAACTTTATTTCTTTAAAGGAGTGGAGTAGTTGAATTTCAGAATGCAATATTCAAAAAGCTCATGGGAGGAAAAGCATTGCTTGGAGATTGATTTCTACTGTAGTCACAGCTGGCATTGCAGAAGCCTGTTGTTCACAGTAAGGCAATGTACAGTAAGCACCATTAAAGTCATACCATCATTGTAAATAGCTTTTACAGTGTGGGCTAAGGAGAAACACAAGTCTACAAGGTCACTTGTAGAAATGATAACAGAAACAACCATGGACTTCTGCAATGTCCAACAAGTTAGGTTAAACCACAAGTACCAGCAGGAGTTCTTGCATCAGATTGCTTTATCATGGATAGAAGTGGTGCCAAATAGTCTGCGAGCCAAATAATAGACACCATTAGAGCTTCTGCTACACTATCTTGTGCTGTTGGATTCATGTTGCACAGTGTCTCTGTAGTCTCAAGAGTACATATTGCTTACAATATAACTTCGTTGTTTGCTAAATCAGCTCCAGGACTTTGCCCTTTTGAGATTCAGCCTTAGAGCAACAGAATTGCTTGACAGTCGTCATTGACCTGCTGCTGATTCAGGAGATAGCCAGCCACAGCAGGTACATCACAAATCAATACTGCTGCTGCAGTTGTGTTCCTGACTAGTGCTTTCAGCAGAAAAGGAAATTCAAAAGAAGAAAATTCAACAGCACAGAAGAAGTGTTTCTCTGAGAAGCAGTGTATTGCACCAAATGCAATACACTTAACTACTGCAAAGGGTTAAAATAACGGTCCCTAACTAACAATTGTCTCCAAAGATTGCTGTTTTCTTCTCCCTTATTTTCTGAGTTCGTTCACTGTGTATTTTCACATGCCCACTTCGTGGACAGGTGCTGTTCTGAATGACAGAGGCACAATGTCCTGCTGTTTCATTCAAATATTGAATGTTATTGAATATTGAATATCTATTATATATCACAAAAGCTGCTGTACTATGCACAGGTGCATCAACAAGGATACTCTTGTTTTCCAGCCATGTGACCCAACCTTTATAAGCTCTTCAGGAATTAGTGATTACTGATTAAACTAATCTGGGTGAAGGGTATGACAATAGCTTTCATACTACAAATCTGTGTATGAAGAGCAACTCTGAAAGTAAACCACTCCCTAGAAATAATCAAGAGGTTTGCAGACACTGCCTGGCATTGATTTCTGAATATTCCTTTTACAGATAAGAACTGGGAACTACTGTAAGAAGGTGCATGTACTTCTGGGATTGAAATGCATAGATATGTCTAATCTCATGGAGGTCTGCAATAGGCCCTAGAATTAACTTTCATTAAGACCTAGTGTGCAGGAGCACAGGGCATCAGCTACATTACAAGCTGCAAAGAGAGGCTTTGGTAGCAGGGTGGGGCTGGTCCTTCTTTGGACAAAGATGCACAGAGGTGGCTCCAGCTCAAACTGTTTGAGGCAGGCCCCAACCTTATCCTGTAGGCTTTATTATACTCCCAACTCTTGTTGTTGTCTTTCTCCTGCAGAGCTTGCAGTGGCCCAGTGCACGCAGCGCCCTGTTGATGTTGTCTTCTTGCTTGATGGGTCTGAAAGGATCGGGGAACAGAATTTCCACAGGGCCCACCACTTTGTGGAGGAGGTGGCCCGACAGCTCACATTGGCCAGGAGCAACAGCGACAACATGAATGCTCGGATTGCATTGCTGCAGTATGGTAGTGAGAGGGACCAGGTTGTGGTCTTCCCACTGACCTACAACCTGACAGAAATCTCCAATTCCCTGGCGCAGATCAAGTACCTGGATTCATCTTCCAACATTGGATCAGCGATCATACATGCCATCAACAACATTGTGCTCAGCCCGGGAAATGGGCAGCGACTTGCCCGGCGCAATGCTGAGCTCTCTTTTGTCTTCATCACTGATGGCATCACAGGAAACAAGAACCTCGAAGAGGCCATCAATTCCATGAAGAAGCAGGATGTCATGCCTACGGTAGTGGCTCTTGGAAGTGATGTAGACATGGACGTTCTGCTGAAGCTTGGCCTTGGGGACCGGGCAGCCATCTTCCGAGAGAAGGACTATGAAAGCCTGTCCCAGCCAAGTTTCTTTGACAGGTTCATTAGGTGGATATGTTAAATGAATGGAGTGCATGTCCTCCTCTCTCCAATATAAACACCTCTGATACTACCTGTTTCATTTTCTTCATTCTCTATGGTTGCTAGCATCTCTGAGCTGGCCCAGAACAACTTCCCTCTGGGTCCTCCTTTCTAGAGGAGCTCTTTTTTTGATTTTCATGATGAAAAGTCGTGTATTTTACACTTATGGTGCTAAATAGATGGTGCCAAGATCAAAGGAGGAGACAGAGCCATACAATGTATTGCTATAAAGCTTTACAAACACCAAGCCATGCCTTGCATACATACAATAATCCTTGGAGGCTTTGTCAGGGAATTAAGAAACCTTTCCAGTGTAGTAGGACAAATGATCATCTCTAGTTTTCAAAAACTCTGGATATCCCTCAGTGTCATACGAGGAGCTTTATGGTTGTGACATCCTTATTCTTTAGCAAATTCTTTTCCAGATTATCTTTTCTTTTTTGTTCTCTCGGTACTGCTGCCCTGAGGGAACTGAGTGAGTTTATGACATATCACATGCTGCTTGAAATGTTCAGCAAGTTGCTTTCCCTTTGCATGGCCCTTGGGGGCTTGCTTCTCTTCCCCAGGAACAACAGGATGGTAAGAGGTTTTGGTGCTTTCTACACTTGCCTGCAGATTCTCCTTTGGAGGCTTTACCTATCCTAAATTTCACAGATCATCTTTAAGAGCTTCATTTTCCCATGGGCCATATCTCACTTGCTTCCTTCTGCCATTCTGACCTTCATCAGAATCTGTTCATTTATTACTGCACAAAAAATCCTGGCTGAGAGGGGCAGCAGGTATCCCAGCATCTCACAAAATGTTGGACAGCCACTGGAGTTGTCTTTCTGTCATCCCAATGTGCTCTGAGCAACCATTGTGCCTTCTTTCCACCAGTATCTACTGAGCAATGCCCAGATTTGAACTTGAATTGTGCTGTCTGCAAAAATAAACAATAAACTCTTTTCACTCTATCCTGAAAAAGCCTTTTCATTCTCTAGTTCTTCTCTTATTTTTTTGTAAACTCTTTTTAATGAGCAGCTGATTCTTTTGGAGCTAAGCTGATAAATCCAGGTAAATTTGTATTCTGCCTCCGTCACAAATGCTAGAGTACAAGGCCAGGGTTCCTGCAGGGGTCACAGGGCACTGCTGGGGACCTGAAGGACCACAGGATCCTGTTGGGGCCTCTCCAGATCTCCCTACTGTCTCCAGCAGTCCCCTTGCAGACCAGTTCCCCTAGCATCTTACCCTACACCCCTGCAGTGCTCATTGAGCTCAAATGCTCTTTCAGCATGGCTTTGTTCCTCATCTGCTTCATGAGTGGGGACACCAGGGATCCTCAGGTGACCCTCTGTGAGGGGGCTGTGCCTTTTCCCACCACAAAGGTGGCACTGAACCTGAGTCAGAGCTTTACCCACACTTTCTTCAGCCCCTCTTGCATCCAATGCTTGTATGTCTCTTGCCAGAATGGCAGGGAAGGGGAACCCTCCAAAGACAGGGACTTTTCTCTAAGGTCACATCCATGATGGTGGAGGTGGGATGAGGAGGAGAGGCTAGGTAGTGCTTGGATTGTCCATGGGGGGCTCTAGGCACACGATGCAGAGGAATTGGCAGCACAGGTGCAGAGAAGAGCATGTCAGTGGGAAGTTGTGGCCACACATGCTACGGTGTCATTGCTTGTTTTCCATCCTTTGGAAAGGAAAGCAATAGGGGAGCATCGAGGGTTGCAGGACTAAACATGACTGCATCCAGCAGGAGTGAAATCCTGCTGCCCCAGCATGCACACATGCCCAACATGCAGTGCAACAAGGATGGACAAGGCTGCACTGGCAGTAAATCTGGGTTAGACAGGCTACACCACTTTCTTTGGAGATGCCCTCTGTCATGGTGAGCTGCTTGTGTTTGTGTTACAGGGTCCAGCAGCTAGTCATGCTGGCTGGTAGCAAAGCCTTCTTGATAATAGGCCTGGGAACGGTCCTCTTTGGCCATGACAATGAGCAAAACAAAAATAAAACAGCAGCAAATGCAACCCTGTGTCAGAATTGTGCTGGAAGCACCATTAGGCTTTTCACCTTTCCTAGCAAGCATGCTTCAGTCCCATGGCCACAGCTCCGGGGCTTCAGAAAGAAAGTTCACTGCTTTTTCCTGTTGGTTATTACCCTGCCATGGAGGATGGCAACGCAAGGGGAAAGTTAAGGCATTCTCTGGCCAGCCCTTCTGCTACCACTGGGAAAGCTCACACAGAATTTAATGACTTCTATTGGTGGTGGGATCCACATTAGCAGCTGTCATCATTGCACAGGAAAAAACCACACAGACACCAGCAGACTGCACACCAGCACGTGATACTCCCCACATAGCTACCTGTAGCCTTGGGGATGACTTTTAAGTGGGCTCTCCTGAAAGACAGAGGATGGAGCTGCTGCCCAACATCTCACAGTGATTCTAGCCCAAAGAATTTACAAGCTTAAAACAAGAAAATCACTTAGGAGGCAAAATGCTGCTCTCAGAGAAAGGGGAAAGGAGTGGAGCAACAAGCAGGTGCTTCTCATGGGGCGCACAGCTTCCTGTTTCATCACTTCACAGCCATGCATGTGGAAAGTGTCATCTTCAGTCGGAGTCAGAACTGCTGCTTGAGCTGCCCGAGTGCTGGAGGAAACAAAACTGACTTTAGGATAGCACAGAAACAACCCTCTTTCATACCACTTCTAGGAAGTGTGAACAATCCTGTGGTGGGTGCCCATTCCTGGCAGTGCAGCAGTGAAGGCTGCAGACCCACTTCTCCCCAGGTGTCTTTACACTTAAAAGATGTGCCCTCAGGTCTGCATGCTGGCTGGATTGCAAGCCAGTAATTAGCCAATGTCAAGGCCCTGGGGGCTAAGCAAAGGGTGAGCCTGTGTGGGAGTCAGCACAGGACCACTGCATCAGATAGCAAACCCTGGCTGGGAAACCATGACTTGAAGATAAAATGGCTACTAATACCATCACTGCAATGTTTATTGTAAGGCTGTTACAAACCAGTTTTTAGGATTGGGAGCCATTATTTTTCTGCTTGATTAATATAATTACATGGGAGGGCTGGGGTTTTTTTATTATTATTTTACAAGGCTGTTCAGACCAATTAAGCACATTCCAGAAGGGTCCTACTTCCTGTCAGCTAGGGCAAATGTTAAGACAGATCATTTTCCAAGCCATTAAACAGCAAGAAGTGCTGATAGTTTGCTTTGTTTGGGAAATGCTCCTACTTCTGATGCCTAGCTGGATTCTGTGGCACGCATGAAGGACTCCAAACTCCTACTACTACAGCAGAGATTTGAAAGAGTCCACTGCCACCCCACTCTTACCTTGCCTCCATGGTGCTTGCAGTGCTTCTTGTGCTTCTTATGGTGCTTCTGGTGGCACTTAGAGGGGCACTGTGTGCACCCTGGCATTCCAGGTTGTCCTGGTTGGGGGTGCCCATGGGAATGCTGCCCGTGTGGGTGCTGCCCATGTGGAGGATGCCCATGTGGAGGATGCCCGTGTGGAGGATGCCCGTGTGGGTGCTGCCCTGGCGGGCAGGGGCCAGGAGGCACTGGAGGGCAGCTGGGATACGGACCTGGTGTAATGTTGGGACCAGGGTATCCTGGAGGGGCAGACGGGCAAATTTGCGGTTGCTGTGGTGGCATCCCTCCAGACATGCCTAGGAAGAAGAGGGGTGCTGTTAGCAGGCAAGGCTGGGCTCTTCCCAGGTAAGCAATGCAGATAGCTGGTGTACTCATGCATCCAAAAGACTCCTTCTGGTCTATGCTCTCCTCAGAAATGATGTTACATCCCCCTTTGGTATGCAGGTAATCCCCCTTGATGCCCATGGCAATTACTCTGAGTCCCTCTCCTAGCCATGATAGCTTTGCAGAACCCACAGCCCTGCCCAGCCCCATGGCTCCTTACCTTGGTTAGAGTTCCACATTCTCCACAGCCCTCAAGCTGCAAGAAAAGGAAAGGCACCATCAGTGCTCCCTCATGGCATCTCCTGTCACAGGGGAATCATCACCCTGACAACATCCAGGACCTGACTTCACTGTCCTGGGCATAGAGACTGAGCTCACTTCCCCAGGACTGCTGTCCTCCTGTAGACCCCAACTGCTGCCCCATATCTTTAGGTGACAGTATGACTTCAAAAGTGACTGTTCTCACTTTTGTGCATCTTCAAAGCCTGGGCAGATGGTTTCCATCATTAACAGAAATAATAAACCAACTCTGGATGAGCCTGTTTGCTCAGCTCATGTCCCTGTTGACCATGAGGGGCTGGGGAAGCCATGTCTCAGTGCAAAGCCAGACATACGCAAGATGAACTGACCCATGGGTACCCACACTCCTACTGCCCCTGTGCTCCCCAGCTGCCATGCATCCCACCAGGCACTGCTGCCTCGAGGAGTTGCTTTCACTCACCAAAGCTGCAGAAAAAGCTCTCAGCAGAGGCAAAGTTGGCAGAACTCTTTGAAAGCAGCACCGTCCTCAGCACAGCTCTGCCAGGATGGTGGGCACCCACTAAATACAGTAGCCCTTCCCAGGTGAGGAGGGCAGCAGTGGGGAAAGGTGACTGCTGAGAGGGTGGAACCAGCCACACCTGCTCCCTGCGCCACAGATGTCACCATGGGCACCCAGGAAATACCAACATACCACTCCCAGCTGGCACAAAGGTCTCCCAGGGCTAATAAAAATAGGGGAT
Organism: Bucco capensis; assembly: GCA_013396975.1. Classification (NCBI taxonomy): domain Eukaryota; kingdom Metazoa; phylum Chordata; class Aves; order Piciformes; family Bucconidae; genus Bucco; species Bucco capensis. The sequence continues at coordinate 148,587 of VWZO01017929.1, forward strand.
GTAGAGTGTTGGTTTTACTGCCTGGAGTCAGGTGAAGAGATGAGTCAGTTGTCCCCACCTCAAACCCTGGCTCCCAGCATGGGTGCAGTGTTGGGGAAAGGGAGGGGCTGGCACAGCAGAGTCACCCTCTCACAGGCACTGATGAGTGACAGTAGGGCTCAGGGTCCAGCTTATGACTCCCTATGGCACTGCTCAGGGTTTTGCTGTGGTATGTGGGTGGAGGAGGTGATATCTGCCATCAGACCCGGTCAGACGAGACAGGAGACAGGGCTGGGTACAACAATGGTCAGGTGTTCCTCCTGGAGGGTCTATGAAGAGCAGTCAGACCTCATCCGGTCCCATCTCCATCTCCCTGCTAACTCTCTTGATGCTGCCTCACAGTTGGCAGTGATCTCTTCCTGGGCCAATGAGCAATGCAATGGGCTAGTCTCATCATGCACCATGAAAAAGACACCTTGCAAAAAGGGACTGTGCCTTATCTTGCCCTAGCCCTGCAGGCAGGAGAGTGTCTTGGGGGGGATTTTAAGGGCACAGAAACATACAACGGTATGTGGGGTCAGGTACCCATGCATGGGGATCTCCTCCTGGGCAGTAGCATGGGGTCTCTACCATCCTCCCTGTTGGGAGCCCTGTGGCCCCAGGCACTGCCAGTCCAGCCGGCTCCTTTTGCCCCAGTGATGGGGCTATGTACACTGGGGTCTGAGACCCAGACAGCAAAAATCAGCCAGGGAAAGCCAGCAGAACGCATGACATTGGGATCTGCCTGAGCAGAGCAGCCCTCCTGAGGCAGATACCAAAGGAGTCCAGGCAAGGGACAAGCATATTTTCCAGCTGTATTTGCCACTCCAGAGCTCCCAGCACATCCCTGAGGATGTGGCCCTTCTCAGGCCACCCGCTTCTCCAGCAGTGCCAGCACAAACGCCGAGCCTTGCTTCGCCTCCTCCAGCAGCCCAGAGATCTTCTGTGACATCTGTGTAGGGAGGCAAGAGGTGCATCCTTTGCCACTTGACAGGACAGAGGAGCCATCCACTGTCCACCCCATGCATCCTGCTGGTGACAAAGGAAGGGTGTACCTGGGTGCAAGGGGCCCCAGGGGCTTCATCCCCACCTCTGTCCCACCTCATCCACATCACAAGGGCTGGGGCACATGCATGGCCTCTGCTTACCGCAACCTTGAACTTCTCATCTGTTATGTCTTTGAGGTTGATCATGACATTGAAGTAAGCTCCAAACACAGCTGTTTCCAGCATTTTGGCTCCCACCTAGGAAAAGAGGTTTGCAAGCATCTTTCCTGCTGAACCACCATATAGTGCTGCAGGACTCCCACCCTCTGTGGCCTAGCAGCACACGACATTTTCCAACTTGGTATTTTCAAGACGTGGCTGGGGCAGTCGGCGTTGCCACATAGGTGGGAAAACTCAGGCAAGGGCTGGGGGAGGCCAATTCTCCTACAAGGTGTGCAAGTGGGTGGAAACCTCTGGCCAGTCTGGAAAACACAGCTGGCGAGACTCATCCCAAAGATCAGGACACAATAGGACACCCTGCAGGGAAAAGTTGTGAGTCTGGCAACCTTCAAAGCCCCGGATGGGACAATGCATGAGACTAGGGCTGTACCTGGATGTCGGATTTGCAGGCCAGGTTACAGTGGCATGCCAGGTCCTTCAGAGCAGGCCAGAGCCCACTCACCTTCTCTGCCAGGGCATAAGGCACCCTCACAGATGTCTTCAGCCCCTGTTGCATGGCAACTGTGCGTCTGGGAGGGGGGACAACCTTGAGGTGAGCACTAGGTGGCTGTGCTCCACCAATCTGCAAGTCCTCAACAACCCAGCTCACCTCTCCTGCTCTTCAGGGGAGTTTTTTGGCAGCTTCATAGCTTCCTGCAGGCAAAGAAAAACATTATTTATTGCCATTTGCTCCAAGATCTTGTATCACTTGCACTGGGGACCAGGACAGACCTGATAGCTCCCATGCTCTTGCAACCCTTCTTTAGGAGATGATGTCCATTCCCCTGGCCCTGGCTTGGGCCATGATCACAGCCCTGCTCTAAGGACACCAGAGCACAGCAATGCTGTTCCCCTTCCCAGCTGGAAAGCCCCTCACTTCCCCACAGGACATCTGTCAACAGTGGGACCTCACCATGTAGCTGCTGAAGGCATGGGAGTCGGCATCCACAATTGCTATCAGCTCATCCATAGCCTGGTGGAAGCAGGGGATCAACTTCCTCATAATGGGATCCAGCTCCTCAAACTGCCGCTTCCCATAGCTCATCAGACCCACCATGCAGCCCAGTGCTGCTCCCTGCAAGGGCAAGGAAGGTAAATCCTCCAGCAGGATGCATTGCCTGCAGCTACCACCATGCTGGCTCCCCTTGGGGGCTTGGCACACCCAGAGGACCCCCAAGGCAGACAGGAACCTCATCCCAGTGTGGACCCCATACCAGGGCAGCTGCAGCTGCGGACACAGAACCTCCTCCTGGTGCTGCCGACCTCCCACCGACTGCTCGCACAAAGGCATCCAATGGCTTGGACACCAACCTCTCATCCACCTCTCTTGCCTGCACCAGGTACCTGCAGCACAGTGATCCTGTGGGTTAGAGACCCCCAAGTCCAGGGATCACTCAGTCTATTCTCACCCAGCAGTGCCCTCCCTCTATGACAGGTTCTTGTCCAGCCCTTGGCTCTGTGGGTGATTGAGGGGTAGCCCAAAATAAATCCAGCAGGAAGGTCAAGAGTGGATATCCCTTCCTCTCTGACTGTAGGTATGTGCTTTGCACCAGGCAGTGCAGCACAGCATCTCTTCTTGGAGGGCAGCATGGGAGCTGGAGGCAGTGAAACTTGGACTGGGGTGGAGGATTAAACATGTATGTGCTCAACCTTGGACACAAAGCCTGCTTCTGTCACCTGCCAAAGTGACATGGCATCCCCCCATCCCACTTTCACAACCATCAGCATTTTGGAGCAGGAACCACACTGTGCCTGCACAACACCCATCAGAGACATCCCCTAGGTACAACTGCCACTCCCAAAACAAGCTGAGTGCAAGACACTGGCAGCAGGATCCCCTTGTCCAGGTAGGGATGAGCACCATGATGAGAAGCAAGATGAGGGTCCCTACTCAATGATGCGCTCCCGGGGGTGAAATGGAGACAAGGAGTCCAGGCCCAGACGGCTGACCACCTGCAAGGAACAGCACTGCTGCATCAGCCCCATCGCAATAAATCCTGTTGCATCTTCATTCCCTCCTCTTAATTAACCATGTGTGACACAGCCCAAGGGCAGAGTTGTTTGTGTCACCAGCCAAGGTGAGGACAGCCACCATCACCAGTTTGTTCCATCCTGGACTTGGCCACCTACAAACAACTGGAGACTACACTGATAAATAATTAGCTAGCTCTTATCTAGTACATTCCCCATAGGGTGGAAAAGCCCCTCCCTCCTGCAGATGAAAAACTGAGCCTGTCTGGTTGTTTCCAGCTTATGCTGGTGCTCAGGCAGTTTCCATAACACCATACACTGTCCTTAAGCTCTCAAGAGGTCTCCTTCCGCTTCTGGCCTCCATAAAGGCAAGCTGGGCAGTTGCTGCCCACAGTCCTCATGGAATGGGCTTTCTGCTCCCTGAGCACCTCAGTTTCCTCAGGATAATAAACCAACTTGTCATACTCGCTGTGCCCTCACAGCATGCCAGGCACCAACTCTGGAGACAAGTGTCATGGCTGGTGGCTGACATGGGCCCAAATCTCTGTTCAGTGCCACTTCGGGAGGCTGGAAAGGAGTGCGATTTTTCTCTCTCATGATCTCAACCTTGTCATGGTACCAGGAGGAGCCACATTACCAGCCTGATCTTCTGTTCCTCCTCCAGGATAAAGAGTTTTTCCTTCTTGATGTAAAACTCAGCCGCATCCAGCATGGCCTTCTTGGGGACCAGCCCCACCAGCTGAGACCCCACCACAGGGAGATTCAGTGCCTGTGAAGGACACCAGACATATGACTGTCCCCAGATCCAGCTGCCCTGTCATCATTACCACAGCAGCCTGGTGGTCCTCATCCGTTCCCAAGATCTGGGGAGCTCATAGAATGGCCAGGTTGGAAGGGACCCTAGAGATCACACAGAATCACACAGAATCACAGAATCACCAAGACTGGAAAAGACCCCCAGGATCATCAAGTCCAGCCTATGACCCAATACACCACAACATCTAAACCATGCCACTCAGTGCCACATCCAATCTTTTCTTAAACAATCATCTAGTTCCAACCCCCCTGCCACAGGCAGGGATGCCACACACTAGACCAGGTTGCTCAGGGCCACATCCAGCCTGGCCTTGAACACTGCCAGGGATGGGGCATCCACAACCTCTCTGGGCAGCCTGTTCCAGTGCCTAACCACCCTCTGGGTAAAGAACTTCCTTATAATTTCCAATATAAATTTCCCCTCCTTAAGCTTATAACCATTCCCCCTTGTCCTATTACAATCTGAATTGCTGAAAAGTCTCTCCCCTTCTATCTTATAATCCCCCTTTAGTTACTGAAAGAACCTTCAATGGAGGTGCTGGGAGCTGCAAGTTGTTGAGCTTTTGGGGTTTTCATTCTGCTCTGCCCTTGGCTGGGCTGAGCATGAGATAAAGCAGAGCCTGATCTGGGGATGAGGAGAAAAACTTGAAGAGAGACATCCTTTGCAAAACTCCTACTGAAACAGGCGTGACATGCTGCCCTGAATCACCCACCTCTGCATCTTGGCAGACTTCCTCATAGACAGTGTGGAGCGGCGTGGTCTCAAAGTCCAGCAGGTTTGCCGAAACCTGGGCTATATTCTCTTCCTCCAAATACCAGCCAATGGCCTGCACTCTTTTCAAGCGTCCAGGCTGTCAAGAACTACTACAGTCAAGGTATGGCCCAGGAGGGGCAGGGGTGAGTAGACTGCTCCCAGCATCCTGTCTGTATGGGCCTACCTGGTCAGCACCACGACCCTGCTCACGAAGGTTGAGTGCAATCCGGTGAGCCTGCTCCTTAGTGCAGACCAAGTTGATATTGTATGCAATAAGGAAGGTCCGGGCACCTGTCACTGTGGCCCCCCACCGGGGGACAAAGGTTGGGGGCCCAAAATCAGGAGCCCACTCTGGTTTTGCAAGCTGGAGATAACAGAGGAGAACATATGGGCTGGCGTCATTGAGCAGCATGAGCCACCCTCCTGGAGACAACATCTCCCTCCCAAGCCAGCACCTGCCACCTCCATGTTCAACAGCATCCAAAGCATTTCATCAGCTCCTTTCAGTGTGAAGGGGCTACGCAACCCCCCAGCACCCACCCCAAAGCTGGGGAGGTGCAGCTGAGCTTTACCTGTCTCATGCTACCCAGCTGGTGTTACGAGGCTCACCTTCTCAGGAAGCGCCTCATACTCCCCAGCACGGATGTTGGGCAGGGTTTTCCTGCTCTCCTTCCTTGCTGCCTCTCCATACAGGTAAACTGCAAGACAGAGCTGGTGGTGAGCACCACCAGGCAGGGGCTGGCAGCATGTCATCTAGCAGGGTCCATTTTTGTCATTTGGGAGAAGTTCCTGTTTGGTCAAGCTTTTGTAAAATGTGGCAGTTTCTCCACAGCTGGAAGTATGCGAGGTGGAATAGGACAGCCTCTACTCACCTGGCACTCCCAGCTCTGATGCCAAGCGCTGCCCGAAGATATGGGCACAGGTGATGCACTCCTCCATGCTAACATTCTTCACTGGCACAAAGGGGCAGACATCCAGGGCCCCCATGCGAGGGTGTTCACCTGGTGATGGGGCAGATATAGGATAGCAACTGGGAAAAGCAAGCAGACAAGGCAGGAGGGCAGCCCTTTCCCAGCCTTCTTTTCAGACTCAGCACTGCCACCATGAGCAAAGTTGAGTTTGCAGCAGTAATGTCTACTCCAGCCCAGGGACAGGAGGAATTGAGCCTTTCTGGATCAGGAGGATGAGCAAGAGCTTTGCGTGGTCCCACCACCACCCATCCTCACAGCACTGCTTGCTGCAGGCACAGTAAAATGTTGTGCTTGGCCACTGGTAGATGACTTTAGCTCCAGCCATGCAAGGTGAGCCCAAAGCAAACTATGCCAAGAGATATTCTGTACCAGATTAGCCCCTACACTATCCCCAAGCTCACCCGTGTGCCGACTCATGTCAATGAGCTGCCCAGCCACCAGGGCCGCGCTCAGTGCCCCTTCAACGACAGCCTCAGGAGACCCGACAAAGGTGTAAACGGTGCGGTTGGTGGAGGCACCAGCATCCACGTCCAGCAGCACACAGCCCGGCGTCTGGGAGATGGCTTGTCCCAGTGCATCGATCACCTGATAGAAAGTGGAGAGGGGACAAGGTGGCTGAGCTAGCAAGAGCCTCACCACAGCCCCAGCTTCACAAGGTGGGGGACGTCTTTTCTCAGCTCTCACTCTTCCTGCCAGCACTGGGATTGGAGATGACTCTACAGTCAGTGGGGATGCAGCCCTGAGCTGTAGAAGGAGCAGGATCCAAAGGCACAAGTATCCCACTCCTAACCAGGATGTTTGTAACATCTTTGGCTCCTAGCGAGCCACAAACCCACTCGCTAGTGGGAGAGACATACCTAGCTGCTTCTGCATGTCAGAGAACACCATCACAAATTGCTGTTGCTAAGGATACTGTCCTCTGCCAGCTTCCAAAACCAGTGGTTTTACTGCAATTTTGAGTTTGCTGAATTCCTCTGACCCTTGGCAGACCCAAATTTCAGCCTGGGGCTGAAGCTGAGCACAGATCCCATTAATCTTGATGTCATGTTTTGGCACAACTGCAAGTGATGTTCCTCTAAGAGAGTATGTCAGACCACCCCCAAGCTTTGGTGCTACAGCAACCTGTGAGCCCCCACTTCTCACTGAGTGCCAAAAGGGTGCAGGGACTGCCTTTGGGCATTTTCAGCATTAGCCAGGTAGAGAAACATACACAGCAGTTCAAAGGCAGCAGGGCACAGCCTGGCAGTGGATGCTGCCTGCATGGCCCCTCCACCAGGACTGTGGATTCACCCACCCCTCAGCCCATCCACACACCCCCTCACCTCCTTGTTATTCCCCTCTGAGAAGTTGGGGACACACTCCACCAGCTTGGCCATGATCCTAGGGTCTACCTGCACCACGCGGTCCTGCACACAGCTCCTCACACCCTGTGGGTTTGCTTGTCTTTTCCTGTTCCACTGCAGAGCAAAAGCTTCCCAGCACCCAACCCAACCTATCACCTCTTGCCCAAGCCAAAGTTTCTCATTAACTGCATCGATCTGTGGGCAGGAGTCAGAAAGGGTCTTAGATAAACAATGCAGTACTGACCCTTCCGGATCTGGAGGAGCTTGGGGCACAAGAGTACTACCTGCTAGCCAGGACCAGACTTCAATACTAATTACCAACCAGCTGCCAATTAATTGCTAGGACAAGGAAACTCCATGTGATCCACTGTGCCAGCATCATGTTGTGGCTACTGGATGGGACAGCCAAGTGTGCATGACAACAACCACTTAGCCATCAGCAATGGTGGAGACAGATGCTTACCAGGAATCTTAGCATGGGCATTCCAGGAGGCCCAGCATGGATGCCCAGCATGGATGCCTGGGCAGTGGGTAAAATCTCTCCGCTGTGAGCAGGATTCGAACCTGCGCAGGGAAACCCTATTGGATTTCGAGTCCAACGCCTTCACCTCTCGGCCATCACAGCCCCCAAGCTCTAGGGCCCCTCCCAGTCCCTTTTAGGCACCCTGTTTCCCTGGGAAGTGGGGTAGTGGCTGGTGCATTTCCACATACATGCTTAGACCCAGTGCTCCACCATGACCTCCGTGCCCAGCACAGGGCAGGGGTGCCCAGGCACATCATGGCTTGTTGATGTGGAGGTATGGCACTTACTTAGGGTGTAAGAAGCCCCAGGTTCTTCTCTGGCATGAACCCTCCTTTTGGGCACACTGCCATCACATCCTCAGCAGGCACCTCTGCCTAGGGACTGGCAGTGTCTGCAAACCACAGAACCCCAGAGTCAGCAGCTCTAGGGACTGGCAATGCAAGCAGCAACAGGGACTTTCTGGGAGTCACAAAAAGGTCAGGCTAGATGCTCTTACAGGGGGATGTAGCTCAGCGGGAGAGCGCTTGCTTTGCATGTAAGAGGCCCTGGGTTCAACCCCCAGCATCTCCATGTCTTTTTGCCTCCCAAGAACCCCCTCCCTGTCAGCCACAAGGCTGCCAGAGCAGCTGAAATACAGTGGAAAACTCCGGGGCTTTCTGCAGCCACAGCTGGCCTGGGGCTGCTTCCCTGCAGGCTGTGGAGAAGTCCCCACAGTCCTTTCCTTCCCTTCCTCAGGCACTGCAGGGTCTTGGGGCACTTTGTTTCCCTTCCCCACGGGGGCTGGCATGTCTTCTGTGGGAAAAGTCTGTGCTGTGGGGAGCAGCTGGGCAGGAATAGAGTTGTGCATGCCCAGACAAGCTGCAGAGCCTGGCTTGTGGATCAAGGGTTATGGATCTGGTTTAGGGTGCAGGAGGTCCCCGATTCAACTCTGGAATGAGCCCTCCTTTTGGGCATAGCCCCTGGGGGGATGGGGCTCAGATCAGGCAATGCTGCCCAGCACAGGGGGCACTGGCAGTCTCAACAGCTCAGCCACATCCTCATTGCTAGGACAGTACTAGGTGCAAGGTGCTGCCTGCTGACCCATGCATAAGCTCAGCCATGGCCAAGGTTCATGGCCTCCTGGGTGGGGAAGAGGCTGTTGAGGCCTTGCAGGTCAGCAGAGCGGGACTCCACCACCACTGTCTCTGCAGCTGTGGTGCAGTGTGCAGGCACAGAAAATCTCCTTTGGGGATGTTTTCCAGAGGTAGAAGTGGAGCTTATCATCACTGCTCTGCGGAGGAGATGCATTTGGGGTAGCAAAAGCTGGAGATGCTGGGGATTGAACCCAGGGCCTCTTACATGCAAAGCAAGCGCTCTCCCACTGAGCTACATCCCCCTGCCTGAGGCCTTCCACAGGCAGGTATATTGTCCAGGGCATAACAGTGGCAAGCTTCCTAAAACCAATGTCAGCTGAAAGAGACGCCCCATGGAGTGCCATTTGCAAGCAGCTGGGAGATGCCAGAGCTCATCCTCCACCGTGTCTGCAGAGATGTCTTGGTTTGGGTTAGAACAGAACTAAGTCTGTTTAGTGATTTTGGTTTTAGCTATGTCTCTTCTAATTAACTGCACATTCTGAAATTAACAGCATGTTTTTGCAGGCAGTGTCTGCTTCTAGCAGTGATAGCACTTGATGTCTGAAGTTAGTACCAAGGATTGGTATGCAGACCAAGGTCACTGCTAAATCTTGTGTACTAACTTGGGGGTACAGGGTAAAAGGCCACACCTGTGGGGAGGAGCAGACAGGACAGGTAACCCTAAACTGACCAACCAGGTATTCCATTCCATATATGTCATGTTCAGTATAAAGCTGAGGGATCAACAAGGGTCAAGCTCCTGTGGCATTACAGCCTAGTTTCCCCTGGGAAAGGAATGCAGACTAATTTAGTGTGGGTCAGACAGATTTCCAGCTCAGGGTCTTGCCTGTTAACTTGACAGCCCTCTTCTTCAATGGCCAGGATCTGAGGAGAAGTCTGCCTGTTCTGCCCTCAATCCAAATCTATATGTTCCTGAATCCACCTCTCAGAATCCAGCTCCTGAATTCAGTTCCCATCTGCCCATGAGTCCAGACTGGGACTTCTCCAGTGCCTGACACAGCATCAGCGATGATGCTGCTGTAATTGTCTTTGTGGGGAGGGAGGGGTTGGGTTTGATATTGATTTTGTGTGTAGTTATATATATATATATTTCATTTTATTGTTATTGTTTTTTGTTAAAATAGTTTTTGTTTTCTTTTCCAATCTCTAAGCCTTTCTCACTTATTCCTGTTTTCTTTCCCTTCCCAAAGGGGTTGATAGAGAGCATCTGTCACTCATTTAGTGGCTGGCCCAGCCCCAATCCTTGACAAGAGAGCAGCAGGGACACAGCACCCAAAGGAGAGGTTGTCCCAAAAGGAAGGCTCGTCTGGGAGCTGAATCTGGGACCCAAAGCAAGAATCATACCCCTAGATCAAAAAGCCAGGACAGATTTTGTCCCTTGCCTTTGGCCTCTGTGCTTCATGGTGCTGGGCACAGGCTGATGGCTGCTAGGTGCCCCCATCTCCTACCACCACCCCTCCAAGACCCATTTGTCATGGTTCCAGGTCTAACTATCTCCCTTTCCCTTGCCCCATGGGTGCCTGTGTAGCTTTGGGACAAGGGACAGGAGCTGTGAGAGCCAGATCACCACAAAATTTTCTGGGCTTTTCTTTTTTCCCAGTCTCTAGGAGATACCAACCAAGGGAATCAGCAGAGTGCTGGTACCATAGGCGGCAGGATTGGGCAATTTATTTCTGAGCACAATTCCTGAGAGTAGAGTTGCCTGTAGCTGCGCCAAGGTGGGAAGCTGAGTTGCTGAGGGACCCCCGGTGGTGAGGATGCCCCCCCACACCCCATGCAGGACAGCTGCAGGCAAAACAGGGCAAAGAGTTAATTTTTGGACAGCCCACCTGCAGCAAGACTCCATTGCTAATTATATCACATTGCAGGCTGTGCCAGAGTGAGGATTCCCTCCTCGGGGCACATCCAAACCCCATGACCTGACCCCAGAGGAACTGGGAGGAGCACTCCCAGTGCAGCACTGCAACCCCCTCATGATTTCCAGGTCATGTAAGCCCTATGGCTACCTGGCTCCTTCAGCCCCATGCATCCAGTGCTAAGAGCTACCTCATGCAGCAACAAACAGATTACTCTTCTCCTCTCTGGGAAGTGTACAGACATCTAATTCTCAGTAAACATGAATTAACAGCCTTGTAATACTTAATTGAACAATTCTTGGGTTTGAAAAACAAATCCTCAAGTATTTCACTCCCAGGAACTTGTAAATCATTAGGATTTGCGTTTCACTTTTATTGCACTTATTCCTGTCCCTACCTGAGTATTACCCTTCCAGGGCTGAGAAGCTCAAAGGACAAAGGAGTGTAGGACAATTGTGAGTGGTGTATCATGATGATTTGGGCTCAGGGTGCTCATGAACCTAACAGATCTTCAGGCTCACTGGAGTGCAAGCCTTGTGAGCTCCAGTCCCACAGGTAGCACCAGGAAGGCCAAACAAGGATGCAAGCGTCTTCTGATTTGCGTGCTTCATCGCCCTGTGACACACATGTATGGGTGGCCTGTTATTTTCCTGCTTTATGGAATTTCCAGCTCTAGGGAAGAACCAGAGCCCTTGCTGGAGCCGTTGCCTGTCTGGCTCCCCAGGCTGGTGCAGGGCACTTACATAGCAGGCAGGGCACCCCAAGAAAGAACAAGCCCCTGTTTTACAGTCAGTCCGTCGGTGCCTGGAGTGGGATGTCCTCTCAGTGGTGCCTTCTCCTCCTTCTTATCCCAGCCATGCAATTACTTTCTCTCCCCTTCCTAAAGTTGAAGAGGTTTTCTCTCTGCTTTGGTGGGAAATTACTTTGCAAGGCTTTGGTGGGTGAGGAAGGAGATTTTTATCGGCACACAAGTCAGCCTGCTGTGCCTGCAGGCTCCCAGCTCCAGGGCTGCTGTCTCTCCACCTGGTTGGCTGGCTCCAGGATGCCTGTCCCCAAGCACTCTGGCAAGGAATCTTTGACCCAGCAAGGCCAGCTCACCCTCTTCACATTGCCCTCAGCTTCATGTCTGGATGCTGGGGTGGGATACAGCTTTGCAACCCAGCAAAGACACAGCCAGTCCATCTGTTTCTTCATCCTGTCCCACTGCTGTGAGTCACCAAGATTTTTGTCTTCTCATCTGGATATGCTGAAGAGCCACAGATAGATGTGCTGGGATCTTGTTGACCCAGCAATCACCCAGCCACCACCAATCTCTCCATCCCCATCACTAGCCTCATGCCACCTGGGGCTTCCAATCCTAACAGTCACACTTGCTTGCTACTCACACCAGTCTTCCCTTTTCCATGACAACTCTCTCCACTTGTTCCAACTCCACGTTCCCAACCATGACTTCATCTCTCTTCCCTACCTCCTCCATCCCTAGAAGGGCAAAGTACCCACCACTGTACAAAATGCTCACCAGCTTCCCCAAGCAGACAAATGCAAAGATACCTGAGCAAGCCCATTTTGGCATGTGGTGGTGCAGGCTGGGGTGTCCCCATAGTTATATGCACCCAAAAGAGTAGATCAACACCCTTGTGGATGTGATTCTGCAGTGGGGAGCTACCACAACCACCTACCCAAGCCCTGTTGAGCTTGAGTACCCCATCATAATTCATTAATTTCTGCCACATTAATTTCTGCAAGATGAAAGAACAGAAGAAATACAATGAAGGGATAGAAGAAATAAAATTAAGGGAAATAGAGGTCTCCAGAAAACAATGACTGCTGCAGGAGGGGGATGGTGAGCAACAGCAGAGAGAAGGTTTCCTCCAAGGACATGAGCAGCTAAGGGAAGATAGGAGGTGAGCAGAATGCATGAAACTCAACAGACACAGGCATGGCCAAAGGGCTGCTTTCAGGCTATGTTACAGGCTTTTCTGAGAAATGCTTCTGCTGCTGCTGTTGAAAGTAATAAGTAGGCAATGCTAGGACCAAATCCTAGGATCTAGCTATTTCCTTCCATGTGCATCCTTATATCCACTAAGCACTATTTCTCATTTCAGTCTTGGCACATCATTCCTTTTTTCTCACCAGGGCCTTTGGCTGCACTGTCTTTGCAGGAACCTGTATTTTAGAGCCTGATCAGCAGGTCTGTGGGGTCCTGCCCTTGGCAAGCACTGGCTGAAAGGTATAGGCGGTGGAGTGAATTCAGGACAGCTCTTCAAGGGGGAGCCAAGACAGTACAACTCCCAGCTGGGAGTCACAGCATCTGTGAAAGACAGGGTGCTAGGTCCCTTAGGAGAGGGAGACCTGGAGGGTACTGAGGTCTTAACTTCACTGACTCTGTCTGCACCAAGGCACCACAATTTTCAAGTCAAATGAAGGACTTGTGTCAGTCTATATAACCTCACCAGTGGAGTCATTCAATGAAAAGCCACACAAAAATGTCATTATTCTTTTCCCTTGCTCCATCTTGGACAGTCTTATGCAGCAGACTGGCAGAAGACCTTGCACGAGCTCCAGATGCCTAGAGATTTTTAATGAAGCTTTTACTGGAAATCCAATGCTTTTCCTCATTGCAACATTGAGCAGAATTTTGCATCCCATTCCTTCAGATAGTTTCTGGAAATGGGATAAAAATATCTGAGCAGTCCTTGGAAGAGGAATGTGAAACCATACCTTGTCTTCTGGTGCCCTGACAGCTGAGCAATTGCCACATAAATTTTCTTCAAATGAAGAGCACCTCTGTGGAGATCTTCTGAGTAGTAAAACCAGTTGAGCTCTGTCAAAGGTTTTTGAAAACCAATATGCTTTCGAGCTCAGCATAATCCCTCATTATAAACACTAATAAGCTTTATGCAAACTGTCGAACTACCAAAATGCTTAAGGTATGAAGGAAGATTTAAACAATATCCACAGAGGACTCGTATTCCCCCTTCCATCAGTTGAAAAAGTTCTGCTTGATGATATGAGCTCTTAACAAAAGGCTTTACTCAATGTCTGATACCTTCTTCCAGAGATATCTGCATCCCCTTCCTGTAAAACAATTATTCTCCAGTTCTCCAATGTGTTCAAATTAAGCCTTGAGTCCCAGTCTTTGGGAACAGCTCAGTGTGGAGCTCACTGCTTAGCAACTGAACACACTGGTGTTATTTAGTCTGAGGAAGAGGAGGCTCAAGGGAGACCTTACATCCCTCTACAACTACCTGAAAGGAGGTTGAAGCATGATGAGGGTAGGTCTCTTCTCCCAGTTTAACAGTGATTGGACAAGAGCAAATGGCCTCAAGTTGCACCAGGGGATGTTTAGATTGGTTGTTAGGAAAATTTTCTTCACCAAAATGGTTATCAAGCAGTGGAACAGGCTCCCCAGGGAAGTGATGGAGTCTCTGTCAATGAAAGTGTTCAATAAAAATGTGGATGTGTTACCTGGAGACAAGGTTTAGTGGTGAGCATGGTAGTGTTAGGTTAACAGTTGGACTCAATGATCTCAGAGGTCTTTTCCAGTTGTATCAATTCTACCATTCTGTTCTATGATTCTAGTTGGGTGTAGGATGACCATCCAAACAAGTATCTCCCAAGAAGCCAGCTTCTGCATTTCTTCCCTGATCCCACATCCATCCTCCTTAGCTCACCCCCAAAATTTCTGCAAAATGCAGAGTAAATGCCATTCTGAAATGTCAAACCTTTGTGTTCCCACCTCCTCAAGGGAACAGGCAACAAGCCTGCTCTTGTGAGAAGTCCTCCTTAAGCAAGTGCTTGCTATGAGGCAGCAGGAAATGTTTCTGGGTTGAGAAAGCTGCCTTTGGGCTGTTCACAGCAAACCATACACTTATGTCGACTCAGTATGAAGCTGAGCAGCAGAAACTTTCCTTTCAGACAAAAAAGAAATCTTCCCACCAGCAACAAATTACCTTCAGAGGAGGTTACCAGACCAGAGGCACAAGGAACACAAGAAGACTCAGGTTATGATGTAGCATAACTTTAATGCAAAGGAGAATAAATCAGTTCAAGAGAATAAGAAAAACATTTCCAGCACGCAGTAAAGAAATGGATAAAGCCCACTCTGGAACAAGCTGACCCCTACAAGATGTTCCTCTGCCCCACCACCCCATGACTATCATCCTCTGTCTACAGCCTGCTATAAGCATTTTCACCCAGCCAGTAGCAAATGCTGTATAGCACCACAGGGTGTGACACCTACATGGAAATATAAAGTAAGGCTTAGTGAAAGAAAGGTCAACAAAGGCACAGTCACAAATGATAAGCTTACATGGCTCCCTTCCTTCTAGAGGGGTTGCAGGTGCCCCCATAGGTGGGAATTTCCTTAGCTCTCTTCCCCAGTCTTGGTCCTGTGCTTTGTTCATCCTTCCCAACACGGCTGCTCTGCTGGCATCGGCAGGAGGAGGTGGCTGCTGGGGACACCCCTACAGCCCACTGCCCAGGCACAGCAGTCCTGCCTTCCCCAGACCCCGGGGACCACCAGAGGCCACAGGGATCCCGTAGCATCGGAGGTAGCTCCCAACAGCCGCTGATGCTGTGGATCCCACTGTTGTGTTTTGTGGGTAGGAGCTGAGGATGGGCCCAGGCAGGGTGACCACAATGGTGGGGGGCTGGATGACAGCAGTGGAGTCCCCGCAGCGGCGGAAGCAGGGCTGGTTGCAGCTGGTGGCCAGCGGCCGGGGACCACAGGAGGAGGGCAGGCACAGGTCGTAGCAGGACATGTCTTGGCAAGGACGTACACCTGAAAGCCAGAGCAAGGGTGTAAATGCAAGGCAGAGGTTTGTCCATCTCTGCTGAGCTCTCATTTAGTGGCTCTCATAATAAAAGGTGTGGGAGACCTAGCTCAAGGGCAAATTTAGATAATTTAGAAATCCTGAAGGAAGACTTTCCAAATGGGCAGGACCGAGGCTCCCCCTTCCCCTGTAACCTTCTTGGGAGCTCAAGTTTGGCTTGAGCTGCATATGTGGGGAACCTGGAGGCAACAGAAGCTGAAAACAGACCCACTTCTGCACACTGCCTGCTGTTGAGCTGACAATAAGCCTTCAGTAATCAAAACACTCACTAAAACACAGCTAGTTGTGGCAAAACCCACTTATATCAATACAACGTGAGTGAGCTGGACTCAATGAGATCTGAGCTACCCCATCCCAAAACATAAGGGACCTCTGATGCCCCTCCATGAGCAGGGATACACTGATCCCTGCAACCTGAACATGTGGTATTCTTGTTTTCTTCTTCAGCAAGAAAAACCCCACAGGATGCACCCAGCTATGTAGTTATGAATCCTGAAAGCCCTGCATCCCACAACGTCTTGCACTTCTCGTTTTGGAGTAGAAAAAATCCTTTCCCTGACATTCTTTGCAAGGGGGAGGGAGGTAGGTAAAAAACCTTGAACTCTTATAGAGGACTGGGCACAAGGCATCTATGAAAGCAATAGCCCATTGGGGAGGAGAAGGAATCATCTTGACTTACCCAGACAGAGGCAGTGGCGGCAGCTAGGAGTGGGTGCTGAGACCAGGTGCTGCTCAGGGTTTTATAGAGTCCCATAGCCCCTAAGGGAGTGGATGCATACCTTCCACCTGAAACTGCTCAACAACCAGCAGTTTTCTGCTGGAAAGCTCCCCTGGCTGATTAAACAGTTCCCTCTTTCATCTGTCATGTTTTGCTTCCATTTAATACTGAGTAAGATTGAAATGACTCGGGCTACAAGCATTAATTACCTTGCCAAAGTATATTTACCTAAGGCCAAAGTACATTTTAGGTCTTATGCCACCAGGCAGGAGAGTGTTTCAGCAGGTGCATCCCTAGTATGTCCCCAGTGCACCTGAGGTGAGCTCAGGGGTGCAGGCTGAACAACAAGAAACACGCATTTGTAGGTAAACCATGTGACAGAGGTCTCATCGATGGCAGGAAAACCAGGGAAGCTGCAGTGGTGAGGGTGCTGGAGAATTATGCACAGCTGGGAGAAAAATGCTGGAGGGCATTTTTTCTACCCCAGATGCCCAGGTACTACAGATGCAAACATGGAGACTTGAACTAGTCTGGCATGAGCAAATTGTTAATGCTTTTGGGTCCACTTAGAAGATTTTGCCTGCTTTTGTTATTACTCCTCATACCTGGAGTATGAATTCCACTCAGAAAGCATATCAAATTTTAACAGCAAAATAATCATGGTCTCTGGAGTCTAGCCCTAAAGGTGATACACACCACAACTCACTGATTTTGCACAGTGAGATAATTTCTAAGGTCAAAAGCCTTTCCATCATGTTCATTGGAGCCGCAAGTTCACAGCTATGCTTTCTTGTGATAGAGTGACACCATCAAGACATCTTTAATTACAGACTGTGGCATGACATTGGCTTGCTGTGCTGAAAACCTGTTAGCTATCTAACAGCCAGGGAGTCACAAAAGTCCCAACCTGAACTCAAACATGAATCACCTGCACATTAGGAAGAGGGAGTTGCTGACATGGTCCCAAGCAGGGTAATGAGCCATCACATTCTATGGGCAAGGAGGGTTTGAAGAAGGCTTTTCACTTCACACCTGCAGAGCCCAGATAAAAGCACAAACATCACCTGCTCTGCAGTAGACCACGGCAGTACTGGGGCACATATATTGTGCATGTGTGGAGCTAGAGGATAACAGAATCACTGTTAAAGACATGCCTTGTATATTTTGAGGGTCATTTTAGTTCTTAGGGTGACTTGGCCTTGCAGAGCTGTGGTTGATAGCACTGAATTGTCCCCAGTGTCGTCCCTGCCTTGTCTGTCAGGGCAAAAATCCTTCCAGAGGTGCTAGGATACAGCCCAGTCATTTTCAACATCATTCTGGAAGGGGAAAGAGGAAATAAGCTTTCTGAGGAGCAATGGAAGACACATGCTTCCTTGCAAGAGAAAACCAGGAGGCTGTGGGTTCATCACGACCTCCTAAAATAGCAATTTGTTGAATACGAAAAGATGAGGCTTTATTTTAAGCTTTACCTTGCTGCTTTTTGCACAGATCTTGGATAATGAAATGATGCCACAGGTGTACCCTGGGCCCACAGCCAAAGACTTAAACCCTTCCTCTGACAGTCAGGGTTTCTTCCCCTTCACTAACCATCTGCCATCTCTTCAGGGGCGGGGGGGAGGGTGCCGGTTTGTGCCTCTGTGCCTCTCTTCCCAGGGAAAACAGCCCTTCCTGTGGGATGCCCTTCCTGTTGGACTCCCTTCCAGGCTTCCAGATAAAGGCTGGGATCTTCTGATTTGGCAGCCTCACAGTGTGTTTCAGTTCTGCAACCCAGTTTAATTACTTGAGGTTCTGCTTACATCCCAGAAGAATATCCATGGATGCAGTGATATTGAAATAAACTCATGGGCATGCTTAGAGAGGGGGCATGTTGCTGAATGTGTGCAGATCTGTATACTGAAACAATTCCTTTGCCTGGAGAAGGGAACAGGAGAAAAAGCACACCTCAGGAAGTTAAAATAATCAGATGTGTGTAATGAATGAGCTTAAACGAAAGGAAAAACACAGGCAAAAGGGCCCTTGCTGGAAATGCAGGTATCTGACAGAAAGCACTGTTTTTCCAATCCTTATGAATTTGAGGGAATATGCACTGTCTGCTTGAGACATGACTTTCTCTGGAGGCACCAAGAAAATTTTACCAAACCAAACACATTTGACCCATTTTCTTAACTTCTGCAATGAATCCAGGATGTGTGGCCATCTCAGCCCTGGTTCTTCCTGTAGATAAAGGCATGAGGAGAGACATGGCTCAGGACCAATACTCACTGTGTTTCCTTTCCCATCACCAGCCCCAGCAGCACTTTGCAACACCAGTTTCACCAGTGTGCATTTTGATTTCCAACAGCTAAAGCACCAGGTGCCTCTGAGACTGGCTGGAGCGTGGAAGCTTGCCGCTGCCCCAGAATTTCTCCTGAAATCCAAAGGTAAAGGCACATTTTGGAGTAACCACAGACCCATTGCATCTCCAATGAACGCCTGCACCCAGCGCACTTGCCCAGGGCTCACCCCGGAGCCACAGCTGCCCTGTCAGCAGCAGGACCTATGTTGGCTGCTCCCAGGCAGCTAGTGGGTGAGTGGGTCACCCCAGTGCCAGGAGACAGCTTCTTGATGCAGACAGACCTGGGCGGCTGTTCCTCCAACCCTTGGCTGCCTGTGTCCTTGCCAGGGCAGACTCAGGATGCTTCAGGGCTGCTGTGTGCGGCCTGGGGAGTGGAGCCCAGCCCGTGCTGCTGGGAAGAGCCAAGCTCCAGCTGCCATGTGTGACCCTGGGGCTACAGATGATCCAGTTTCATTCTGCCACCCATCTATTATAACTGCCAGATTCCTGGGTGGGCTGATGTTCCACAGGGTCACTGAGGCTGGCCTGTCCCCACCAGGTGACCTTGTCACCACACATCAGGGCAGGGACACGGGTGTGTTAGTGTGGACATAGCCCAACAGGGTTGATTAGTGTCCCAAGAGTGTCAGCTTGTCTCCTCTACCGGCTGCCTCTGCCCTGCAAGTTCCCAGGTCCCATCCTGCTGCAGCAGCCCCTGTGCCATGCCCCACAGCCCAAGGAGGAGCCTTAACCCACCACCCCTTCCCATTGTACTGTCTCCAGCTATGAGTGGGTGTTTTTCTGGGGCTGTTACTCCCATCACCAAAACCAATGCCTTTTCCCCAGGAAATCTCCTGCATCCCTCTCGCAGGGTGCCTGGCTATGCAAGCACTGACATCTCCCTTTTCCAGGCTGGCAGAGTTGGTCAAGCAACACAGGACCTCATGGCAGCAGGATGAGAGGAGGCTGATATTTCCCTGCAGCCTGATCAATGTTTCTGGTTTGTGAGAGGCTGACAAGGAAGCAACTCACAGCTGGTCCCCAGGGACAACTCCCCAAGACATGGGAAGGAAATGTGGCCCCAGGGAAGGTCAAAAAGCAAGTGCAGGGCTTTCAGTGTGGGCAGCCAAGCCTGAGAATCCTTGCCTTGCCTCTAAGCCACAGCATTGCTTGACTCATGTGCAGAAAGAAGGCGTGAGAGTGGGGAAGGCACCTGCAAGGCTGGTGCAACACGATTCCCCAGCTGCATCAAAGCACAGATATGCTCTGAGAAATGCAAGGCTTCCCTCTCTGCAAGAGAGTTAAAAATCCCCCAGTAGGAGGGTTGGTTTTTACCTCTTTCCTCTTAATCTTGCAACAGCTCACCCTCTCATTTCCCCAGGAAACTCCACTGCAAGCACCTCTGCAGGCACAGGAGGGAGCTGGTTGTCAGCAGTTATGCCATCCTCAGGAAAAGCACCTCTAGAATCTGGTGATGGCTCAGCAAGACATAACTTTCTCTAGCGATGGCTTCTTGCTCCTGTTTGCACAACAGGGATGTCCAGGGCTTGTGAGATGTAGAAAGGAATAAATTCCTTTCAGAGAAGCAGAAGGGAAAAAAACCAGAGCGCAGGCTCACAATGCCCACATCACTGCTTGGACAGCATGGCCAGCCTGTTGTTGACCTTCCCTGCCCATGACTTGGCGCTTTGCCTCCTGAAGAAGACATAGTTAAGTGGCAGGAAGGCAGCTGTCAGGTAGGTTCCAGGAATGGAAGGGATGGTACCTGCTTCTGCATGATAGCGTGGGGCCTGGCATGTTGCACAGAAAGGCAACACAGGTCACTGAGCAACCAGGAACAGGTTCAGCAAGTGGGAGCAGCAAAACAGAAAGAGGAACAAGGAACCACCTTGGGAGTTGCACCAAAAGCCTCTCTCTGGGCAGTGGCCTGTGGGAGCCCAGTGAGGGCATAAGAGATTAGCAGACCATCACCTTCACAACTTGGCCACCTAGTCCTCTGCTCCTTCTGGGGGGCATTTTTCCCCCTTTTTTGACCAAAGTTTGCAAACCTGTGGCTGGCTCCTCATGGTGTCCCCTGCCAGCATTTCCATGCCCTTTTGCCCTGAAACCTATTGTCTCCCTGGGCATGGCTGGAGAATATTTCTCTGGGGCAAGGCTAGGCTCTCTGCTGCATCGCACCTGAATTTTTTTCCCAGCCATCTGTAAATAGCCCTGGATATTCCCTTTTCCCAACCCCAGCACACATCAATACTGGGGTTACCAAGGGGTAATGGGACTATGCAGATGGCCCCACATAATAACAGGGGGAATTTTCTCCCTAGAAGCAGACCCCAGGGCAAAGATGGGCTGTTCCTACACCAAAAAAAAAGGAGTTCCAGGGCTGTGGTGGCCGAGGGGTGAAGGCGTTGGACTTGAAATCCAATAGGGTCTCCCTGCGCAGGTTCGAATCCTGCTCACAGCGAAGGATTTTACCTATGGCAAGAGGGGGTTTGGGGGTCAGAGAGGTCCCATCAATTCAGGAGCTGATGGCTGCAGAGCACTGGGCCTATGACTGGGCCTATGGGACCCTTCCTCAGTCCAACTCTCTTAGTTCAGCTCTTGGACAAGCCCCTCTTTTGGGCACCCAGGGCAGGGTTGTGGGCACCAGGAATCTCCTTTCAGAGGTAGGAGTGGATTTTATCACCACTGCTCCATGGAGGAGACATGTTTGAGGCAGCAAAAGCTGAAGATGCTGGCAATTACGGCCTGTGGCCATCTCCAGATGCCAACTCCACATCCAGGACAGAGTAAGGGGAACCTCCCAGCTGTGAGTGTCCATTGGGGCAAAAAAGATCTTCCTCAGATCCCAGCCCAGCCCTATCAGTTTCCTGAGTGCTGCAGATCAAGGAGGAGACTCCTGCCCTATTTCTAGCACCCTGGCTCGTTGGTCTAGGGGTATGATTCTCGCTTAGGGTGTGAGAGGTCCCGGGTTCAACTCCCGGACGAGCCCTCCTTTTGGGCACCCATTGTCCTCTGTTGACATGTGTGGTGCGACCAGGTGATGGGAGGACACTAGTGCATGCTGCAGCTCAGATAGGCAGAGTGTCTGGGGAGGGCAGTCCCCACAGTGAGGATGGCACTTCCTAGAAGCAGCAATGGGGATGGTGGAGTACAGCTCCTACTGGTCTGGTTTTGGGGCCCTTGGGACAGAGCAGGGTAGTGAGGGGTCTTACACAGGCCCCACAGCCCTGCCCATGATGTAGATCAGTGAGAGAACACTTGCTTTGCATGTATGAAACCCTGGCTTCAACCTCCAGCATCTCCATGTTCTTTTGCCTCTCCAGACTTTGCCCCTGTCATCTGCAGGGGTGGCAGAGCCCTCCAGATCCCTCACAAAAAAGTCCTGAGGATGTCTGTAGGCATGGCTCACCTAGGGGTGTGTCCTGGCACCCATGTGCTATAAGAAAATGCCCACAGCTCTTTTCTTCCCCTGCCTGGGTGCTACAGGGTGTGGAGGCACTTGGACTCCCTTCCCCAGGGTGCTTGGGGTAAATGTTGGCAGGAGAGTTGTTGAGGCCACTCATCCCCCATGTGCCAGGCAGCATCACCCCATCCATGTCCTGTCCCCACAATGGCTGTGCCCAGTAGTGGGTACCCAAAAGGAGAGATTGTCTAGGAGTTGAACCCAGGATCTTCTGTAGTCTAAGCGAAAATCATACTCCTAGACCAACGAGCCAGGGTGCATAGCTAGGAACTAGCTCAGATCCTGTCTCCCACAGCCCCCAAGCATTGCATAGCCCAACCACTGCCAATGTAGGTGGGGGCTTCCCCAGGGCTTTGCCCTATCCCTCTTCTCTTGCTCTCCATTCATCACTTCCCCCAGCTTCCAGAGACATGGTACAGAGTGATGATGGGGAACTGCTCAGCATCTCGGAAAAATGGTCCACAGTTCCCCACTTCACTCCCCTTGGCAGCTGCTTCCTCACTAATGATTATCTTTTATTTAAGCTACATCTTTTGCTAATAAGCATACATAATTTACTAATGATCATACATATTTTGCTAGTAATTAGACACTAATACTATACAAAGTTTGTTTGGGAGGTTCATCTAGAGGTCAACTTTGGTTTGAGGCCAGTTGCTCAGGCCTCAGTACTTCAGGTGCACAGAGCTGGGGCTGCCCTGGCTCCTGTCACCCTCCCACCCTAGCTCCCCCAGGGACCCCCAAGACGCAATGATGGGTACAGCTGCTCCCCAGGCACCAGGTGCATGGGCACAGAGGCAGCAGGTAAAATCTCTTGCTGTGTGGAGGACATGTGCAGGGAAACCTTAATGGATTTTGAGTCCAACACCTTCACCCCTTGACCATCACACCTCCCACTGCAATCAGCCAGGGGGATCACCTGCCCTCCTCCTTAGGCACCATGTAGTCCCCCTAGGCACCCTGTTGTCGTGGGAAGCAGGGAACTCTCTGGGGTGGCCAGTGCATTCCCACACACACCCTGCTGGCCGCTCTGTTCCTCAGGGGCTTATGGCAGGGGTCATCCCCTAAAAGCAGCACCCAGTGCTTCAGGGGCCATGGGTAGCAGTGCCTTTCTCCCCACAGCAGCCCATTACCTGCCACAACGTAGGGGTACCCGGACAGCTGCATACCATGGCTCCTTGGTCTAGGGGTATAATTCTCAGTGTGTGAGAGGTCCCAGATTCAATTCCTGGACTAGCCCTCCTTTTGGGCACCCACCACCTCACTGCCACCCAGCTGGCTCAGCACTCATTTGCGACCCAGCTGTCAACTTGTATCCCCCAGGAACAACCCACAGTTGCCAGCACTTCTTTTCCATTTGCACCCTCCTCATTTGGAGGATTATCATCTGAACAGCCACTTCCTACAGTAATAGCTGTTTTAAGGATTTCTGAGTAGTTTTTTTTCCCATCAGTCTTGGATAAAAGACTTCCAGCCACCTCCAAGTCAGGACCTGGCTGCCCTTTGAGATACTTCTTCAATTTCTTCTGCCTAGACTTCTCAGTTTCCTTTCCAAAGCATAATGCTATCAGAGAGGTGCTGGTGACCTCTTCCCCTTGCGAGGATGCAATTGCAGTGATGGATCAGGAGCTCAGCTACTAGTGCGAGTCGAACCCAGGTTCCCCATGTGCCAGGCAGGAACCCACGCCAGCCGGGGCTATCTCCGTCCCCTCAGCAAAAACCTCGACGAGGGTGGGATTCGAACCCACGCGTGCAGAGCACAATGGATTAGCAGTCCATCGCCTTAACCACTCGGCCACCTCGTCCCGCTCTGCGCCGCTTGCGGCCCCGCCCCTCGCTGACTACAGCGGACCCGCGCCCCCTGCTGTCGGCGGGTTACCGCTGACCCGGTAGGCCTGCCGCGCTGAGGGCTGGTACCCACAGCTCGCTCGCTTTCTGGAGACGTGGTGAGACCCCCGCGGAATATAAGTAGCCTTCTTAGCGCAGTAGGCAGCGCGTCAGTCTCATAATCTGAAGGTCCTGAGTTCGAGCCTCAGAGAAGGCAAACTCTTTGCCACCGCACCCAGTTACGGGGGGGGAGCGTGTTCTCCATTTTGCTGCCCCGCGCAGCCCCACGGGCGCGCGAAAAGGATTTACGGTGTGTCCAGCCCCGTTCGTCTCCAAGGTGCTCCCTGTCCACAGTCCGCTTCCGGAGGGCCGCTCTTTTCCGCCGCGGCCCTGAAAAAAAGGCCAGAGCGCCGCAGCCGCCCCAGCGGTGGCCAGCTTTACCACACCAGGAGGGGCGGCAAAAAGTCTGCCCTCTCTGAGGCTCGAAGCCAGAGTGACGAACTGCCTGCAGAAGTTCAACAGCGGCGCCGTTAGAGGTTGGGCCGGTGGCAAGGGTCAGGAAAGGCCCGGTCCGCGAGCGTCGTGGAAGAGAATCATAGAATGGTTTGGGTTGGAAGGGACCTCTGGAGGCCATCTAGTCCAACCCCCCTGCAGTGACATCCCCAACTAGACCAGGTTGCTCAGAGCCCTGTCAAGCCTCACCTTGAATGCCTCCAGGGATGGGGCCCCGACCACCCCCGTGGGCAACCTGTTCCAGTATTCCGCCACCCTCGTGGTGAGGAACTTTTTTCTAATATCCAGTCTAAATCTACTCTTATCCAATTTAAAACCCTTGCCCCTTGTCCTTTCAATACAGGCCTTTGCAAACAGGCCATTTCCAGCCTTCTTGTAAGAATGAGGTGGCCGAGTGGTGGAGGTGCTGTATTGCTAATTCAGTGTGCTCTGAATCCCACCCCTTCAGTTGCACTTTTGCTGTCACCTCAGAGGTCTGCCACTGTGCCCCAAAGACACAGGCACAGCCTGAAGTCGTGTGACAAGGTGACGTGGGCGCTGTACTGCAGGATTAGGAGCCACAGGACCGCCACGCCGGCTGGAGCCTTGCAAAGGTACATATTTTACACTAAGCAACCTAAGGACTGAACAAAGCAGCACAATTTGAGAGGATCCTCTAGCAGCAGCTTTTGTGTAGCAACAAGATGTCAGAGATCAAGTTTTTGTAGCCACTGATGCTGTTGAGGAGGGTAGGCAGATTATACAAGTTGGTTTAGAATTAATCACTTCTGGCAATGAGTGCANACCCTGTAAGATTAGGCAGCGAGGCTAGTAGCATCTCTTTTGTTACTCCTTGCAGGCTTCCACACCTGCAATCAAGCCACTAAGAATTTATTAGGTACAAAACATATGTGCACATCAGATGGTGTGAACCACGTCCCAAAACACTTTTGGGTTTTTACAGCTTATGAGAACAGCAGAGGCAAGGCTGCAGTGAAGTATGGCTGAAAGCAGCAGACAGGTTTCACTGTGCATGCAGAGAAAGTTAATACAAATAAGCCCCACAAAAGTATAGGCAGTATCAACAGCCTCACAGCAGCATTTCTCCAGATTAATTTTCTTATTTCAAGTTAATATTAAGCTACTATTACTATTTGAGGTTTAAGACAAATAATAAAATGCTATTTTAAAAAACCAAACAGCTATAAAAATCCTTTCTTAGGAGGTAGCTGATGGTTTTGGAGTACTGAGAATTTCAAATGAAATTAGAAGTAGTCAGACAACTGGTCTCTGGAAGGCAAGACAATCAGTGTTTAATGCCAAAGCTGCATTACTTTGTATTTCACTAGGCAAAAATTTCTGAGAAAAATCTGCTGATATTGTAATAATAAAAGAAGATTACTTGTGCAGGAGCACTGCAGATCAGAAGTACATCTTTGCACTATTTAATGGGAATCAACATTAAACCAAACCCACAGGTCTTCAACTTCCAAATCCACAGATTTTTAAATACTGTGGAATGCAGGAATCTGCTGTTCAAAAAAGAAAAATCATTTCTCCGTAGCCGTTAACTGAAGAAAGTGTCCTGCTTTCCAGCCTGACAGTTGATCTGCACAATAAGCACTCATTTGGTTCAGCAGTGAGCCAAAGAGACAGTGAGCCATGATGTCATCTCTGTATGAGGCAGCCATGTGAGAAGGGCCCAGGCCCTATGTCTGCTCTGTGTTCTTCTCCTGGGAACATGTGATGGGGTACGCGAACCAGGAAGTTGTGTCCATCTTCCCTCCTCCTTCTTCCCCCAAACTTGTTTCGTCTTCCAAACTGCTCTGCTGCTGGCCTTGCCCCCCCAGCAAGTTGACACTGGTAGGGTGGGCGTGGGGTGGACTAGAGCTGCAGCAGCAGCTGAGCCCTGCCCAACCAGAGGAGCCCCAGCACGGCACTGAGCAGCAGCCCAAGCAAGGAAGTGACTTTCATGTGCAAATCAGCTGGACAAAAGCTGAGCCTGGAGCAGGGAGCCCTGGGATATTTCCGTTTCCTATTTTAAGGGGACAGATATGTTGCATGTGCTGTCTTTAGCTCGCTCTCTCTGCCCCTGCACCTTCACCGAGACAGCACACAGAAGGAGAGAGAGGACTGCCATGTGGCCTCCGCCATCTTGATCACACAGTGCTCTGCTTTCCATCTAGACTGGGGACTATTCTTCTTCAGTCATCCAAGTCCCCGGTCCCACCCATCATCTCATCTCACGTTTCTTCCCATCCCAACCGGACTATATTTCTTGCAGGTTTTATCAGGGGTCAGCGGGGAGGGACCAGGAAAGTTTTCCCTACCTGTTTCTGTATTTGCACTGTTATATATATATATTTATTTGTTGAAGTTATTCTTTATCACTTTGCCTCGTGTGCATGTGTATTCATTATATATTTATTCCTTTATCCTGGGTGGGGGAGGCTCTTTTATCTGGGTCTTCCTAAAAATTGCCTTGTCAACCCAAGATGCTATTTGGCTCAGCCAACGTGGGCCACGATAGAGGCAAGTGTAAAGAATAACTTCTTTGTTTAAAAAGTACTTTTGTGTAGTTTATATATAATTTGTTTTATTTTTATTTATTGCCAATTGATCTGTGCATGCCGGGAGGGGGGCAACCCGTCATTAGAATGCTGCTGTTTGCTAGGAGTGCAAACATTTTCTGGAGGGGCAGTATGTTGACTAGGCTTATTATAATAATAAACACTACCTGGGAGCCCACCCCACATTTAGACCTTGCTGATTGGAAAAACCCAAGACAGATCACATCTACTTTATTCTGGAATGTGCCCCAGGAGCTTATCTACGTACAGAAAAATACAGGTTCAGGTAATTGCTCAGCTCTGCTCAAATGTACACCATGTCCACCAGAGCAGATAGGTGGAGCTCAGCGGCAACTTCACTCTCCTTGTTTTCTCTGAGGAGACGCTGCAAGTGTTTCAGTCTGTCTGACAGCGTGGGGCTTAGCTCCTCCTCCACAAGCCTGCATCCACCTTCACTCTCAGCCTGAGCAGAAGGAAAAGAGAAGAGACCAATTAAGAAGCATTACCTAGTACCAATAAGGAATTTCTCAGCTCTTCTCTGACTTTTGAGAAAAAACATGGAGGTCAGCACCTTCCCACTGCTTCGGAGATAAAGCAAAACTAGCATGTTATTCTCTTTCTGACCTCAGCCTTCCTTTAACCTGGGGAAGCTGATTCACAACCGTGATTCCTTAAGCTGAAGTGCAGCACCAGAGGATGCACTTATGACTGCCAGCAGGAGAAAGCATTAAGACCCATGATGAACTAGTATTCCAGACCTGCAGAAAGCATTCCCCTCCTTGGAAAGAAGTTATTTCCAAGGCATAGCTTTTTGGTTCTTTATTTCCCAAGTCTATTCATCACTGCACTCCAAAGGAATTCCCACTGAAGGTTCTGCAACTACAAAATGTTTGGCACCTGCACTCCTTAAGAGTTATAGTTGATTCTCAGTACCGCCCTTTCTTACCTCTTGAGCAGATGACATTGGACTCTTAATCAACGGACAGGTGACAGTTGTTGTGGAAACCAGTGACTGGGGGAGGTAGAGAGGAAGACCTACAAAATCACGAAGGGGCTCAGTGTCCTCTGTTAGACATTGTTGCAACTGTTCTTCAAACCTGGACAGAAAGATCAAGAGTGCCAGTCAGATTGCAGCCTGGCTTTATTCTTGTAACCAGTGGGTTCACCAAGAGTTTTGAGTTCAGAAGTGTCTGCAGAAAGGATCCAATGTTCAGTCATTTCCTACATGTTCTATCATACCCCACTGCTATGACAGGAATCCACCATAGAAGGTTGTGGTGCAGAAAGGAACCACACAGACTGAAGATACCCAACTGATTGGGCAGAAGAGACAAGAAACCCCTGGGCCAGCCTCAAAAGCTTTAGTTCTTCAGCTTTGTGATCTGCACCAAACTGACATCCCAAAGTGGACTTCATAGACACCTGCGATACTGCAGGACCAGACTACTGCACACACTGTACTGCTTTAGTTTTGGTAGCCTGATTGACCACAGACAGTTTCCAACCATTCCTCAAAGTTCCAAGTATTTCTACCATCCTGGACTTTTCCTGTGATGCAAGTAGGAGCTAGTAGGCAACTGCACTACACTGATGTGCTTGATAAAATTAGATGAAACCACAGATAGTCTAGGCTGTTTCCTAGCACTGTTGGACTTCAGCTTCCCACTACATACAGGTTAGAAACTGTTTACAATCTTGGGACAGAGCTGCAAGGGAAGGTTGCTGCTCTGGGAACTTACCTCCTGCTTTCTGTTTTCTCCAGTTGCAACTGTGCCAACAAACGCTCTGGGAGAAGCTCCTGCGCCGAGGCTGTGTCTGTGATTTCATCTGCACTAGGCAGACTATTTTCTTGACCTGACAGCATGCTCATGCCAGAATCGTATTGACTTGGCAGCACAGAGACTCTACAGAGTTTCTTAAAGCAGTTCGGAGGTTTTACCCTTGACATGAGAGGGCAAGAAAAAGAACAAACCAAAGCACAAAAATCAGTATGACTGTTGATTTTAGAACAACTAATTTGACAGGGGGCTGAGATTCACTCCAAAGAAAGGTATCTACTTAACATCTCCTGCAGTGCAGCAGAGCAGCAGCTAAGCTTCCAAAAGGGAAGAGAGGCTAGCTTCATTCACTCAGAACAAGGCTAGGGAAGTGAGCTAGACTCTTGAGACATCTTGAATACTTGAATGCTACATAGCTGAAAAGCACACTACCCCCTCAACCTCCAACATTTTCCATTAACAATACAACTTTCCTGATGTCTTCCTGTAAGTTGGGGACAAACCCTCCTTTTTGAACTCAAGATGCTGCAAAATTAAATGTAATTACCGAACAGTAAATGTGCGTATCATTTAACCTATAATTCATCTGTCACATCCAGGCTGCAACTGAAGGTGAACATAAGGGAGGGGCCACTAGTAAATAAAAGGCATGCTCGTGATTTATCCCCATGCTTTTCCCCAACTTCACACTCTATTTCCTCTGTGCTTTGCGTACCTAGAGTACAAGTCTAACTCCAAAGCCTCAGCAGTGTTTTCTTTGGCAGAAGTTAATAACGCTTCAAGCACCCTTCAAGTAATCAATTACTTTGAGAGCTCAGTAACCCTGCAGAAATAAAATCTACTTACTACCTGGTTTCAGCACACCCTTGTATGTCATTTCGTGAAACTGTATACAAGCATGTTCTGGGAGGATGCCATATGCTGGTTTTCAGCATTGTGATGGCACTATATGCTCATCATGGAGGCCCTCAGCAACCTCCTTGGACTTCACAATGGCACAATGGACAGCTGAATGCTACTCCCACAGAGAGTGCCAGCAGCTCCCTCACCTCTCGTGGCCTTGCCGGATCTCCTCCTGTGTGCGCAATCTGGCTTGTTCCCATGAAAAAGGGAGAGTGAAGTTCTTTAAATGCTCCTTGAAGTAGTACACACGGATCTCACCACCTTCACTTACTGCTTCTGTGAATAAACCCAACATTTAATATTAGAGCAGATTTTTCCCTTCAGAAGAAAAGCTCAGTATTGAAAAGCCAGTTTGGAGAAAAATCTCTCATTCATTTTCAAGTAACTTCAAGTTGTAATCTGCATGTAAAAAGGAGCCTCCTTGAACTGATGGACTGTTCAAAAAAGACCAGATTACTGGGAAAGACTGTAAAACGCTGCTTTATGTTAATTTAAAAAATTCTACTGCATCCCAGTTCAGTGGGCTATGTAGCCTTTTCATTAGAAGAGGCTCCCTATAGTTAAATCAAATAGGGCACCAAAAATGCCCCACACACAAATGGAATCCGAGAAAAACTTCATTAATCCATGGAATTGATCATGAACAGTGGCAGCCTGTCATCTCAACTGACCTGAGCTTACAAGACTTCTGAGGGACCAATTCTTGGCCTATGCTTGAATGTAAACCCTCTCCTACTGGAAGGGGAGGGCTGACTCTTACCACACCGAGACAAACATTTTAATCATGTGCTCAAGTCATAATCAGCACTAAATACTCCAAATTGAAGAGAGATGCGTGGTAAGCACAAGACCATAGCTCCCTCTCTGCTACATATCACTCGCTGCCATGCATTAAGGCTCCACTGTCGAGTTATTAAACACAGTTATGCAAGAAGTATTATCCATGTTGTAGGAGGACATGCTATACCTGAAGCAATAGGCAGTTTGGGTGGTTTCCAGTCTCTCAGTTTATGATCAATGCAGACTGCCAAGATAGCATTCCAAGGGATCTCATCAACAGAAGGTCCATCTTCATCAGAGTTCCCAGATGTCCTGTTTTTCCAGTTCTGGTAAGTTTTGCTCAGCAGATTCTCCACTTGAGACTGGATCAGTGGTTGAGTATGGGAAGAACTAGCAATCTGAGACACATACTGAAAAATCATGCAGCAAACAAGATGCCAAGGAGCTATGGAAAAAAAAACAAACAACAAAGTAAATGCTAAGAATTTGTGACAGAGCCAAACTACCCACCTTACAGGCTGGTAGTTTAACATAGCCTAGATGTATCCGAGAAGGCAATGTGTCACCAACAGTACAGCCACAGCATGAAGTACATACCACCTAATGGAGGCAGATCTAGGTATGGGATCTGGAAAGACAACACAGCTTTCTTTAACCAGGCCAGGTGATCAGGCATGTTCCACTGCAGGTGGGGCAACAGTTTGTTACCCCCAGGCTCTGAAAACTCAGTAACAGGCCAAGACAAGTCATAAAGGTGCTCCGAGGATGCCACATCCGAAAGAAATTGCAGCACACTGTTGTACAGCTCTATGATGACACCAGGCTCCTGAGATGGCAGGCCAGCTAATTGTCTCTCGTTCCAGTCATGGTAGAAGCGTTTGCCGAATTCACCATCAATACCATCCTCAACATACTCCTGAAGGGTCTGACTACAGAGCTCAAGGGAGTCAGGGCACTGGGAAATCAACCAGACCACAGCCGCAGAGATCTGTAACACACAAAACATGGGTAGTTGGAATCTGCTCCACAGTGATCAGGACACAAAGGATTCAATTCCGCAATCTCAAGTTTGATGTAACAGTGTTCAAGATGCTATGCAGCAAAATGCAAATAAATCAACTATCATCATCCTGGTACTTGCAACAGTAATTCTCCAACTAGGTGGGCACAAACTAAATTCATATGCAGCAGACTCAGAAACAGACAGAGAGGCTGCGTGACACCAGAGGCAGTAGTGCAGTGGAATTCCCTGCTGCAGGATGCTGGCGATGCCAAAAATTTACCTGGGAGTAACTGAGCAGATTCACAGAAATTAGCCCAGAGTGACTATATCTAGAGAAGTTATCCCTGATCCTGGCAGTACTTGAACTGCAGAGATGCAAGCTGTGAGGGAACATCATTCTGGGCTTGCCTTGTTCTTACCCTCTTTCTCAGGCACCTTCTTCAGACATCTTTAGAAGGGAATACAGGTCTGGAGCTGCTTTTGGTCTGTCAACTAAGCTGCCCTTGGCCATTACCCTCTCCTACCTCTCCTAAGCATCCTGAAGCGATTCACACAGAAAACTATTTTAGACTTAAGTATCATTTCCCATCATGGGTTTTTGATTAGTCTCCAGGCTACTATTGCCAAGCACACAGCAAATTGAAGGACAAGGGCAGAGAAGCTGATGTCTGGAGGCTGTCAAGGGGAAGAGCTGTACAATTCTTCATACATAAGAGTATAGAGGCATTCCCAAATCCCATTCACCAAGATGGAATAATACTGAGTGATCTCACAGCAGCCAGAGAAGCCACAAAGTGTCCTTTACGTTTTTGGACTGGGAACTTAAGGCTACAAAAGCTCACTCACCACTAGCACTCATCTGTCAGGCAGCAATTGTACCCATGCTAGTCAACAGAGGCAGGACAGACAAGAATGGATATACAAAATCCACATATTTTGGTCTTGGTGCTGTTTTCAGTCTTACACAGATGAAACTGTATTTTATGTAGCAAATGCCAGTGATCTCTAGCCAGTTAAAAGACAACAGTCACAAATAACAGAAGAGTAGCAGAAATATTTCACTTCAGAAAAGTTCTGGCTGATGTTGGAATCGCTATTAACAAGCAAGTATCCAACTCTAGCCAACTGAAGTGTGCAAAAAAAAAATGGTAAAGAGCTTTTTGAACAAAAATTATATTATAAAAACTTCAACAGAAAAAACCACCATTACACAAGACTCAGCTGCAATCTAAGCTACTAAGAACATAATAATTCCTTATAAGGCATTAGTAATTGAGAGGGTAACAGTAAATCAGTCAAGTATCTCCTCATGCGAGTTGCTGTTCTTACCCTTCTGGTGCCTTCTAAGTCATTGACAGAACCTGGGAGCTCAACAATGATGTAGTCTGAAATAAGCTGGGCTGAAATCAAGTCCTGCAGCATCAAACCTTAAAAACAAGAAAACCCATCATATACACAGAGAAAGAACAAATTATTGTCTCCTCCTCTGACTTTGTCTCACGCTCTGCATACATTCACAGCATCACTTCTCTATCCTTCCCCTTAGACTCTTAGGATCAAACAGCATGTGCCAAGGCTCAAAAGAAAGTTGACTTCTTTTCATATTGATCAGTTCTTAAGGCCTCTGGACTTCTAGCAAAGCTTAAAAGTATTGTACTTCACAGTCTTTCCCTTTACTAGCCATTGTATTTGAGAGACTGCACTTGCTGCAACAGTTCTACTTGAGGCAGCCCTAAATATTCACGTTTTTTTCAAGACACAGAAATAATTCCATACCTTCTTCTACTTCTTTCTTTGTCGTTTCATCTTGCTGACCAGGGACTAGAACCACTAGAGGTACTATCGGGTGGAAAGGTTTCACCTGAAGCAACTGTTTCAACTGCAGCAAAGCTGAAAGCCAGTAAACATCATCCTCTGCTACATCTTCAGTCTTAAGTCGAGGGGGCAGGAGAAGAATGAGACCACTGGTTCCAAGTAAGTCTTTTTGCATCTCAGCTGTATCAAGCTCAGAGTTGGACAGTGCACCATGTACCACCTATTCAAGTTACAAAGACAACAACAGTCATGTAGCTAAAGCTAAACAAAGCTGTTTTCATACTGAAATCTGCAGTTTACCATCATCAGAATTCAGTTTTGACATTTGTGACCAGGAGCTCTACAAATCCCAAGAAAATGAGTTGTAAGACAGACAAACATGGATGTGTCCAATAGATGCAGCTGAACACAAAAGTGTCCTTCAGCACCTGATTTGGCACCAGGAATTGAGATGGCTGAGGTTCCAACTATTGCACTGTATTCAGTTGACTGGAAATAAGATAAAAACAAGTCAAAACAGTCTTTTTTCAGATCTTTTCAACAACTCCATCCCTCCATCTGACAGGACACAGTTTGAAAAGCCTCTACACAACATACAATGGAAAAGAGTACAATCTGCTTTTATAGTCTGCCTAAGTATCATCTCACCTACCTTTATACACACATTCACTTTAATGCTCCTGCTCCCTTGCATGCCAGGAGAATTAAATAATGTCAGGGTTTGAATTCTGCCTTCTGTAGGTGAAAAATTTTTCTTCCAGCTCTTGTATCCCTTAAATTTGGCTTTCAACCAATCCATCAGTAGCCTAGCAAACAAGAAAGAATGGGCTTTTGGGGTTTTTCTTTTGAAAACATGGCATTTTAGGGCTTTAGCACCAACATCTCTAAGACACCACAATCTATCAATACCCCAACCCTCATATTGCTTGGGTTTTGATAAACAGTTATTAAATGTCCTGAAACTATCCATACTGCTACATATTACAAGGTTTTCTGTTTTCAGTATGAGTAAAAGGAATTCAACGAACAATGTCAGAAGACACAGATCACTGTAATAAATTACAGCTATAGTCTTTAGAGTGAAGAAAGTGAAAAAAACCTAACAAACTGGAAATTTCATGTTGTATGGGGGGAAAAAAAAATATACATCAAAGAATGCATACTACTACTCTTCTCTATTTGGCTGCCCTGTCTGAAAAAGGGACTCAGCAATTAACTGCTGTTACTTACCTGTTGGGATCATCCTCTGCATATTCATCATCATTTGGCAAAACCAATAGCACCTTCCAAAAAATATGGTCTTGTTGATCTGGAATATTCTCAGTGATTAACGAGACAAGATCCAGGGGAGTCCAGGCCAAATCACTTAAAGAGAGACAGAAGCTGGTGAAGACCTCTCCCAGTGCTCATTCCCACCTGGGGAATGTTTTTCTTGCTTTGAACAAGTTACAGTACTGTAAATAGTTACTGCCCAGTTCAAACAGTTCAAAATCAGAGCTAATTCTTTAGATCTGATGCCCATCTATTTCACCATAGACCAGATGCCTTCAAGAATTGCAGCTGCTAAATCTGTTACATGAGTCGTACTTTGGGGATTGTGGGACCACGTGTGTATTGCTTCACTTCTACACTGCTTCAATACCCTGCTCCCATAAACACACAGGCCACTCTACTGCAAGCTGAGCCACAAGAAGGCAGACCTCCTGCCGCACTTGAAACACCTTGATCAAGCCCTTTGTGACACAAGCCAGGCCAGTAACAGCTCATTTACTCCTCTCCCTCTATACTTCATTCCACCCAGGTACAAATTCCCCATAATATCCATCAGATCCTTAAAGTTACACCCAGAGCAACAGGATCAGACGGCCTAACACTTTCAGGATTGTGTCTTCCAGTTTCCCTTATCTGGAAAATAATCTCAGAAGCAAGACTGCAAGTGAACACTTCAGTATGATTTGCCACTCCTCACTGACATTTTCAAGGTATCTGGCATTTCTGCTACAATTTGCTTAGAAAAAAAAAACAAACAAGATCAAATATCAAAGTACCTTAACAACTGCTGGTAGAAATGCTGAATTTTCATTTCATGCATTGTCTTGTTTCTCAGCCTATTCGATCTGAAACAGAAGATTCTTGGTAGTAATTTTTAGTATAAAACAGGTACTTTAACCACATTTAAGAAACACTCACTAAGACCTGAGAAGCACTTCAGAGAGTCACCATTAATAGAAGAAAGGTTTCTTGAGGTTTGCAGTCTTTATCATGGCATTTGTGTAGAAAGGGTCTTTCTTTTTGGGGGTATTTGAGAACAAATAGTTTTGCAAAACCATTAATGTTCGCAGACAGCTACTTTGTAATCTACTTTCCAAAAATCAGACTGTTAACTGCTGTCACTCTAAGTATCCTTACCTTGTGCAAGAGACCCCCAGCTTTCCTCCATGTCCCAGGTTGACCATTCTCTTGCACAAGTTCTCCATGGTTACAGGCCACTCAGCACTGGGAGACAGTGCTTCCAGTTCAGTTTTTGGATCTGCCCAACGGGGAGCAGCTGGAAACGCCCTCATTTGACGTTTCAACTTTGTTCGAGCTGCCACTGCCTCCCTCCACCTTTGGAAGAGAAAAAATAAACAGGTCACATAAATAAAAACTCTTCTGCAGAACAAACTCTCTGCTCAGATTCTCATCTCTGCTCTTCTAACTGGATTGGGCTTTTCAACACCCCGTAAGTCACAGTCTGCCCAGGGACAAGCATGCAGTGACGCATGTGGGTCGTGCAGTGAGCTCAGGCTACATTTCTGCACACAGAGCTCAAAAAGAACAAGCATGGGTTATGAAAGGCAGGTCCTGCCTGATGAACCTGATCTCCTTCTATGACAAGATGACCCGACTACTGGACGAGGGAAAGGCCGTGGATATTGTCTACCTAGACTTTCAAAAAGCATTTGATGCTGTTCTCCATAGAATTCTCATGGAAAAACTAGCTGCTCACGGCCTGGATGAGCATATGATCTGCTGGATCAAGCACTGGCTGGACAGATGACCCCAAAGAGTGGTGGTCAATGGAGTTTAAATCCAGCCAGTGGCCAGTTACAAGTGGTGTTCCTCAGGGCTCAGTGTTGGGACCATTTCTGTTTAACATCTTTATTGATGATCTTAGTAAGGACATAGAGCACATCAGTAAGTTTGCAGATGACACCAAGTTAGGCAAGATTGTTGATCTGCATGAGGATAGGGAGGCTCTACAGAGAGACTTGGATAGATAGGATCGATGGGACAACACCAACAATATGAGTTTCAACAAGGCCAAGTGCTGGGTCCTGCACGTGGGCACAACAATCCCATGCAACGCTACAGGCTTGGGGAAGTGTGGCTGGAAAGCTGTCTGGCAGAAAAGGACCTGGAGCTTCTAATTGACAAGTGGCTGAATATGAGCCATCTGTGGCCAAGAAACCCAGTGGCATCCTGGCTTGTATTAGAAACAACGTGACCAGCAGGAGAAAGGAGGGACTCTTTAGAGGAAGAGGAGGCTAAAGGGAGACCTCATCACTCTCTACAACTACCTGAAAGGACATTGTGGAGAGGTTGGTGCTGGTCTCTTCTCACCGGTAATCAGTGATAGAACAAGAGGAAATGGCTTCAAGCTGCAACAGGGTAGATTTAGACTGGACATTAAAAAAGTATTTTTCGCAGAAAGAGTGGTCAGACACTGGAATAGGCTGCCCAGGGAGGGGATTGAGTCACCATCCCTGGATGTGTTTAAAGGTCATTTAGATGTGGTGTTTGCAGTTATGGTTTAGGTGTGAACTTTGTAGAGTAGGGTTAATGGTTGGACTCGACGATCCCAAGGGTCTTTTCCAACCTGAATGAGTCTATGATTCTACATTTGTTTTATGTAACTTTAGGTTCTTCCTTAACCTTCCCTATCACACTGAAGGCAAGTTATACACACCCTGAAGAGACATGAACTCAGTTTTAAGACAGAGAACTCTGCAACAGAAGGCACTCCACAGTAATAAGACTGGCCTAACTGCTTCCTTTTCTGCAGTGAAATGCCACCTGAAACACACTTCAACCTGACAGCACTGGGACAGCGCAGCACAGGGAGAAATGAATCTCTGCCTTGGAACAGCAGAACAGCCACTGAACACTTAGCACATAGCCAGAAAAACAGATGTCCAACAGGAAGACTACAAGGAAAAATTATTAAAAGATTCTAGATAGATTGGAGGTGAAATCTCCTACCAAGTTCATTACCTGACTCTGATGGCTGTGCTCCCCTCCCCATACAGCACTGAGAAACTTAGAGGCTGGTGGAAAGAATGTAAGTCTACCCTGACAGTAGAGACAAGACAACAGCAAAAAGAATGCAACCATACAGCTGCAGTTCAAACTATGAACTGCTCTGTGCCAACGCTCCTGAGAAAAGCAATTGTGTCACAGGGTGGTAACTCACCGTTGCAAGTACTTGCAGAAACACTGGAGCTCCTGAAGGGTTTCCCTAGCAATCTGAAAAATCTCATCCTCCAGAAAGAGGTCCATGAAATGAGCACAGACAACTTCTGAACACCGGGCAACACGGGCTTGTCGGTCTCTTTCTAAAGCACATCTAGTTCAAAATGAAACAAATTAAGACCTCTAGTAAGGTGAAGACTGCAGCAAATGCCACTCCCTGACAAACTCTACCCTTAGGAAAGCACTCTACAGCAAAACATAGTGTATGCTATGTTGTACGTACCTAAACTCGCTGGCTGAAGTGTCTCGAATACTCTCCTTTATGACTTCTTCCAGTAACTCCATACCCACCAACTCGCTCAGCTGCTTTATTAACCGTTCTCTTTCCTGTTTTCGTCTGCAAAGACAGAGAAAAGATTTACACAAGTGGCAAGATTTGCTTAAGTTTGAAGATTTACATTGGGAAACCTACTGCTTAGTTACACAGGTGCTACATGCAGTGTCAGATAGCTAATTTGACTAAAATTAAGCTCCCATTATCCATTTTCTCTTGCTAAAGATAAGCAACTTTGAACGGAGTCAAGTTTCCCTCAAAAATACAGGTAACAATGTGGTTATTTTATTCTTGCCTCAGTAAGCTACAGACAGTTTCTGCATACAGGTTTGGGTTGCATCTCCCTCTCTGGAAGCTCTGAGTGAATAGAAGTTCCCAAAATTGCCACCCACCATTTTCATAGTGGCTCAATGAGGTCATGAAAATATTAACTAGCATATCACTAGAGAACACAGAAGGGACAACCTGTCTGCACAATCCCAGGGCAGTTCAAGGTAAGACAAACTGTGTCTTGTTGGCATGGCAGAAAGGCCTGAGCACATGTGCAAGGACTCACTTTGGCACCAGCTGCCATTACATTGCCTAAGAGTGCATACAGTTCACTCTACCCCTCAGCAAAAGCAGCAACTCACCTCTCTTCCTCCACTCTGCACCTCTGCTGTCTGACATGCTCCCATTCCACGCCAAGTACACTTCCAGCCACTTCTCTGATGATTTCCCCCATTGCTTCAGTCATGAGTTCCTCCATGGTGACCTCCGAGGTCCTGTGCAAAAATAGCAGTTCTCTTTTCAAAGCCAGGAAGTTTTCATTCAGAACCTTATGTCTATGCTTTTCTCAAGTATACCCTTCTTCCATTGTAGTGGGCTGACTCTGGCCACCAGCCAAACACTCACACTGCTATTGGCTCAATCCCCTCCCTGCATCAAGACTGTCTCCAATCTACGGCCATCCTGAAAGCCAGAAAACCTCACGATCTTCGTCCTCTAACCCAGTTTCGTTGCTGACCATGACATCACATGGCATGAACTCTGGTCAGTTTGGGTCAGCTCTCTCAGCTGTGTCCCCACCCAGCCTCTCTCATACCCGCAGTTTACTCACAGGGGTGCAGAGTAGGAAATAAGGAAGGCCTTGACCCTGTGCTGTTCAGCAAAACCCAAACCATTTGTGCATTAATAACATTTTTTTGGTCAGAAAGACACACCTATGACTCTACCAACTGTCTTGGAGCAAAAGCGTTATTTGAAGCAAAGAGGCCAGATCTGAACTTAGTCCTCTTGTCCCCTTTCAGAAGGTACCTTTCCTTCCACAACACACGTGGCAGTGGTGTGTCATGTGAGGCAAGGTTTTGCAGAGGTTTGCCTTCTGTTAGGCTAGCTGATGTGTAACAGAGAGGTCACGGGCATCTGAGGTCTGCTTTTCCCTCAACTGTGTCAGCAAGACTATCTCCACTACAGACCTTGCTTTGCTTAGTTTTACTATTTTCACACATGGTGCTGCCATGGAAAATTGCTGCTTTGACAACAGACTCCAGGAGGACCAGCACGTAAATATTCCTTACCAGATGGCAGCAGTCACATATTCCACTCCCGCTCTGCCCACTTCTCTGCACTCCTCTTCAAGGACGTCATGCACAAGTGCGTCCATCACTTCGGCAATGTCCTACAACATAGCACAGGAAACAGCTGAAGCAGGGTGCAGTCTTGCTCAGGATGGCCTGGGTGTACGTGTGAATTTGCAGCAAGGCTTTTCAGCCTTGTTGAACTGACTGTAATTGGCAACATCATCTGTACTTCTACTCAGAAAGTAAGCTAACTTAATTAAATACAATAGCCTGGAAATTTTAGATTATCTAAAAGGTTAAAAACAGCCCAGAAACAAAAGCAGGTTTCTGCCTCAAATATGGGCAAGTCAGGTCAGGAAATAATAGCTAAGAAATGTGAATTTTGAGAGGGATTCCTATTTTAGTACTTGAGAGTGTCTCTTGTTCTAGCTGGTTTAATTCGAAATTATGAAGACGGCGGAGGGTCTAGCCAGGAAGCCACATGAGGAATGGTTTAAAGGCACTTGGTTTGTTCAGCCTGGAGAAGACCAGACTGAGGGGAAACCTCACAGTGGTCTGTAACTTCCTCATGAGGGGAAGCAGAGGGGCAGAAGCTAATCTTTTCTGTCTGGTAATCAGCAACAGGATCCAAGGAAATGACATGAAGGTCTTCCAGGGTACATTTAGGTTGGATATCAGGAAGAAGTTCACCTTGAGGGCAGTAGGACACTGGAAAAGGCTCCTTAGGGTAGTAGTTACAGCACCAAACCTGACAAAATTCAGGAAAAATTTGGACATATCTCTCAGGCATATGGTGTGATTTTTGGGGTTGTTCTGTACGGAGACAAGAGTTGGACTCAACGATTCTCGTGGGTCCATTCCAAGACAGGACATTCTGTGATTCTATAATTTTGTCTAATCTTCACTGAAATGGAGCCACATTTATGTAGAATATGGCAGCTGTACGTTACAAAGCAATGAGACGCTCCAAGCTGGGTTCAACATTAGTAGTACATATCTAAATGTGTAGAAGGCAGAAAAAGGGGAACAGCACAGATACACAGTGTATGCATTCAAGACCCAACATTAATAGTCATACATCCTCAAGAAGAAACTGTCATGTCTCATTTAAAATACATGTCATTAAGAAACAGCTCAATATTATTACTAAAGCAAACTTCCTTAAGTCAAAGATAATTCTCTACTATGATTTTCTGATTCTCTTCCTCAAGGTTTCTCAAATAAATGCTGGACAGGACTGTTTATCCTATGAAGGAGTCGGAGCAAGCACTGCCATTTCAGCTTTGCATCTGAAATCACTTAAAATTTTCTCTTTTCAAAATTGTCCAAGGAAACAAATTCTGAAAGTATCCAAAGCACTGAAACAGGGAGCATTTCCTTTTTGACTCTATGTAACATGCAGATTCTGGAAAACTGCAACAATTAAAGAACTCTGCTACCCTTTATTGTATTTCACAGATCTCAGCTCTTTCTCAAATACTTCATGATGGATTTAAAGTTCCTTACCGTGTCTGTGTAGAGAGGTTGAGGCTTTGAAGAGAGGGCCTCAGGTTGTCTAGCAGATGGGGAGACTGCAGGAGGCAACAAAAGCTGGCGAGGTAACAGTGAGGGCAGAAGATGAGCTGGTGGCTGGACTCTTACTGCTGCAGCATCTAAATCCATACCTTTGCTTTCCACTCTTACTTCTTAAGAGAGGGGGAAGAAAAAAAAGTAAGGAAACCAGGTCCAGCACAAATAGAAGTAAAAATATTCTTATCTTTCTTCTCTGATAAATCACATCAGCTCATAAAACAAGTCCATAATTGAAGCTTGCTGCCTTAAAGTTAAAAATATACTTATATCATAGAAATTTATTTATAATTATGAATATTTCATACCATTCAAAAATTTCATTGCAAATTACCTCCAATACCTAGTACATACATTTCAAATAAAACAACTGTTCTAAGTCAAGCACACCTATCACCTACATATACCTCTTAAATGCAAAATATCTGTATTTTCAACAAGGACTAAAAAAAAAAAAAGCATACATTCAGCTACCCTGAAACCCCACATGAGTATAAACACAGCGGGAACAAACAGTTGCAATACAAAATCTGCAAACTAAAAAGGGAATTTAGCTGTCTGAAGTAGCCAAATATCTAGTTACAAATTTCATTGATATTGGCAAAATTGCACTAATTTCTGTTAGTGCATTTTCTGTACTGGGAAATATATTTTATTAATCAGGTTACTTCTTAGCTTTTACAGATAGATAAGTATATTTAAATCACAATATACTTCCATTACATCCAAATTTCCATGCAATTCCAACCCATATGAGCCAAGAACAGCTTCTGCTTTGTAAAATACATCTCCTCGCAGAGCTGACCCAGCAGTATGTTCCCAAGCAGTATCTAAAGCATGTGGTTGCTGTTACCTGTTGCTTCCATGCTCGATTTTTGGCTACTACTAGCTTGATCCATGGATGTGCTTCCACCAGTATACTTGTTCTGTCCATTGAAGCTGGACACAGGCACGTGGTGAGGTACCGAGGGCAAGGGCCCACCATTTACAACTTCCCCAACCGAGACCATTAACTTCTGGCTGACAAACATCGATTTACGTGGTTTGGGTAATCCATCTGGCTCCAAGAAAGCAGAGCGATTCAGCTCCACATAAGCACTGGGGAAAAAAAAAAAGAACAGAAGTAAAACCTCAAAGCTCCAGTAGCCTACAGGCATTCAGGTGGACAGCTCAGCAGGGCAAAACAAGACAGGCACTGGGCACCTGAGGTTGCTCCCTGTAGCCTGGATCTCAATCTTCTCTGGATGGAACCAGAGCAGGGAAGGCAGAGAGCACTGTCCTCACAGCTGTCCTCCCATGACAGAGCAGAAGCTGCACTAACATTTCTGGGCGCCCTTGTGGACTATTCAGTTTCTTTGTACTTTTAACCTTTATGAACTGTGTATATTATTTGTGCA
Organism: Bucco capensis; assembly: GCA_013396975.1. NCBI lineage: Eukaryota > Metazoa > Chordata > Aves > Piciformes > Bucconidae > Bucco > Bucco capensis. The sequence goes on from VWZO01017929.1 coordinate 190,989, forward strand.
TATTTTAGACTACATAACCCTGGCATCTGTCATGTGACCTGTAGACAAGTCATTTTACAGGCTGCAATCTTATTCTAATCTTGGCACCCGTGGTCTGTATACCTTATTATTTCAAAACACAATGTTAACAAGAATCAGAGCACTCTAATACTTACGCTCAAGTTTTTTTGTCTTCTCCAGTCTCTTGAGATTGCAAGTCTGTACGAGCACACCTTACAATGTATATTTCCACAGCAGACACTCCAATCTACAAACCATTGGCCTCCATGATGCTCTAAAATCTCATTTGCACTGTTCAGCTACATCCTGCCTTACACACATCACCATAATGCCAGTTTCCTTCAAAACAGAACTGTATCCTCATTTCTTACAGAGTAGCAATTTACTACAATTCAACTGCAAGGTAAGAACTTCAAATAGGGTTGGTTTTTTTCCTACTGGATTACCCATAATGTCTCTCTCTAGGGAGGAAGTCCCTAAGGTCCAATGGAAACTGAGCTCAATATGCAGTCTCTCCTTTGAAGGAAATGTTTCTTTGTTTTTCACTACCTTCCAGAAGGCCAAAAGAATTTTGTATCCTTGAAATCCCTTGTCACCTTATCAAACCAAGCAAAAAATGATGTACCAGTGCAAAAAAGCAATTACAGGGATACAAACCCCATTTCTTGAGGGAAAGATGCAAAATTAATGGACTTTCATAGCTACAGCAATAAAAATAGAACAGATTATTAAAATTGGCACCCATCACTATCCTAGAGCTTTGCTTACAGAGTCTAGCCCCCATCCTTCACCTGTTCTTTCCTTCTTCTGGTTGCAAACTGCAAGAGTAGCCCATCCACAATAACACTTCACCTAACACTGGTCTAAACCCAGCAAGAACATTACAACAGCACAGACATACCTTTCCTAACACTTACCTGTCAGACACACTCAGGCCATAATAACACACAAAATCAGTTGCTTCCTCACAATCTTTGAACAGCAGCATGCGGACCAGGTGATCCAAGGGAAACGCTGTACATCTTTGAGTGCTCACAGTGTAGGCAACATTGAGAGATTTGAGAGCATCTTTACGAATCTGAGTGAAGACAGAAGAAAAATCCGCCTAACTACCGAGTTGAAGACCCTAAAATGTACTATAAAGTGCACAATAAACATGAAAACCACGTTTAAAAGAAATCAGTACTTTGTCATCAAATAGCCACAGAAACAACTATTCAGATTTAAGCCTCGCTTGAAATTATATGCACTTGCTTCTTAGTTTCTGGCCCTCTTCGATGTTGCTCATTTTGAGCATATTTATTTGTGATTCTTGTGCAGAAGAAAAAGCTTGCAAGGACTTCTGAAAGTGCAGGTTGATATTTCCTTTGCAAAAGTCTGAGGCCTGCTTCCCAATTATTTTCAGGGAAAACAATACGTATTTCTACATAGTTACAGGGGAAAAAATGCTGAGAATGGAATTTTAGTGTTTGCCTTTCATAACACAGCAGAAAACTCTTGGTAAATTTTTAAACTCTTCTGAAGAAGCAAGAGATTATTTTAAAGGCTAAATAGCTACCAAATTTTCAGCTAAGATTTCCTACCAAAAGTCCCAGACTGTTTTACTGATTAACACTTTAAAAAACATCCATCTGCCTTTTTCTCACCTGGTTGAAGTAGCCGTGCAAGAGACAGGCATTCAGATAGGAAGCGGCTTGCACTAACTTGAAAAACCTCACAAAGTTGTTGCTGTTCAGTGCAGCAAAAGCCTGAACTGCAAATCTAACTTCAGGAGAGTTTCTGACTTCCGGATGAAACTGTTGTACTTCTCTGGGGAGACAAACGACAGAGACAAACCTTCAATATTAACAATCACAATTCAGTAGCAACTTGTAACAAAACAGTATTAAAACTAACAGGTTTAAGCAAGACATGCAACTCCTGTCCAAAACACGTCTCTGAACTAAATTCACAGCACTATTTACTGATCAATAATCTTCTAATAACACTTGCATGATTAGCAAGTTATTATTTAGGTACATCACTCCAGCTTAGATATGACACTGGGAAAAGAAAAAAAATTTCCTTGATTTAGAATAGTGAAGATTTAACTTGTTTTTTTCTCGGTTGTTTCACCACCTGTAGAAGCTCTAGTGAATTATTCAAGGAGATAAAACAAAGGTTTTTTTCCGTTCTTAAAAAGAAACCTATTTAAAAATAACCTACTGAAAATTTCAACGAAAACATTACTATAGTACATCTTCTATGGCAACCAAATTTTGCAACTAAGTTTTTCACTTCCATTAGAATTTGTCTGGACTTAATTCTTCACAGAGGTAAAGAGAGGAAAACAAAAGTATTGGTTGTTCCCACCTCAGAATGTCACCCTTGTTGAGATTCAGCAAGACACTATAACCTCTGAATTCTGCTTCACTCTTGCAGTAAATCCCCTTGTTAGCCAGGTCCTGATACATCTCCTTCAAGCTCTGCAGACATTTAGTCATGTTCTCATTGTTGATTTTGGCATCAAAGGAAGACATGGGCTCTTCACACAAGTGGTGGGCACAATGGATGTGAAAACGAGTGCACTTCTCAATCAGAGACACCATCAGTGGGTTGCAGAGATGTTGCTGGGTTATATCCTAACCAGAACGACAAAGAAAGCATTGCATGTATTTTAAAACTGTGTAGTCATCTGGCACTACCTTTGGAAAACTCAATTCAACTGTGCATTGAGTCGCTCTGCAGTTCAAACCATCCGAATTACTATTGCTTTTTGCTTCACTTTTTACAGCATTACATGATCTTTTGCTGTGTATCATCAAAAATCTCCATTCACCGGTGCTTACCTTTCTTATTCCACGAGTTCTGTTCCAGACAAAGTCATACCATTCCCGGTAGTTTCCTCCCCCTTCATCCATAATCTTTGTCACTAAGTAGTCCATGGTCATGCTCAACACCTCAGAGGGTCTCAATTCATGGGGCAAAGGTTCCTCCTGATCTGCTGAGGACCTACTGTATTCCTTGATTGCTGCTGCATGATCTACCTGCAAGATGTGGAGAAAACAATCGAATTCCAATGAGTATGTTCAACTTTTCAGGATTATCAGAGAATCACAGAGGATTTCATACCACCAGTGCCTTTACTTTAGTAACAAGCACACTATTAAAGGAGTTTTTCCACTGTTCACGCTAACAACTCACACCCATTCTGCTACAATAGCAAATATATTTTCTTTTATGACAGGATCCTAAGAGTTGACTCGGTCTCAGACTCATAACCTTCCAGACAATGTACACTGCTGCCTTACAGTTTTAAAACTATAGTTCTAAAGGCCTGTCTGTCGCTGGCAAATGGAAAGACATTAATGAAATGGCCTCCAGAATTTTTCGCCAGAACTAACCTTATAACCCACTAAACACCATTGACAGCTTTGCATAGACACCAAGTAAACGAATATCCTGGGAACAAACCCCCGCACGCAGAGGGCTCATACCTTGTCAGATCCTACAAGCAACTCAAAGACACTGAGCTGGTTTCTTGTCTCCCTCATGTAGCGCTCCTTTTCAGGACACATGTCTGGGCAAGTACCAACAACAGTTTTTGCTTTGCCAAGATCAGTCCTTTTTATTCGAGCTAAAAAAAAACAAACAATAAATAAAAATCGAACAAATACTAAGCAACTCACATTTTTGTTTTTATGACAAGCTATTACCCTGAAGTGCCAACACAGCCCTAAGCACATCCGATGGTTCAGCTGGTGGCTGTACATTGGTCAACTGATGGATGTTAAGAATTACATTGCTAGAACAACAGTTCACTAAAAGAGCTGGTGGGATAAGGTGTCTAGGAATTCCCATCCTATCTCTACTCAGAGCAAGGCTGCACCTACACCTTGGCATGGTTAGAAAAACACAAGGATGGGGTTCTCCCACTCTGGCGCCTGTCCCAGGGGTGCACCACTCCTTCAGGGAAGTTTCTCCTACCATCCCACCTGGGTAGCAAGAGTTTTGCTGAAAAGACTGAAGCCTGTAAAAGATACCCAATGTTTTATGTCCTAACTAAGCACTGGCATTTCACAGCTGCCAGTCAAGGGGACAAGAAATCTGCTGGTTGATACAAAAACCGAGATCTTAATTTAAAAGTAGAGTCAGCTTTGAAATGGCAAGAACACGATGGAAGGGTTTACAGCCCAGCACTGGGAAACAAAAGAGCCTTTTCTTGAAGTAATTAACAGCTGTGTAGCAGTTTGAATTTAGAGAAGTACAGTTTGGTAGCTTTCCTCAAAGAGCCTGCAGGGATGCCAATCTCTCTACATGGCCTCCTCCTTCACAGAAGATCAACAGTCTGCTACTCACTTTTCACAACAAATATGCATATGCAGTAAGTAAAACAGATTCTTACATGTTCTACAAGAAATTAATGTATGTATGTACAATAGAAGAGTACTTTACAGACTATTCCATGTTAAACTCTCAATTTAAAGCCATTTCTGTAATACCACAACACCTTTGCAAAAGACACGAAACACTTCATCCCTTCCAGCAGAGAAGTAGATGTTACACTCATTAACTTGTGTAATTACCTTGCCGCATGATTTTGTCCCTTTGGTCCAGAAGACGGTATCTTTCTTCAGAAGTTTCAGCCACTAATCCTACCAGGTTACCAAGAGATGACAATGAAGCTCCCAAGGCCTCCGAGCTCTGCCCTTCAGCACTAGAATCAAACGTATCCATTTCAAACTGCATTGCCTTTCGAAGACCAGGCTTCTTTGCTGGAGAACTAAGAAGAAAAGATTTTTTTTTTAATCAAAATAGACCAACACATGCCCTAGCCTTCATCATTTCACTGTTCTTTAGGACATCAACATCTCTGTTTAGAAGAATATTTTGTTCACAAGGCAACGTGTCAAATAAACCAAGCATGAATCGACATACTAAGGCTGTTATGAGCCAACACTAGCACTGGGAGTTAATCTAGTTAAATCAGTGTCTTCTCATCACTGCCAAGTGTTCCTGATTGCGGTGAAAGCTTCGATCTTGGTTCAACAGAAATGGTACTACTGCATCTGTCTAAGAGTGGACAGAACCAAAAGGCTGTGGCAGCATTTTTGCATCACTATGACACACTTGCCTGCATTTTAAGCCAGGAACTAGCCTGCTGTTTGGTGGGGTAAAAAAAACACTATCACTTTTTACAGCAACAGAGATTACTAAAAGATTTTACAGGGCCAAGATACAAATACACTTTTGAAAAAACAGAACATGCATTCCTTCACCACATGTTACTAATTTTACAATTATATGACTGTGCATATCAAATGACTTTTGTCAAACTAGACACATCATTAAGATACACCATGCACAGAAAGATGACAACCTTGCCACTTGTCGGCAACTGACAAGAAACAGGAGAATTCCTGTACAAAGATTATCACTTGAAGTGAAACAAGATGACAATCCAAACTCACCAGCTACTGGGAAAAGGGGATTCTCATTCCACAGAACTGTAGTTGCTTACAGAAGAAACTACTCACTTCAGAAGCTCACTCAATCATGACCACAGAAGAGGGTCCTTACTGTTCAGTCCTAGCTTGGCTCTGCACAGTTTCATTCAACTCCCTTATGCCTCACTATGACAGGTGTTGTTACTCATGTTGTTACAACAAAATATTCAAAAGAAACACGCAGATCAAAGTAAAAGACCTTAAAGGACAGAAGAATCATCTTGACAAAGAGTGGATCTGTGAGCTTGTAATTCAGACAAGCCAGAAGAGATGCGTGAAACATACTCCCCGATAAGAACATGACTATTTGGCACAAACTAATCAACCTTTTTCCCCAAGCACTTTGTTTCCTGCCCAATGGATTCCCAGATGAGCAGACATACCTTTTACCAGGCATGACACAACTGGCAGAAGATCTTATTAAAGGTTTTCGAAGAGGGGAATGCTGATAGATTTGCTCTTCAGTGCTTTGTTTTCCTCCATCTTCACCTGCTTTTTTCCTCTCTGATGAAAATTCTCCTTTTGCTGGACCTGAAGTGACATATAAACATGAAGCCAGATACTTTCCAAATACTTCAAGCAACAACTCTTCTTTCCCCATGGGGGCGGTGGTGAGTACTTTCTTTATTAAAAAGTACTACCAGAAAATAAAACTAAGAGTCACAGTTTGGTAAGTGTATGTAAAAATTCCAGGACAACTTGCACTAGAAGCTGTACTGAGTAAGTCTACCAATTACTAGTCAGCTGTAAACACTAAGTATTTTTCAATAAAACTTATTTTCACTTAGCAATAACTAATTGGTCAGCAGATGAATGTCAGTAAATGAAGTGTCTGAATACCATCCAAATTTAAGTTCTCTGAGGTTTGAGATCTAATCCACGAGTCATAACAACATATGAAATCCATTTCATCTACATAAACTACAATTTCCAGTACTGGTGTTGACATTTTAATTCTTTCACACAGCCAAGCTCAGACTGAGGCTGGAATGCCTTCCCAAGATTTATTATCTACACTTTGCAGGAAGGGACAATTTCTTCTCCCAGGAAGAAATTGTCAACCAGTCTGCTTTCTTAAATTCTCTTAGATCAGTTAGTTTACAATACTGCCATTTATGTTTCTACAGCCTTAAAACCACAATGAAATGAGAAAGGTGAACAGGCACCCCTACAGCTGCTGCTTCAAGATGTTCATTCTCAGGAAGACAACTCTGCAGTTTTTAGTTTTCTGGAAGGAAGTTTGTGTTTGGTCTAAAGTGCAGAGAACCACTCATTTGCTGACTGCTGAAGCACATCCCCAGGCCTGGAGCTCTGAGGTACAGACAAAGCACTCAAAGCTAAGGAAAGGAAAGCACTTGATTATTCAAGTATTCACCCATGGAGTGAACAGCCAACATTCACATCTTCTGTTGCCCTAATCCCAAGCAGGGTCTGGAATTCAGGTTTCCCTTTTCTAAATTCAGTTCTCTGCAGGTTGTTTTCTTTTTGGTTCAAGCAGTGTGTAATTGTTCATATGCAGAAAAGCAACCTCAGCAACACAGATACTCACTCCAGGATACTCCTTAACTCAGTTTCAGTACATCTTCCTGAAAGCTGGAAGCCCACACCACAGCCCATGCTCTGAAGCAGGCAGTGAGGCACTGGAAACTGGGCTTTCTTATATCCCCACAGAATACCCTACTTCTACATAGGAGCACAAAGTTAATATCACAATATTCCTTTTGTGAGGCTGTATGAATCATTTCGAAATTCTCTTGTAAAACTACACTGTAATTTCAACTGTCTTCAGCACTTTTGTATGGCTGAAACAGCATTTTGGCTCAGATCAAGCAAAATACTTTAGACAACAGGAATTTAAGAAAGAAACAGTAAAACTTCCAACTGTGAATTGCCATCACTCAAAAATTCCTCAATACCAAAGGACAGTACTGCAGATGCCAGAAGTTTATGCAGCTTACAAAAGCAATTAGAAAACTTCACAAGTGACTAATTCTCCAACAGTTAAGGCACTCCTTCAGCACCCAGGGTTCCTGAGCTATAGGCTGTTAAAGGCTGAGACGTTATCCTAGAAGCAACTACATGCTTTATCTTGTTCATCTTCCCCTCCCTGCCTACTCACGGTCAGTCTTTGCCACAGGTAGAGCTAGACAGGCTGTCAAAAAAATTGCAGAACTATTTTTATCCTTCTATAAAGAGTAACCTTCAATGCTCCCAGGAGCTCTCTCCACCAAAGAGTCTGACTAGCAAAAGTCAAAGAGAACCATCATAGTTCTGGAGCTGTAACATTCCTATTGTGGAGATGATTTTTGTACACATCTCAGAATATCAGGAAAGGAGAGCACAGCAGATGCCATGCCATTTATGTATCACCCAGACTTACTTGTTTTCTTCTTTTGCCAAAAGGTTACGATGTCTTTTTGTAACTCCTTTGCTTTTTTTCTGGCAAGAGCTGCAGAGGCCTGACAGAAAACAAAAGCAGAGTATGAAAACCTATTAACATCACAATACCTAAACATGCAGTGCAGTTTTTGCCACCAAAAAAACAATTACCAATTTCCATAAAATTCCGGTTACTGCACTTTAACCTCCCACTTAAGATCTACATGCAACCAGCAGGCCTGGGCAGGTTTCAACAAAAAAAATGCCACTTTTTCCTACAGGCAGCTTAGATCACTTGAGACCAAAGTTATGTTTTTAAGTACTCCATACTAGCTCCTCAACACTGACGTAACAGTAGTATTTCCAGTGAGCAGGTCATCCTGCCTCCCATGACCTCACTCCACCCTTGGTGCTGCCAAGCCTCAGCACGAAGGCAGCAGTGGATGCAACTCTGGTTTGCACAACACAAGGAACAGGCAAGATGAGTTTAGTGTCTGAGCTGGATGCTAACAGGAGAGTTAAAGCCAGGCAAAGGTCTGCTAGCTACCATGTTTTAGATGCAGCTCAATACACTCCTATCCCGGTCTGTAACACAGCGCTCAGGATACAAAGCTTTCCTCACGTTAAAAAACACACTGCATTACCAAACAGGACTGCAGTTCACACCAGAACTGGACCAGAGCCCAGACACTCCGATTTATGCATGCTCTTGTACCAACTGCTTTCAACACTCACATGATCAAAAAAGTGGACAACGGCCATTTTTTTATTGCGCCTAGTCATGATCCTTCGGACTTTTACGAACTGGCTGAAGTGCTTCTCCAGCACTGTCCTGTCATTGAGGTAATCGGGGACATTCTTGCACTGGATAGCCGTCAGCTCGCCGGGGGGCAGCTCAACCAGCCCCTCCGTGCTCTCGCTCTCCCGGGCCCTGCCGACAGCGTTGCTGGGGGCAGCATCTGTGAAGAGATATGATGGGAAGAGATGTGAAGATGTGAACAGACAGACGCCTCAGGACGCAGTGACACCTATAACTAGCGGGATGTCCCGGTGCTCCCCACTGCTCCACCCCAGCCTACCTTCCCGGGGGCGCTCGAAGGCCTCGGCCGCCGGCGGCTCCTCGGCGGCTCCCCGATCGGGCTCAGCGGCGTCCCCTCGGTCACGGTTCCCGCGGCCCTGGCTGCGCAGCATGTCCTCCACCACCCGGCCGAATAGCGCTCCGCCGCGGGGCCAACCTGGCAGCATCGCCCGCTTCTCCGGCGGGGTCGTTGCCGCTCGCCCGCTAGGCGCCGGTCGCCGTGGCGACCGCGACCGCTCCTCCTTCCGCTTCAAGCCCTTGGACAGCGGCTCTACCGGCTCTTCCAAGAGCGGCCGCGGCCCCTTCTCCTCCGGCCGGCTCAGGTCGACGGCGGGACGAGAGAAGAAGGGCGCTGCCGCAGCCGCCGCCGCCACCTCCGGGCCCGCCTCGGGCGCGAAGCCGAAAGGCGGCGAAAAGGTAAAAACAGAAGCTGGGCCCTTGTCCGCTTCGCTGCTCGCCAGCGGCTTAAAGGCGGCAGCGCTCTCGGGAGCCTTGAAGCGGAACTCGGGCGCCGCGAAGGCCCCGCCACCGACGCCCGGCGCCTCGCCCGGCCCCGGGAAGCTACCGAGATTGGTGGGCGGCTTGAAGCTGAACCTCGCGTTGCCCGCTGTGGACTCGCTGCTGCTCGCCGCCGCGAAGGCTGGTGTCTGGCCTAGTCCGTAGGGCAGCCCAAAGGCGGTGGCGGCGGGCCGGGAGGCGAAGGGAAGACCTGCGGCGGCACTACCCTGGCCGAAGACTGCAGCCTGCCCGAAACGCTGCGGCGGGGCGAAAACAGGCGGCCCACGAAAAGAAGCCCTAGAGTTCATGGCGATCACCACCTCTCCGCAGCGGGGAGGTGGGGGGAAAGTAGGCCGGTTTCCGGCGGTGGGAGCGCAGGCGTAGACGCGTCCGGGCGAAAAGGACTACGTGGTGTTCCCCTGCTATGAGCCTTGTGGTGAGGAACGCTCAGCGGGCAGTGTTGGTGCGTCGGGTTCCGCTCCGTTATGCCGCTTGCGCCCTGCGGGATGCGTTAGGCGTCTCGCGCTTCGCCGTTGGGCTTGTCTGCGCCAGTAACGGTCTGATGCGGCGTCTCAACGGCAAATACCGCCAGAGTTCGGAGCCAACGGACGTCCTTTCCTTCCCCTTCCACCGAGTTGTGGCGGGGGAGCTGCCTCGGCCGCGCTGCCGCGACGAGTACAACCTGGGGGACATTTTCCTGGGAGTGGAGTACATCCACCAGCAGTGCCGCGACACTGGCGAGGACTTCGACAGCGTCCTGGTGGTGAGCCCCGCTTCCGGCGGCGGGCCTCTGGCCCTGGCCTGCAAGGAAGGACAGCCGGGCGGTGTTCCCTGGGGGCAGGGAAGCAGCTGCCGGTTTGCTGGTCTGGCTGGGCTAATCTTGCCGTTTAGCCTGGAAGATTAACTCTGTGTCGTTTTAAAACTTACTTAAACGAGTGTGTTGGGACGCTCTGTGTGAGAGTTGAACCTCATGAGCTTCAACAAGGCCAAGTGCAAGGTCCTGCACCTAGGTCCAGACAATCCCTGGTTGTTTGGGGGTGATGGGATTGAGAATAGCCCTGTAGAGGACTTGGGGGTAGTGGTGGATGAAAAGCTGGACATGACCTGGCAACGTGCACTCGCAGCCCTGAAGCCAGCCATATCCTGGGCTGTATCTCCAGCAGCATGGGCAGCGGGTTGAAGGAGGCTCTAATACTCTACTGCTCCTCTACTGCACTCTGGTGATAATCCACCTGCAGTACTGTGTCTAGCTCCGGAGTCATCAGCACAGGAAAGATTTGAACCTGTAGGAGCAGATCCAGAGGAGGGCCACAAAAGTGATCAGAGAGCTTGAACACGTATACTGTGAGGACACTGTGAAAGTTGGGGTTGTTGAGCCTGGGGAAGAAAAGGCTCCCAGGAGACCTTATTGCAGCCTTTCAGTACTTTAAGTACTCTAAGAAAGATTGGGACAGTCTTTTTAGCAGGGCCTATGGTGACAAGCAGCGATAGTTTTAAACTCATTGAAGTTTATACCTTCCTCACCAGAGATGGAGGAGGGGCAGATGCTGAGCTCTTCTCTCTGGTGACCAGTGACAGGACCCGGGGGAACGGCAGGAAGCCCTGCCAAGGGAGGTTCGGGTTAGATATTAGGAAAAGGTTCTTCACCCAGAGAGTGGTAGATCTTTAGCACAGGCCCCCCCCAAGAATGCAGTCATGGCACCGACTCTTGCTGAATTCAAGAACCATTGGGACAATGCTTTTAGACACATGGTGTGACTTTGGGGTTGTCCTGTGCCCAAACAGGTGTTGGACTTGATAACCTTTGTGGTCTCTTCCAACTCAGGATGTTCTGTGGTTCTGTTAAAAGAGGGGCAATTCAGACTAGATAGAGTGAAGGAAGATTTTACAGTGAGGATGGTGAAACACCGGCACAGGTTGCCCAGAGAGGTAGTAGATGCCCCATCCCTGGAAACATTGAGTCAGATTGTTCAAGGCTCTGAGCAACCTGATCTAGTTGAGGATGTCCCCGCTTACTGCAAGTGGGTTGGACTAGACATCTAAAGGTCTCTTCCAACCCTAAGTACTCTTACGATTCTATGATCTTGGTTGTTTGCATGCAGAGTACTGGATTTTCCCTGCTGTTTCTGGCAAAACAGTGTATGATCTGGTGTGAGGTTGGCCCTGATATCACTCCTTGGACCCTGGTTCANGCGGCTTAAAGGCGGCAGCGCTCTCGGGAGCCTTGAAGCGGAACTCGGGCGCCGCGAAGGCCCCGCCACCGGCGCCCGGCGCCTCGCCCGGCCCCGGGAAGCTACCGAGATTGGTGGGCGGCTTGAAGCTGAACCTCGCGTTGCCCGCTGTGGACTCGCTGCTGCTCGCCGCCGCGAAGGCTGGTGTCTGGCCTAGTCCGTAGGGCAGCCCAAAGGCGGTGGCGGCGGGCCGGGAGGCGAAGGGAAGACCTGCGGCGGCACTACCCTGGCCGAAGACTGCAGCCTGCCCGAAACGCTGCGGCGGGGCGAAAACAGGCGGCCCACGAAAAGAAGCCCTAGAGTTCATGGCGATCACCACCTCTCCGCAGCGGGGAGGTGGGGGGAAAGTAGGCCGGTTTCCGGCGGTGGGAGCGCAGGCGTAGACGCGTCCGGGCGAAAAGGACTACGTGGTGTTCCCCTGCTATGAGCCTTGTGGTGAGGAACGCTCAGCGGGCAGTGTTGGTGCGTCGGGTTCCGCTCCGTTATGCCGCTTGCGCCCTGCGGGATGCGTTAGGCGTCTCGCGCTTCGCCGTTGGGCTTGTCTGCGCCAGTAACGGTCTGATGCGGCGTCTCAACGGCAAATACCGCCAGAGTTCGGAGCCAACGGACGTCCTTTCCTTCCCCTTCCACCGAGTTGTGGCGGGGGAGCTGCCTCGGCCGCGCTGCCGCGACGAGTACAACCTGGGGGACATTTTCCTGGGAGTGGAGTACATCCACCAGCAGTGCCGCGACACTGGCGAGGACTTCGACAGCGTCCTGGTGGTGAGCCCCGCTTCCGGCGGCGGGCCTCTGGCCCTGGCCTGCAAGGAAGGACAGCCGGGCGGTGTTCCCTGGGGGCAGGGAAGCAGCTGCCGGTTTGCTGGTCTGGCTGGGCTAATCTTGCCGTTTAGCCTGGAAGATTAACTCTGTGTCGTTTTAAAACTTACTTAAACGAGTGTGTTGGGACGCTCTGTGTGAGAGTTGAACCTCATGAGCTTCAACAAGGCCAAGTGCAAGGTCCTGCACCTAGGTCCAGACAATCCCTGGTTGTTTGGGGGTGATGGGATTGAGAATAGCCCTGTAGAGGACTTGGGGGTAGTGGTGGATGAAAAGCTGGACATGACCTGGCAACGTGCACTCGCAGCCCTGAAGCCAGCCATATCCTGGGCTGTATCTCCAGCAGCATGGGCAGCGGGTTGAAGGAGGCTCTAATACTCTACTGCTCCTCTACTGCACTCTGGTGATAATCCACCTGCAGTACTGTGTCTAGCTCCGGAGTCATCAGCACAGGAAAGATTTGAACCTGTAGGAGCAGATCCAGAGGAGGGCCACAAAAGTGATCAGAGAGCTTGAACACGTATACTGTGAGGACACTGTGAAAGTTGGGGTTGTTGAGCCTGGGGAAGAAAAGGCTCCCAGGAGACCTTATTGCAGCCTTTCAGTACTTTAAGTACTCTAAGAAAGATTGGGACAGTCTTTTTAGCAGGGCCTATGGTGACAAGCAGCGATAGTTTTAAACTCATTGAAGTTTATACCTTCCTCACCAGAGATGGAGGAGGGGCAGATGCTGAGCTCTTCTCTCTGGTGACCAGTGACAGGACCCGGGGGAACGGCAGGAAGCCCTGCCAAGGGAGGTTCGGGTTAGATATTAGGAAAAGGTTCTTCACCCAGAGAGTGGTAGATCTTTAGCACAGGCCCCCCCCAAGAATGCAGTCATGGCACCGACTCTTGCTGAATTCAAGAACCATTGGGACAATGCTTTTAGACACATGGTGTGACTTTGGGGTTGTCCTGTGCCCAAACAGGTGTTGGACTTGATAACCTTTGTGGTCTCTTCCAACTCAGGATGTTCTGTGGTTCTGTTAAAAGAGGGGCAATTCAGACTAGATAGAGTGAAGGAAGATTTTACAGTGAGGATGGTGAAACACCGGCACAGGTTGCCCAGAGAGGTAGTAGATGCCCCATCCCTGGAAACATTGAGTCAGATTGTTCAAGGCTCTGAGCAACCTGATCTAGTTGAGGATGTCCCCGCTTACTGCAAGTGGGTTGGACTAGACATCTAAAGGTCTCTTCCAACCCTAAGTACTCTTACGATTCTATGATCTTGGTTGTTTGCATGCAGAGTACTGGATTTTCCCTGCTGTTTCTGGCAAAACAGTGTATGATCTGGTGTGAGGTTGGCCCTGATATCACTCCTTGGACCCTGGTTCATGCTGCAGCACTGGTACTGTGGCTATGCTAGCAAGCTGCACGCTGGGGCTCTGTTTTTAATCCATCTCATTTGTCCTTGCCTCTTTGCACAGGTGACAGTTGCCCACGGCTTGTGCCACTTGCTCGGCTACCAGCACAACACAAAAGACGAGTGGCAGCAGGTACGGTGGTGGCCGGTGTTCCAGGGCAGGTGTGTGGTGTCCAGCCGGTGTCACACCGTACCCGGGTAGACAGAATTTCCTTGCCTTTTCCCGCCGCGGTGGCAGGGAACCTACAGGCCCGGCTCCCCGGGCAGGCGGCTCTGCAAGGCTGGGGCTCGCGTCGACACTGGCACTGACAGTCGCCGAGCGCGGTGCCAGCGTCGCTGACCACAACTTCTGTCCCCTGCCTTCCTCCCTCAGATGTACCAGAAGGAGGCGGAGATCCTGGAGAAGCTGAACCAGCTCACGGGCACCAGTCTCCGGCCCTTGACCGCAGGTCTCTTCTGAGGGGCTGGGCCGCCGCCGGGACTTCACCGGAGGTGGCGTGGCGTAGGAATGGCGGCATCAGGCCCCAGCGACCGCCTCTTGCTGCTGCTGTTGGGCCTGGCCACCCTCGTCCTCCCACCGCCCACCGTCGCCCAGTCGCCGCCTGCTGCTCTCCGGGCCGGCCATGCTGCTTCATCGCTGCCAGAAGCTGCCACTGCGCCACGCACCAGGTGAGGATCACCTTACTCCCCCACCAGACACCAACGGGTCCTGGCAGGGCCGTGACCAGACAGCAACCCTCAGCTCTAGGATAGGCCCACTCATCTTGGGCCAATCCCGGCAGCCCAATGGGACACTCCTCTCACTGCAGCCCATCCTCAAAGGTGACCGGCCATGTCTCTGAGCCATCGTAGGGGTGCTTCTCTCCTGCTGGTGCTGTTTGAGTCGTTTCTGGAAGATGCTGCTGTCTGGGGGATTTTCTGCTGTGACTGTGGCCTGGGGACCCCTTCCCATCTGCCCTGCAGGTGGTGACGTGCACCCACTTTCCCATCCCTCCTGAACGTGTCCTCCCACCTTCATATTCAGGTTACAGGAATTAGCCCAGGTAACATGCCCAAGTCATTTCATTATTCTTACCACACTCTACATTACCCTCAAGCAAGAGGTTCACTCCTTGGCCCCCTGCATCCAGCCCAGCCACAGGAAAGGAGAGCAGAGTCTTCTGGGGAGACTCTGCTGCCCCTGCAGCACGCATTGCTCTGCCTTCCCGTTTCATCCTCTTCCATCTTCTGACTACTGCAAGCTTACGACAGAGGACCAGTTTCCATCCCAACAGAGCTGTGTCACAAGGTCGTGGGTGAAAAAAAAGTAACAAAATGCAGAAGTTTTAAATTCACCTAAGTAATTATATTGCTTTGCTCTTTCCAGATACCTTTTGTATGATGTGAATCCTCCTGAAGGATTCAACCTTCGCAGAGATGTCTACATTCGCATTGCTTCCCTTCTTAAGACCTTGCTGAAAAGTGAAAACTGGGTGTTAGTTCTGCCTCCCTGGGGACGTCTTTATCACTGGCAGAGCCCTGACATCCTTCAGGTCCGGATCCCTTGGTCTGACTTCTTTGATGTCCCAAGCCTCAACAGGAACATCCCTGTCATTGAATATGAGCAATTCCTTGCAGGTAGAGTATGGAATTGTACAGTATACAGTTGACTGAACAGTTGAGGTGGTTTCTTCACAGGCTTATCCTTGTATGTGCTTTTGTACTTAAATGTGAAATAAAGAAAGTTGCAGATGGCAAGAGGAGGGACGGGAAAGAATCACACTGAGTAACAAAGAACTAGGATGAATAATTATTTGGCAGCTTGTTAGATGTAGGCAGTGTCAGTCCCTCAACTTCCTAGGGACCTGGGAGAAAAACATTTAATGCCTCTGGTAAAGTCACAGATACCTCTGCATAATTTTGTCCACAGTAACAAGCCTATTAGGAGAAAGAGGCAGCCTGTCAAATACAGACCAGGCTCCTTTTTCTGGAGGTGGTCAATCAATAAAAGCTGTTTAGCAGGCTCTTTGGTAAACTTACTTCTTCATTGTCAGTGCTGCACATACACAAAGTACTTATCCCCTGCTTTTTGTGTACAAAATGGTATATAGGAGAAATGCCTCCCCTAAGAATATGGACAGCATGAAATCAGTGCCTGTAGGATTTAATGCCCTGTTTAGCTAATCACCAAATGCCAAAATCTGCAGAAGTATCACAGACTTCTTCAGCAAAGGAATTAAAGACTTCCAAGCATCACACTTTGCAAAGAGCTCTGGGGGGATCATTCCCATGCTTTTTAGGAAAAAGCATTTAAAAACCCTGAAATATAGGGAAATAAGAGTTTGCACTTGTAATTTTTGGGAGACACTCTTCCCATATCAAATGCCTACAGCATTAAAAACCTGCTTCATGGTATGTTTTAACCAGCTTTTAATTTTACATTTCCATGGTGATTCAGTTCTCTTTGGCACATTAAATCCCACATAGCTGGGTGGGAGTAGTAGGCTGTCACATATCCTGGCTCTTTAAGCTTTTCTGGTTCACACAGAACTTCCATTTTTTATAGGGAAAACAGAGAAGAGAGCAAGCAGTTTAATATTAGCATTCCTAGCAGATTTTTAACTGCAAATAAGGCTAGTTCATACCTTTATCATGGTTTTTCATGCTCGCAATGCTTTGCTTCTGCTCAGAGTCAGGTGGGCCCTTCATTGAACAGATTTATGTCCTACAAGGCTACGCAGAAGGATGGAAAGAAGGAGCATGGGAAGAAAAAATAGATGAAAGACCATGCATTGATCAGCTTATGTACTCCAAAGACAAACAGAAGTACTACAGGTAACATCTAGCAGTCCTTGCAGTTGTCTTTTTAGTTGTATTCAGTGAGACATTTGCCTGCTCTTAAGAGAACAAGCGTGTGCTGTTGTAGTGTTGTCTGTGCTGTAAACCTCTGGATGCTTGTGGTCACTTAGTTTTTAAAATGCCACAAAAATAAAATGTTACATTGGTACTAGAAGATTTTAGGAAGTTGTTTCACACACATATGAAGTATGAAGGATCTAGTGGTTTATTTACAGTATATATTGTCTTTGTAGGGTGTACTATTTGTTTCATTGTATGTATGGCATCAATTTAAAATGCAAGCCTGTGAACCAATATTTTATGTTCTCTTTCAGGGGATGGTTCTGGGGTTATGAGGAAACACGGGGCCTAAATCTCTCTTGTTTGTCTGTTCAGGGATCTGCCTCTATTGTGGCTCCCATCCTTTTGAAGAACACTTCAGCACAGTGAGTAGCCTTGTGTTTATTCTATTGCATGCTCACAAACCCATTGCCAGGTGGGAAGAGCACGGTGAGCTTACAGGCTATGTTCCACTAATGTGGTACTTTATCACGAAGTTACTGTCACCCATTAAAATCATTACAAAGGGAATTTACACTGTAAGAAACCCCAAGCTGTCACTTAGGTTAGATGCTGCAGTGTTGAAACCTGAATGGTAATAGCCTTGAGCTCCTTCATGTTCCCTCAGGTAGCTAAATGTCCCTATCACCCTGTGTTTACCTTTTCTTCCTTTACTCTTTGATGCTGAGTCAAAAGGGAATGAACAGAGTGGAATCAGTGTTCCCCAAGGCCACCTTTTGGAACATGAGTTGCAGTGCCTGATCTTCTGCAAGATCTATCCTCAATAAAGTGAGCTGGGCTTAGAGAAGGCAAAGTGGTATGTTTTGTCTTACTGCTCTGAGATGGCACTAGGATGATCAGATGAAAGAAAAGCTCTTACAGGAGAGATGGAGCATGCTTACATTATCCCAGTAGTAGAGTATTTCCAGTCAGCTGTGACCCCATAACAGTCCAATGTTGCAGCAAAGCAAAAGCTACTGGGGCACAGGGGAGAGCAAGAAGAGGAGATAATCACTGTCTGAATACATCATGGATGTAAATCTGTAGGAGAAACACAAACCCTGTTAGCTGAAGTGCAGTTTTGCCGTCAGAGCAAAAACATCCATAAATTTGACATTTATATGATTTAACTAGAAATGAGATGAAGGTTCCCCTAAGTATAACAGTGGGGATCTATAGTACTTCCTGCTGGGAGCAGAGGAAGCAAAGTCCTGGTTTTTAACAGGGAGGTTGTTTTATTTGTAGGAGCTATACCATAATCTTTGCCAGTGACAGTAGAAAACTCATTTAAGTAAGCCACAGAGGTAGGCATGTTTAACTCTACAGTTAACTCTTTACTGACAGCTGTTGGAGGTCTGGCAATGAGGAAGATTAGGATTGGTGCCCAAGTATTCCTGACACACAGACAAGGTGCCTTGTCCACAAGATCACGTTTCTCAATCAGGCACAAGTGGGAAGAAGTACCAACATGACAAAGATAAAAGGGCATCTACAGTGGTTCATGTTAAAGTCAATCTAGTTTAGCGTTTCAAATCCAAGAGTGGCTAAGACCAGATGTCTAGGGAAAGTCTAAGAACTGGGTAGGTGTGTATAATACCTGCCCTGAGTCCTGTCAAGCCCTTCAGATTCGTGGTTGTAGGGAATTAATGAGCTAAGAGTGATTTTCCTATTTTTATATTCTTCAGTGAGTCTATGGATCTGTGCAAGCTTCCCTTTTTTACCCCCATGTACACTGTCAGCATTCGTAAAATCTTGGGACAAAAGCTAAAGGTCACACACCTTAACTTTACATCCTATGAAAATTTACCTCCTTTTGTAACTCCTATCTGCAAGTTTCATCTGATGTCCCCGAGTTCATGTAGCAGAAAAGACAGTGAATAAACAACTCTTCCATATTCATCTCCATGCCATGCATGATTTTACATCTTTATCCTATTTCCCCTGACTTATCTCATTTGCAGTGTGAATTGTCCTGGCTTCATTAGTAGTTCTCTGTGTGAGAGCTGTTCCATGCCTTTGGTCATCCTCACTGCCATTCTTGGAACCTTTACTGTTCAGCTGGATCCTGCACACTGAGTGCAGGTAAATCCATTACACTGTGGTATAGTGACATGATCTGTTTAGTGTTCTCATCTTTTTCTGGTAATTCCTAATATACAAGTTCCTTTTTTGACCTCTGAGCATTGGCTGGAAGTTTTCATGAAACTGTCCTCATTCCTGAACATCAGTAATTAGCATAGATCCCCTTAGTTAGCAGATGAAGCCAGGTTGTTTTTTTTTACTAGATGCGCTCCTGCATTTGATTTTTATCTGCCACATTATTGGCCAGTCATCAAAATTAGAGAATCATAGAATCACAGAAGGGTTGGAATTGGACCTCACCCTATCGCTACACTCCCTGGTAAAGAGACCCTCCCAATCTTTCTTCTATCCCTGCTTTAAATACTGGAAGGCCACAATGAGATCTCTCTGGAGTCTTCTCTTCTCCAGGCCGAACAACCCCAACTCTCTCAGCATGTCCTCATAGGGCAGGTGCTCCAGCCCTCTGATCATCTTTATGGCCCTCCTCTGAACCCACTCAAGCAGGTCAAGAGTCCTGCAGGTCCAGGTCCACTTCTGTAATTCCTCAGAACTGGCCTTTGCTTTCCTCAAAACCAGCCTTCATCTTTGCTGCTCTGAGCAATTTAAAATGCTCAGCAAGCTGTGTCACTGCAAAATTTACTCTCTTTGGTCCATGGGGTTTGGACTAGAAGACTTTTAGAGGTCCTTTCCAACCCAAACCATTCAGTGTTTCTGTCTGTTTCTCTTTCATAGGTAGTTTAGGAATATGGTGAAAGGCAGATCCCTTCCATGTGTGACCTCCCTCTACAATGACATCTGGATACTTATCCCTGCCTTTAAACTTTACTTTTTTAAATCCATGGAAGGACCTTCCATCCTGTGCCATTGCTGTTTTCTTAAAAGCCTTTAGCAAAGGCTGTGAGGAAATCCTGGTAGGTAGTGTCAGTGTGGTTTCCTTTATCCACATATGTGCTTATGTCTTCAGACACCTCTGATTGTTCAGAGTTCAGAACTCCCTGTGGATACTTCTCCAATTTACTTTAGGCATCCATTAATAATGGGTTTTATAATAGTTGCTATTAACTTGCCAAGCACTGACATCAGGTTTACCACTGTGTTGCATCCCAGCTCACCACACGTGCACTTCTGGAACACCGACATCACCTTTGCTGTGCTCCAGTTTTAAACAAGGAGTTGCATACCACAGTTAGTGGCGCAGCTTCTTTGTCCTTGAGTTCCTTGACAGCTCTTGGGTGAGCCCTGCCTAGTGTTGGCTGTGTGATGGTTCATTTTGTGTAGCTGTTCTGTTGCTGGGCATTTCCTGTGCACACTTTGGTCCGAGATGCATCTTCTGAGTTCCCCCCTACAAAGTAGTTCTGACAACGTGAATCTTCCCAGCTCCTTTACCTAGCACACAGCTACAAAAAAATTGCATGAGCTGTTTCTGTCATGGCATGATTGTTAAGCCTTTAATTTCCTTTTTCTTTGTATTGAAAGGAAAATTTGTCATTTGGTTGAAGGCATTTATCTCTTGTTGATCCAATTCTTTTTTGACCTTCTTTGTTGTCTTTTTCTGTTTAACTTCATGGAGTTTATAAACCTTTATATTTTCTTCAGTTGGACACTTGTGTGTTTTTCCACTGCCCCCTTTTTGATGCTGATTGCAACTACTGTAGCTTTCCTTAGCCATTGTTGATGCAGTAGGATTTCGAAGATGAGTGTGTTTATGACCACTGTCACAGAGTAGCTTTTCCACTCTGAGATTTTGGTCTGTGTCTTGCTGCTGCTCAAGGCAGTGTCAGGAGCTACTCCTGAACCAGCCCAGCTGGTTCATGGAACTGTCTTTGACAGTGTCTCAAACTGCAGTCACTTAGTCATGTCCTGCTATCACATTTGCCCAGCCCACCTCAGGATAGTTGAAATCTCCAGTGGCTGTGGCGAATTTTGCACCATGGCCTCTCTGATCCCCCATATTGCCCTTTTGGCCAGACAATCAGTTGTATGGTGCTAGTACTGTGTTATTACTCTTCAGATGTGGTCACTTAGAGAGATCGTCGTGATACATTTTGGATTATTCATCTGATTCACCACCAAGCTTCCTGTCAAATGCAGTGCTGCTTCTCTATCAGCTCAGTCTGTTCTATTTTCCAGATTATTTGTAGCCTTATATGCAAATGTCCAGCTGATTATCAGCAGTGGTAATGGAAAGTTCACTGGTTATTTGCTTCCTCTCATTTTAGTAGAAGAGGGTTCAGGTGATGACTTTGACCCCCTATCAGCAGAAGCATTTTTCATGTATTCCCTCATATTCAGTGTACTCAGAGCGCAAATTAAGCTTACATCCCCTATGCTCTTGATATTCAAAACTCTCAAAATCTCTCCTGCTTTTTATAACTTGGATAGTGCAGTTATGTTTCCACTGTACAGCCCTAAACTGTGTGTATTTATGAAGAGTACAGGCTGTTTTCATGTTACTGAAAAACTATAATTTTAAAGTTTGTGCTTAGTTGCTAGTACATGGTTTTGTACTGTCTTTGATCTGTAGAGTGTTCTTTGATCTGTTGTTTTACTGCAGGACGTTTTATTGCACACTTTCTCTGGATTTGCATTTGTGAGCATGACCTGTGCTTCCTCCAAGAGGCTCTTGCACGCTCTGAGGTTGAGCATCATCTCATAGGTTGCTTCTCCCCTTTGGCAATCCTGTTTCTCCAGCAACAGTTCCTGTGAGGACTACGTGAGGAATAGTTAATGCTTGTTTGGGTTTTAACTGTCAGAATTAAGAATACCATTATTAAGGAAGAGAGCAGAAACAGACAGTGTCATCGTTCCCTCTTCTCCCTAGCAGACTATGGGTCACAACTGACTTTATACAGAACAGATGGGCAGCCTGTCCCACATTCCCCATGCTTCCTTTGCAAACAAATCTGTGCTTTATCATGGCAACTGTTTAAAGAAGCATCATAATGTAAATTCTATTGCTAAGGGAACTGCACTCAGTTTTACAATTTTCAATAGGTCAGTGATGTTAGACAGAGCTGAAAACCTTCTTCATGACCACTACGGAGGGAAAGATTATTGGAATGTGAGTATTTTCCAGTTAGCTTGGTTCTGATAAAAACTCAATAACCAATATGTGCTTTAGTTTTGCCTTGTGTTTCTTTTCTTGAAAGTAACTTGTGTCTTATGTTTCAGCAGTGTATGTTAAAGATGGGCTTCAGGCTGCTGTGGATTAATGTAATGCAGGAATTTGTCCTTGTGTCTTGTCCCCAAAGACTCAGTGCTGCAGGGCATGGTGTTCAGAAGGATCTCCCCCTGTGCAACACATCTGCAGTCAGAATGGGACTGCCTTTGTGCTGTTTCTTGTCTAGTCTTCCTCAAAACTAGTTTGTTCAAAAGAATTCCCAAGGTGCTTAGTATTGTTCTACCTGTCTCCACATTGGCAAAATTCCCCCAAGTTTCAAGGTAACACTGAGCACCTTGGGAGACCCCACTCCCTACAGTAAAATATGGTCTATGGTAAAATAATTTCTGTGGAAAATGTTAAGACAAAGTTAAAGGTTCAGCCTCAGGAAAATGGAACATGATATGGAAATGCTTGATAAAATGAAAATTTTTAAGAGAAAGTGACTCTTATGATATTCTGAAACAAGTTACATTGACTCAGTCTTATAAGTGTTAAACTTCTGGGTATTCACTTGGTGTATGGCATTTTTTTCAGAAGTGGATCAAACAGTAGCTTGCTAACTATAAATTTTTCACGCAGAATGACTTTTCAAGTGAAGAATTGCAACCCGTGTATCATTTCTGAGTCTGACTTGTAGTCCTGTAAAAGCAGACATGAAATCCATATGGATCCATAACACACATTTCTTAACAGTGGCACTTTAAGCATTGTCTCAACAATTTAAACTTGTCTCAAAACTATTTAAAACTTTCTGGGAAATATATTCTTCTTCTTTCTTTTATTTCAGTTTTAACTACCTGCATGATTTTTTGTGATCTTTGTCCCACAGATGTGCCAGTCCTGTGGGCAAGAGGTTTTGCCTGATACCCAAAAAGAAGTTGCCTTGCTGCAGCTTGGGCCCAGTGCCTCATGTCTTTTTACATGCACCTCTAAGGAGCATCTCTCCCTTCTCTGTTTCTTTGCAGACAAAAAGGGAGAAGCAACAAAATTTGGAGGTAGTTGGAAAGGGTTACAATATCACTTGTACAGATTTGAAACGTACTTCAAGTAAGAGGAAAAGCAAATACAGAGAGCATCCACTGTATAAAGTCTATCAGTGGAGGTTCACATATTCATCTGTTTTCTCTTTTACATATGCTGTTGTAAAGTAAGTGTTCAGCCAGAACAGCTGCTGTCAGAGGAGTGCTTTGTGCCTGGGACAAACTTGGCACAGTGTACTGTGTGGGTGCCAAACATGATGTGGCAGTCACACAGTCTGTTAGGATGAAGTTTAGGGGTGTTTGACAGAAGCATAGCATTCAAAGATGTTTGTTACCTTCCCCAGTGCACTGCACTGCCATGGGTTGCGTACATGTCTGCTGCCTCTTGGACATACTCTTGGGTAAGGTACCCAGTAACTTGGCTCATCGGGATCATGTTTTGTTGGCATGTTACAAAAAAGGAGGGAAATGTCTCTGAACTGCAGCATGAGCACTTTGCAGTAGATGGCATGTGCATCCTCCTTTGATACAAACATTTTGCTCAAGTACTTGGGATAGGATTAGAAAAACAACACCGATCTCTTTGAAGATGCCAGAAGAGTAGGCTTTGTACTTGCACTGGGTATTTAGAGGGGTGTGGATTGCCAGATAACCAGTGCGATGGATCTTACAGAAGACTAAATTATTCTGTGTCATACAGAATGATATGGAGGAGGCATCACTTCAACCACCATGAGTTTGGCATATGGAGAAACAGCTGCTCTGGGAAGAGGTGAAAAAAGGCTGGCAGATTGTAGCTCTAGTTCTAGGCTCTCGCACAATTGGCGTGGTTTACCTGAGTACCAGTAATGCTCTGCCTGACATCTCCACTGTGTAGCAAACTCTGTAACTGGGGGCTTCACTGTGCTGAGAGGAGAGAGGCCATTGGGTATTGGAGAGAAGTGTTTCCATTGCACCTTCTTCGGTGCCTGTCACATGACAGAATATAGACTTGTATAAAATTGGAATTAGACCAAATTGCCAAGTGTCCTATGTGAGGCACATGGGATTTCCTTAGTTCTGTTGTGTGTGCCTGTTAATAAGGTGGCTCCATGTGACTGTGCGCAGTGGTAACTGCATCACAAAACCTTTGAAAGATCTTATTATGCACAGGTGAAGGGAATAATTCCTTTCTCATCACTTTTCCACTGAATTTGATAGAAGTATCCGTGGCTAGACAGACGATATTTTAGGCAGATTTTGTTAAGTCTTTGCCCAGCTTTCATTTCCAAAGGTGAGGTATATTGCTGGAGTGTTTAATTTGGTTTATTCTGTCTTCTGTTGTATTGCAGAGTCAGACAAATATGCTGGTTATAAATGTCGTTATGATTGGGATCAAGGAGTTGAAGTTCAGATGAAAGACTGGAAACTGTTGCTTGTAGCTCTGCAGAAATAACTGCATCTTGGAAGTTCTGCATACATGAAACTGTCTCCATTTAGTCATTTTTAGCTCTCCCTTTTTCTGACTCGGCATCTGCTCTTACTCCAACAGACTCGTCGGAGCATGGTGTTTGCCAAACACCTCCGTGTTGTGGGAGATGAGTTTAGAAACAAGTATCTGCAGTCCACAGATGAAGCAGACAGGACTTACTATAAGGAGGACTGGACACAGATGAAGGTAAAATTGTTAACAGTCTGCTTCCTGTAACACATGTAACAGGTTTTTTCCTTTCATTTGTATACTGCTCACTGGATACTGCAGGGGATATTGGAAGATACACGTGAATGTAGTTGTTCCTGCTCAGATGCAGGTGGATGTGAATGTTCTTACTGTACCTTTTTCTTCCAGTGTAAGCGTGAGCTAATAGAGTCTGTTGAGCTGTGGCTGGCTGGTTCTGGGTGCCAGATTTATGTTGCTCTCATTTCTCTAAAGGAAACTTTTATTTCTTGTGTTCAGCATCATCACTGTGTATAAAGTTCAACTGCAAAGTGCCAGTTGTGGATTTGGTCAAGGAGAGCAGTTTTTCCACACTCTAGTTTCTCTTGTATGATGCAGGCTACCCAACATCAAAATGTTGCAGTAAGTGTCCCAAAATACTGTCAATCCATGCCTTAAATTTACTTTCTGCAGCTAGAGTCAGTGCCATATCTAGAATTATGCATTCAGATGTTTTCAGTGTGAGTGAGTAGTGGTGCTCAAGTTTTAGAGTTAATTCATCTTTCTCTCTTAGGTTAAGATGG
Organism: Bucco capensis; assembly: GCA_013396975.1. NCBI lineage: Eukaryota > Metazoa > Chordata > Aves > Piciformes > Bucconidae > Bucco > Bucco capensis. Next base: position 216,201 of record VWZO01017929.1, read on the forward strand.
GCACAGCTCTAGGTGGTCCATACCTTGGGGTTCATCTCAGAAGGAAAGACTTCATTTGGGGTCACAGAGAAGATGTGCCTTCCCTGCAAGGAGCAGTAAAGAAAATCCACAGCCTCTTGGAGATGCATAAACTTGAAAAAGTTTTTGTAGCCACTGATGCTGTTGAGGAGGGTAGGCAGATTATACAAGTTGGTTTAGAATTAATCACTTCTAACAATGAGCACAGCAATTGCCAGTTTTTTATAAATGAGTGGAAATTCATCTGTGTCCATCACTGGACAGGGAATTGAATAGGATTGGGCAGCTGTTTCCTTCCAGCTTACCAAGTTGGTATTAACCATTCCTTTGATATTTCTCATAGGAGGTTTGACAGTCTCTACAGTGGGAAATTGGGAATTGCATTTGCCTGTTGTTCCTCCTCCTTCTCTTTCTTCATGCCACCTTTTTTCTTGCCATTTCAAAGGCTCTCAGATGTGTTGATGACAAGGGTTCTCTGAAGTCTCCCACCTCAGCTTTCCCTTAGCTAGGGAACACCAGACTGGGGTAGACCTGGCTGTGCGTGGCCAAAGCTTAGAAATGCCCAAGGGTAGAGTTCTGCTCCCCCAGACCTTATCCTGGGGCTGCACCTCCCTCCCATTAGTATCTAGGGATCTGATTCAATGTGTAATATTAGAATAACCCTGCCAGGCATGGCATCTACGATAACTAATCTAAGTTTGCTGTCAAGAAAGGCCTCTTGGCACACGTCCAAAAAGCATCTGTTTTATTACTCCTTGCAGGCTTCCCTACCCCTGAGAACCGTCCCCATTGGCACAATGTCTCTGGCCCACTGGCTCACATCCTGCCACCGCTCTGATATTTGGCAAATGTGTTGTCAGTTGTATAGCTAGATTTTGGTTTCACTTGCTTTGTAACTGTTCACCCAGTGTTTCCTTAAACACATTTTATGACAGCTGCAAATTGCTTTTTAGAACGTGAAAATAAATCTGCGTGTTTCTCTTTTCCAGAGATTGAATTGCTCAAGAAACTGCTCCCTGAGATGGTGAGGTTTGAACCCTCTTGGGAGGAGCTGGAACTCTACAAAGATGGGGGGGTGGCTGCAATTGACCAGTGGATCTGTGCACATGCAAGGTAGCAAATTTAACTTTTCTTTGCGGAGCCAGATCTTACTGTCACAAAACTGAATATTGTTTAGAACCTAGATATAGCTGTTTACAAATCACATATGACATGATATTATATAGTTGGTATGTATAGAACAGTTATATTGTATATAAGATAATTTCATTGTCATATTTCAGTGAACACTAAGTGCATTGGACTGAAATCGATTACTTGCATTTTAAAAACCAGACCCCTTCACAAACTCTTTTTTTTTTTTCCCCCCACAGGTATTTTATAGGTACCTCAGTTTCAACATTTTCCTTCCGGATCCATGAGGAAAGGGAGATCTTGGGATTTGATCCAAAAACAACTTACAACCGATTTTGTGGTGAAAGAGAGAAAAACTGTGAGCAGCCAACTCACTGGAAAATTGTATACTAAAGCACTGAGAAATCCAAGGACTTAATACTGATGAGCTCAAAAGAATAAGGAAAAACTGTAGGGAAATACTCCCTTGACCAAACTATATCAGGCCTCTACTCTCTTCTTGGTGTTTACCTGACATTTGGGTTTTGAAGTACAAGCAATATTCATCTTCTTAGTCAGGCACTGAGTAAGAAGAATGTCAGCCTGGAATCCAGTTCTCAGCTGAGCTAGGATTAGAGGACAATACTGGACACTGCAGTGGAGGCAGAACTTTATCCTGAAGCTGTGTGGCAGGTCATGAATTCCTTCAGTGGCTTACAGCACCTTGAGATGTATCTACCAGAACTGTGTTCATCCCAATACAGCCCCTCATGACAGAAATATTTAACATTTCTTAATTTTCTTTTTCATGCAATTTGGCAAAGGCCCTGTCACTTGCACCATCACTGCCAGCTGTTCTTTGCTGTCATGGGTCGGAAATACTGGGAATCCAAAGTAGTATTCTGTGAGTATACATCCTGTGCTCCAAATATCACATGGTTGTGACCACCCCAGTTCTAGGATAGCTTTAGGAGCTCTCTAGTATCTTGTAGACACCAAAGTGCTATAATATTCATAATCATATATTACTCCCCCAAAGGCCCCAGTTTGATAGCTAGATTTTTTTGTATGCGTTTGTCATGTTTTGGTTTGGGGTTATACTCTTCTACATAATCAGATATCACAAATAAAACATTTTTCACTTTCAGATCTTTATGTGTCAACTTGTTCAAATGCAAAACATTCACAGATTTTCAGATCTGATATGCTATCTGTCTAATGTGGTCCAGCCTAAATGGTAGAAAGCCAGTCACCTGCCCTTCTGCCTCATGCCTATCTCCTCCCCAGGATGTTGGGCCTGGGGGGGCTGAACTGGAGTCCACTACCTATGGTAGGCACTGTGCCCCTTTCCACTATTCACTTGTTGAATGGGGCAGGGTGACCACAGCAACCAGAGTATCTTGCTCCTGGGAAGTTGTGCCTGAGGCAGCTGGGGCAGGCCTTGCCCCAGCCATCATGGTGTCCCTGGGCAGACTATAGGGCAGCAGTGACCAGGAGTAGTTGTGCTCCTGCAAGCACCATTGAGAAACCCTTGGGGTCTGTAGAGCTTGGGCCTCTGTGGCCAGGGAATACAGCTGAGCATTGCAGGATCAGGCAGGGCAGGCCTGGGAAATGCCTCCATGTTCTTGGGGAGTGGCATCTCCACCTACCTTTCCTGCTTCCTGCCACTACTATCTGGCTTTCACTGCACGAAGGAACTCCTCCTCGGAAAATTGCTGCCCCCTCTGAAATATTTCTGCAGATGCTCGAGGAGGAATTGCTCTCTGCTCACTGGCCTTGGCTGCTGGAAGGATGTGGCCCTGTTGTTACACAGCAGCTCTGACACCAGATTGAGTCAGGTCACTCATGCTCACAGCAGTGGACAAAGGGGCTCAAAACTCGTGTGCTTCATCCACAAAGCTATTGCCTTTCTTGGTGAAACAGAAGCAAGCTGTGCCTTGGAGGGGAGGGTGCAGGTTGTGCTGTGCCTCTGCCAGCCACATTACTTGTCTCTCCAAGCAGTTCCCACTATCCAGCATCATCCAATTTGTGGTTATGACAGGGAACACGGCACATGAGTGGTGACATTACCCATCAAGCCATCATCTCAGGAACTTTTTTCACAGCGATGGATTTTTCTTTTGCATGTGCCTGGTCATTGCTTTCTCTATTGTTCTTAAGGAAGGTCACAGAGTTTGCACGGGGTCTTTCCCAAAAGAGTGTATCATCTGTGCAGAAATCTGCCATCTTGTTCCTTCTGCCAACCAGGAGCTGAGCTAGCAAGTCAGAGAAGTACAAATACCAGCTGGAAGGCCACCGTCTGCATCAGTCCCACAACAAGCTGGTTGTGGAGCTGAACTGACATGGGTCTGTCTCCTTTTTTAGGATGAATTTTCTCCATGCAGGGTCAGATGAACAGCACACTGGTTCACGTATGGAAAGGAGTGCAGGAAGATCACCATTGCAGTGCTCCGTGAACTCTGCATCTGCTTTTGGAGGCTGGGCTGCACACAGAGGGGGCAGGGGATCCCTGCCCAGGCCATTGCTGCAGTCCCTCATCTGAGGTGATATTGCTGTAGCTGGTCAACTGAGCAGATACCAGGATCTTCCACTCCTCTACTGGGGCACTTGAGCTGAGGGAATGTCCCAGGGCTCTGCTGGCAGTTTCTGGATGCTGCTGCAGAGCCATCCCTTAAGCAGGATGCAAAGGAACCACATACAGGACCAGGCTCCTACGTTTTGCCAGAAAAAGTGCTAAGTGTGAGCTTCAGGTGCTTGGGTGCTCTTGCTGTCTCCAGCACTGGGGACCCGGGTTCCCATCCCTTCAACTGCCCTCCCCTCTCCTGCACTCTGGCCAGCAGTGACACTGTTCGTCACCCGCTGCACTGCACCTAGGCAGTGGGTCAGTGTTCCACGGGCAGGGAGGGCAGGGCCCACCTCCAGAGCTTGCCATTTCCAGCTAGGTGCTCTGGCTTCCTCTCTGAGGTGGGTGCATTCATTCCCAAGCATGCAATCCCTCCCTCTCTCTCCCTTTGCAAAAGCTGCAGTTTCAGAGAGCAAGTTGGCAGCTTCAGAAACACATCCTCAGCTCACCTCCTCACTAGTTCTTCAAGATGCAACCAAACCCACTATTTTAAGGACATACACAGTATTTTGTGACATTTCACTTATTTTTTGGCCACCTTCAGCCATATCAATATACAGAAACAATGAAAATCAAAAGCAATGATATAGCTCTTTATATTTTCAAATCTCTGTACAAACATAATTAAACAAAGCAAGGTAGTATGCAAAACAGTCATTGCTTAGAGTAATTGACCATTGGGTTGTGCTTCAGCGCTGACACTAGGACAGGAAGAAGTGCTGTGAAGGAAGGCAACAGACCAGAGGTAAAACAAGGTCTCATCTTCAAAGCTGGGACCGTGAATGGAGAAAGCAATTGTTGAGGACAGTATCTGAGAGTGTTCTTTAATATCTTTATACCAGGTAGGTAAAGCTAATGTATTTGCACTACCACACTGGAAGACTGGGGAAGAATAACTGCTTAATACAAATAATATACAGCAATATATATATATATATATATGTATGTATGTATAAATATATAGTCACACACACATTTGATCTTATATTTGTTAAAGACATCTCAGCCGAACTACAACAAAAATGGTTCTGGTATGATAATGATGAAGATATTAAAAATGTAAAAAATACTGCAGTGACCTTGACTGTGAATCCTTCTCTCCAGAGAAAGGAAATTCTTTACATTGTTACTCCTGTCAAGTCTTGCAGCCCTTGGTACTGACAGCAAACACGGCTCTTAGTTCCTCTTTTCTGGAATGACTGAAGAAAACCAAACATAGCTGCCCATACAACTCATTCCTGCACATGCAAATACTGTTGGCACATTAGCTGCCCCTTTATTAAACAGGCAACAGTACAGCCCTTTTGTTACAAAGGTTCCGAAAAACACAGTATACTGACATGATCCAAAGAGAAACTCAGGTCCTATCTGCTCTCCACCAGCTCTGACAGGTTCAGGATTCCAGCCACAGCTCATTTTTTTGTAGCCCCTGTAGATCTGCATCATTCCTACCACCGCCTGCTCAACAGAAACAATGAAACAAGTTTTATCAGAAGCACCCTGAGAGCTTAGGCAAGTGATGCTAGTGGATGTGCTTAGAGTCCTAAGTTTTATCTGCCTGGGTGTTTTAAGGACACATATCACCTTCCAAGTGATGAAACACAACACATCCCACAACTGTAAATACACAACCTGTCTGCCACAGAAACCCATGCAAACTTCCTCCATGGAGGTCAACCCAAAACTGTTCCAAGTAGTCCATACTAATTGCTTCCACAAAGGAACAGCAGCAAGCCCAATGCACCCTAAAAGCCTCAGACACAACTGGAGCCCACCTGTGCTGGGACATCTCTGGGAAAGATGGTGGCTAAGAAGCATGGGCTACTGAGGAGACAATTATTGGCCCATGCTTCTCATCTCCTGCCAGGCCTCTCCAGTGTAGAGCAGGAGGAAGAAAAAATCCTATCCTATGTCATCATTTCTACTTTAGGAACTAAAGTAAGTAGTCATTTTGATGTTACTCTCCACCTCCTGCTTCAGTCAGATGCTGACTCAGCAATGGCTGTAGCACCTCAGACTGAGCAACCAGCAGGACAGAGACCAAGCCCAGGACACCATGGAGACCACTCCTACATTAGCCCCCTCCTGGCCTCATGTCTAGTGTCCCTTCCAAAATCCACTTCTTGTTGCTTTCAAAATCTGTGCCTCTCTCAGTTAGCACTACATAACCCTGGGATAAATGTCAACTTCTCTCCAAACAGGTGCATGCTAAGCAAAGTTGCAATCTTTCAAGCTCAACTATAATCACTTGGTATTAGAAAAAAAACAACCCAAACATTCAAACAAAACACATGGTGATTCTAAGACAGGATAATGATATTTTTTACATATTATTTCTGTGGGGTTTTATGTTTTAAATAACACTGGATATTTGTTCTGACTGTATACCTGAATTGCAGCTTTTCTTCCTTTTCAGAAAACTTTGGGATAATTTCCACAGTGGACATTTTATTACGATAAGAACACAATTCAAAGCAAAGCCTCTCTGCAAGCTTGAGCCTCCCAAGCATTAAAGCCCAATTTAAGGAATGGCAATAATAATCTTTACTATTCATAAAACCACTGATACTTAAAAAAATAATCTCAATTATGTGGTGACCATGACCAGGCAATTCTTAGATTTGACTCTCACTTCCTGGTTGGTTATTTTTAAAAAGACAGCTTAGTTTCAAAAGGCAGCACTACTCTTCCATGAGACCCATATTCTGCTTTCTGCTACCAAGCACTCTGAACCAACAGCTTTATTTCATGCATGTTTTCACTGAGAGAGTAGGATGAGACTTACTTTTTTTCCCTTGGGTCAATGGCCCTCTTAGCCATCACAGAAATGGACTGATGAAATGTAACACCAGCTCCAAGACCCTTAGACTTTCAGCGGGAAGTTATTTTCGGTTTAGAGGACGTACAGAGTAGTAGCACACAAAACCATCTACTCCTGAGTTTCCTATGCAGTAACCAGCCATGAAAAGATTTCTCTAAGATGATAAGATCAAAACTGCCAACTGTACAGGAACCTGGCTGCTGGACATTCCTAAGTATGCAGAGCCATGATTACCTTCACAAGCTACACGAGAGTGAGAGGTGGCTACAAGCACAAGAGCTACATGGACATACACAACTTCGGGGGAGGAGAGTTACTAACGAGCTCCTACACACAATATACTTCACACCCAAGAAGTAAGAAATAATCTATAGTTATTACCAGGTCCTGAGTATAGCCATAACCAATATTTCAGTTGTTAACCTTTAAGAAGCCCACATTTTCTTAAAATGATCCTGCAGAACATATATATTTCAACATCTATATTTATGATTATATATTTTACTAACCTACAAACTTTATTCTAGCTAGTCTGTCAGCTGGAGAAAAATACCTTAATTAGATTTCAAGTATTTATCAACATTAAAATTGTAACTCTAAGTCCTTTGAAGATCCTGAGACAAACACTTGTATTCAATCAAAAATAAGAAGAAAAAAAAAAAATCAAAAGAAATGAAGGAGCTCCCAGAGCATCATTGCAAGCCCCTGTGCAGGTCAGCTCCCATCCACCCACCCCAGGCTTTTCAGACAAGACCACTCAGCCTCCCAGCCCATCTGGGAGACTCACAGCTCCCAACAGAAAAGCTGAGTTGTCTTATCCTTTGCAGTCACTCAAATTATATACATTGCTATCCATTCTTGCTTGGTGATGGTGATTTGTGAGGAAATATGGGAGCATGAGCAACCACAACTCTGCCTCCCAACTTCTTTCTACGTATGAACCGCACAAAAAGGAATAAGCAAGCAAAGGAAGCCAAGAAGTATTTTATTGACTCCCAGAAGACAGATATGGATTGCACACAGCTCTGGAAAACTTCTTACTTTTAAAATCCCAGAATTATAAACAAGAGAACTCACTCCTCATAAATAACCTGACACCATTCCTTTGTCAAAAGGTTTTGGCATGGAACATATTTCCTTTACAGTTTGATTTTAATTGTTCATGCAAACAGTTTAAAAAACTATGTCTATAATAATACTTAAATATATTGCTCATATTTGTGACTTCATAAAAAAAATAGTTTGCGCTAGTATTTTCCCAGTCATCAAAAAAATCCAGGAAGGACACAAACTTTTGAATAAGCACTTCAGAAAGATGGGTGAAAATAATATGCTAGAAATAATCAGCAGACTTCATTTATCAATAGACTGAGCCCCTTAAAAATGTGTATTTCATCTAAGAGCAATAATGACCTCAAAAAATGCACAGGGTGTAACCAGCTTTCCCTCGACCCTGCAGAAACATATGCTTGTAACTAACTACAGCCACAACAGCATTTCGGCAACATGAACGAGACTCAAAGGCAGATGTCTGAGTGCTTGAAATCTCTGACTACATACAATTAAATTCCTTTTAGTGTAAGAATAGGACAGTCTACGCCTCAGTCGAACAACTGCAAAAGCCTTGTCAGATTGGTAGAGGCCATGGGAGCACTTCTGATTTTAATGAGAAGAGTACAGGATGGCCAGCAAAGCTTAATTAACACAGCCTGTCTACTGCAGCTTGCAACATTTGTTCCTCTGGCATTCTGAGAAGGCAGCAACCTCTGCAAGCATCAGGGTTTTTTCTGAGGGAATCACTAGGCCACAGACTTGCTTGCTTTGCCATAGCAGTGCTCACTATTATCCACAACATCACCAAAAATGCATGGTCTGCACCTCAGTGTATTGCTTCCAAGACACTAACCCAGTGGCTTCAACTAATGCATAAGTGATTTTCAGACTCAATCATTTTTTGAAGTTGAAAATGGGTTCCTACTTGAGCAATAATGAAGCAATACATCTCCTTGGCATTCATGATTGGCCAGAAGTCATTTTACATAAGTCTCCAGCATGCCAAGTATTTTCTAAGCCCCAAGAAAATGGTGGGGCTGAGGTATGGTAACTCCAGTTACAGCTTCATAACACACAGACTTTGGCTGTGAAGCTAGCTGAAGGGACCCACAGTCCACTGCCTCCACAGAGGCAGCAGCACAATTCTACACTGGATTTCTGACCCAATGTGGGTCTAAAAGCAACCCTTGACCAAACTTTAAAACACTGACCAGCCTGCTGATGTCCTGTGTGGCACAGGCAAGGGGTAGTGAAGTGGAGAGGAGGGACAGGAACCAACAGCTGGAGCAGTGGTGCACCTATTTAGTTTTGTCAGGAGAACTCCAGTGTCACAAAACATCATCCTTATCATTTGCAAAGGGAACACAGAGGATCTCCAAGATGCTCTTCAGAAAGCACAAGTGATGATCATGAGCCAAGGTACATGTTTGGATGCACACCGTGTGAGCAGAGAAGTGACACCAGACATTGTCTCATCTGCTTCCAAATATCATGTACTAAAAAGTGGTTTAAAAATTATTCTATACAGCAGTTAATCAAACTGATCTCACAAGATCTCCCTTCTATCTTACATTTTTACATAAAGCAGAAATACCTACACCTTTAAGAAAAACACCTAGGTAATCATCAAAAAAACAAAAGCACATTTAAGAGCAACTTACCTAATTAGCTCCATGAAGATCATCACACATGTAAAGCCAAAGGGCAATGAAATCTCAGAGACATAACAACTTGGGTGAAAGTAGATATAGCTCATAGGAATGAAGTTTTAACAACTTTTTGTCCACACAAGAGCTTTTCATTTCCAAGAGGAGAGCAATTAATAACCAGCAAGTGACTCTTTTTGGCAATTCAGGCTTCGTGCTTTTAAAATAAGTAGTTTTTTTTAAATTGTTATTACTGTTACAGTTGTGATTGTATTCTGATGAGCTCCTGGGATACACAAATCACCTACTTCTAAACAGGTTTCTGCATGTTATAGGCTAAACTTCTTAACTCAGAAATGTTGTTGTTTCCAGTTTACAATGGTAAAAAAAAATTAAGACTTCACAATGCATGTAAATGGGAGGTAAATGTATTTTAAAAACAGAATAAAAAGCTGCATGTTAAAAACTGGGTCACAGACTAATAAATACATACATCAAAGTCATAACATTTTCAGCAGCTGGTTTTAAAGAGCAAGGAAGTGAGGAAAAACTAGCTGTCCAGACTCTATTCTGGCTCTGTGGTCTATATGCTAGAAATACCTGCAGTTCAGAAACAAGTTAAAAGAGAAGTAGAATTAGCTTTGTCACCTATTTTCTTTAAAAAAAAAAAATCAAGCTACTTCCTAGAAGTGTGGTGTAAAACTTAAGAGAATTCCATTTCTTCTTGCACTTGATGACATTGAATTAAAAAAAGAAATTTTAACCTAAAAAAAAAAAAAAGAGAGTAATTTTATACTGCAAGGACAGTCTTACTGCAAGTATTCCGCAGTAAAAGTATTTCTAGAAATATACAAGAAATTACTTTCCCATAACAAAATATACAATTATGTGCCAGATCATCATTGATTTACAATACTTAGGCAAACCAGTAACTATGAAGTTGAAAAACAAACAAACAAAAACACAACAAAGGAAAAAAAAAACCCACAACTCCAAACAGTAAAAAGATGTTTTGATGGCTGTGGAGATGCCAGAAAGCAATGCTGGACACCAGGAATTTCCAGAACAACCCTCTTTCCAAAGTGATGTGCAATCTGTGAGTTAGACCGTGAGAGAAAATTGATCCTGTTCTATGGGTTTTTCCACCCAGGCTCCAAGTCCTGCCTTCAGGAATGCTTTAAACAAACACTCTTTGGCAGTTTGATACTCAGTGGCTCCTTGCTTGGTTTCATGGTACAGGTTAGGCTTGTGGATCTTGGAACGCAAGTTGGAGGAAAGCTGTGTGGATTAAGAATGAGAGAAGAAGAGAGACAAGAAACTTTTAAACTAAACAGTTTGAGAGTGACTGAGTTATTTAAAGCACTGTTATTAAAACAAGGTAATGAACTACTAAACATATGGCCAGCAGATCTAGGGAGGTAATTCTGCCTCTCTACTCTGCCCTGGTGAGGCCCCACCTGGAGTATTGTGTCCAGTTTTGGGGTCCTCAGCATAGAAAGGATGTGGAGCTGCTGGAGAGAGTCCAGAGGAGGGCCACAAAAATGATTACGGGATTGGAAAACCTCCCCTATGAGGATAGGCTGAGAGAGTTGGGGTTGTTCAGCCTAGAGAAGAGAAGGCTTCGAGGGGATCTGATAGCAGTCTTTCAGTACCTAAAGGGAGATTATAGGACAGAGGGACAGAGAATCTTTAGGAGATCAGAGTGTGATAGGACCAGGGGGAATGGTTTTAAGTTGAAGGAGGGGAGGTTTAGACTGGAGATTGGGAGGTGGTTTTTTACCAGGAGAGTGATTAAGCACTGGAACAGGTTGCCCAGAAAGGTTGTGGCTGCCCCATCCCTGGCAGTGTTCAAGGCCAGGCTGGATGTGGCACTGGGCAACATGGTCTAGTGTTCTGGCATCCCTGCTTGTGGCGGGGGGGTTGGAACTAGATGATCTTTGAGGTCCCTTCCAACCTGGCCATTCTATGATTCTATGATTCTATGATAAACAAAATGTTTAGTACTGCTCCCTCCAGCTCTACACCCAGCTTCATCACACTCAACAGCAACATTAGCCTCTTGCAAAGTGAGTCCTTCTGCAGCACTGTGCCATGGTAGAGGCACTACTGGGACTTGTCTCACCCCAGCTAGCCTGCATTTTGCTATGTCTGGATTATCAACTTCCAAGACACTGAAAAGCCACTGACAGACACTTTCTTGTAACTTGTTTTTCTAAGAGAGGGCTGAGCAAAACCTCTGTGAAACTGGGATTATCTTTCCAAATAAATTAAAATGAGAAGGCAAGCTCAAAGGAGACAGCATCCTTTGTTTACTTAGGTATAAACCAAGGATTATTAGATCCTTGCATGAGTTTTGGACCAGAAATCATCAAATTAAAGAATACGCTAACCACGTGCATTGTTCTTCTCCATTACTACACGAAGCAGTAGCTAACGTCAGTCTCCACTTAAAAAAGGCTTAGAAAGTAGCTTTTGAATACAGAAAGCAGTACACACAGACACTTCATTAAGAATTAGGAAGAATGGAAGCACTCTGGCAGATATACCTTTGCATGAATACGCATCCAGCGGCTGTAAAAAGCGTGCTTACAAAGGCGAGATGCACGACCCATTTCATCTTTGCCAGTTGTAGCATTAATGACTTCAAGACCAGTGTCTCCCACTGTCCAGTTCACACTGAAGTTTGGTGCTTTCCCTGGCTGTCGGGCTTCTGCATTGCTAATACCTGAAAGAAAAGTGATGGTTAATGAAAACAGTAAATACTAACTCTTGATTTTTGTTTTTACTGGGGAGTAAGCAGTACTGCAGAGCTACTGAAATTGCATCACTAAGCTGTCTTACAAGCGCATCTTTTATTCCAAGATATGCAGAGATATTGCCATGCACATTTCATTCTCATCCTGGCTAAAGTGCTCTCTGTCCTTCTGTCCTTCCTGGCAGGACAACTGTGCATTACTGGGGCCAAGAGAAACCAGCCTCCTCAGCAAAAGGGATTGCCACAGGGTCTGTAGGAAGGATCCATGGGGCTCAGGAACATGATGCCTTGCCACATTCATCTCAGAAAGATCTGGTTTTGCTTACAGGGCAAACCAATGAGCTAATTATTAACCTTCAAATACTTATAAAGCAGAAAACAAGTTACTCTGCTCCTGCACAAGAAACCACTGCTCTCAGAGCCCACTCAGTAGCAGGACAAGCTGAGTGTAGGAAAGAGCAGATACCATGAGGTTTTGACCTTTGTAACTCTCCAACTAATTCCCTTTCATTTTGTTGGCATAAAAATTTAGGTGCATATTGCTTACATAATTTCAAAATGTGTGTGAAACTATGAACCCTGGTCATATTTTAACAGAATTAGAATTGAGTTACTACCTTTGGACTGCAGTCTTATTTGGAGAGTTCATGCTTATTTAGAAGTGCCTACAATGTGCTTTTTCACAGAATCACAGAATGGTTAAGGTTGGAAGGGACTACCAGAAGTCATCTAGTCCAACCTCCCTGGCTCTAGCAGCATTCTCTAGAGCACATTACTCAGGATTATGTCCAGACAGTTTTGGATTATCTCCAAAGAAGGAGATTCCAAAACTTCTCTTGGCAATCTGTTCCGTTGTTCAGTCACCCACAGAGGAAAGTTCTACCTCATCTTCAGGTGGAACTTCCTGTGTTCTGCCCATCGCTTCACATCCCATTGCCTGGCATCATTGAGAAGAGCCTGGCTTTATCTTCTTGATACCCTCCCTTCAGATTCTTCTGTACGTTGATAAGGTACCCTCTCAGCCTTCTCTTCTCCCAGCTAAACAAGCAGAGCTTTTCCTCAGAATGGAGATGCTCCAGCCCCCTAATCATCTTTGTAGCTCTCCATCAGACTTGCTTCAGGAGCTCCATAGCTTTCTTGTACTGAGGAGCCCAGAATGGAACACAGTAGTCCAGCTGGGTGAGAAGAGGGGCAAGGATCACCTCCTTCGACCAGTTGGCAATGCTCTTGCCAGTGCAGCCCAGGAGACGATTTGCCTTCTTGGCCACAAGGGCACCTTGCTGGCTCATGGACAACTTGTTGTCCACCAGGACTCCCCAGTCCTTCTCTGCAGAACTACTTTCCAGCAGGTCAGCCCCCAGCCTGGGGTTATTACCTCCCAGGTGCAGGACCCTGCACTTGCCTCTGTTGAATTTCAGAAGCTTCCTCTCTGCCCATCTCTCCTCCTTTCATATTGATGCCATTCACCAATTCTCCATGGGGCTGATGGGAATATTAAGACTTGTCACACTCTGCAGCACGTGGGGTTCTTCCTGGATTGCATCTACTCTGAAATGCACTTGCAAAACCAGACAAGTGCCATCCATGTGAGTTCTTGCTTTACTGGTAGTTCCACTTACCCTCACAAAAATGGAGTTAGGTCAGAGCAGCAGCATTCCTTGCAAATCAAGGCATGAAGCTGCCTACCCTTCAGTAGCTATTGAGCATGTTTCATTAAAAGCTACCAATCTACTTCCTCCGCCTTACATACTACGTTGGGGCATGGCATGACTAGGATAGGCACCAGCAGTGCTACTGTGGGCATCCAAGTTAGTCAAAGTGAGCACCATCCTCAGCATCCTCTGCAGAAAGCCAAAACCAACAGATATCTGATCCTTTTAGCATAAAACCACCTGTGCTTCAGCTGTCTCCCCACTTTACATGTCCATTGCTACTTACAGTGCCCAGTAACGGAAAACCACAGGGCTCAAGAGAGGACTTGGATCATTCTATTCAGGTGTTAAATTAATAGAAACATTAGAAGACAAGGTTAGAAGACACCTCAAGGATGATCTGGTCCAACCTTTCTTGGCAAAAGAGTAGTCTAGATAAGACAGCCTAGCACCTTGTTGTGCAACACACCTCAAATACAGCTTGATCTCTACTGATGGAGAAGCAAAGCCACCAGGGGTCTAACCCCAGTGTTAAGTGAGACTGGCTGCCTGTCCAGCCTGCCTAGGGCAGGATTTACTCCCTGATGGTACCCTAGTGCTGCAGAGATGCACTGTATATAATGACCATGCTTGAAGATAGCAGCAGCTGCTGCTGTCCGTGTTCACCAGGATGGTGCTTAGTGCTCTTAAGTGGCAGCCAGGGCAACAAGTTTGGGTTGCATGCTATGGAAAAACTGAGGAGCATGTTGGTTTTGATCCTGTAGACATTACACGGATGGGAAAACTCTACCTTTAAGGTAGTTGCTTCAGTTTATTCAGGACAGCATAAAGGAACAGGGCAATTTTTTCTTTCTTTCTTTCTAATAAGTAAAAATCCCATTTTTTTTAAGGCAGCTCTCATTGGGAGCCCATTTCAAATCTACTCTGAAGTTATGGTAGGTCTTACACTTGATAAATTCTAGCAAATTTGTATCAACTGAACATAAGTGCTGCAGCAGGATGCAATTCTTGGTGGTGTCTGAAACAAAATCTAATAAAGTTAAGCCAATTTCAGACACTCAAGCACAGGACTGGCTCACTTGGCCTCAATGCTGAGAGCATTCAAGACCTATGAAGTCTGAGCAACACAGAGAAATTCCGTTTGCTTACAATAATTGATTCCTCATTTAATAAATAAATGTTTTGAAGTGTCAATCATATTGAATTTCCTGAAGTTATTTTATTTTTATGCTTTTTTAATGTCAACCTGGTCACTATGACTGATAAACAGTAATTAAGTGACTAAGTAAATAAGAAAAATAACCCTATAATCCCCCATTTTCTTAAAATATAAGCTGAAAAAAAAAAAGAATTGGATCAAAAGTTTCCTGAAGATCTCTTTTCTGATTTCTTTTAGGAGAAATGCATCCAGGAGCTGAAATACAGAAGGATGCCATGGATCTACACCCACCAATCTGTAAACCAGTAAACAGGGATGTGGGATCCACACACTGACCAACTGAGGAGGGCAAACAGCAGTCCCTGCTGAGCAGGTACCATCAAGAACATCAGACCCAGCAAGGACAGGGCTTTATGACGAGAGTCAAAAAGTCCTCAACAAAACTTCTGTGGATTGAGTCTCCAAAAGTCAGGCTGCTTTCACAAAGCTTATGTGAAACAGAGCCATGCTGAGAAACCTTTTAATCAAAATTGTTTTTACCAAAACTACTGAGGCAAGAGGGCCAAGAAATTGCCACCACATGACAAGTGGGTGAGTTGTATTTTTTTCCTTAATGATATCTCTATTATTACTTTGCTTTCATTCCATACATTACTAAAGAAGTATAAAGATCAGATCATTTGCTCCACGAGCCTGCTCATTCCCTATTAGCTACTCAGACACCTGTGACAGCAAAAGCATCTGCACAAGCAAATCAAATAAAGATGAGGAAGCTGAACATCCAGTATGCACTACATTTCCATGGCATTCCTTTGCATTTCTTAGGTTATTTTGATTAATTAAATTCTAAAAACACAGGATTTCAAATAGACTTAGATAACAGCACCCTGTTCAGCTGCTTAATTATCTGAACAAACCCTGGAGAGATGGCAAAGGAGTCCCTAAAGGTGGATCACAGGTAGCACGAAGAGGAAAGAAAGTTCATCTCAAAAGCAAAGCATCTGATAATGCTTTAGGTGTCATCAAAATCTAGACATAAACATAGCACAACAACTTGAAACAAGTAATGGTAGAGAAAGCTAGGACATAGAAAGTAAAATACTTAATTCTCCTTTGAAAGCTGATAGAACTAAGCTATTTAGAGAACACTGCTCAGAACTTATTGTTGAAAATTATTATTAATAGGGTATAATAACCAAAAGGTCACAGCTCTTTGTGCCAATGCTTGACAGTTCTTTGAGAACAGAGCTCAAAAAAGCTTCATTTAAAAAGAGATAGCTGGAAAGCACTGATATGAATAGGAGGATAAGGTACCAAGGATATAGAAAAAAAAAAAATCACTGCAGGACCTGCTGAAGGATTGATTTTTGTTAAAAAAAATTAAAAAATAAAAAAAGCAAAGGTAGAGAAAAGTCAGAGACCTACCAGTCAATAATCTTAACATCTACACCAGGAAGGCTTCTGGAACTATGAACCTGCACTACTGGAGACGGATACATAAGCAACAGTATTGGGAATGATTGAACAAAAAACTGTCTTAGAACACGGGAGATGGCCAGTGTGACACTAATTCTTAGAGAGCCCAGGGAGCAGAAGGCCTGTCTGTTTGATGCCTACCTTAAAAAAAGACTTCATGGACACCTAGATAAAGATGGTCTCCTTGGGAAAAGCCAACACTACTGGAGACCCTCAGGCTCTGTATAGACCTGGAAAGCGTGTGTGTACGTAAAAAATGAGGTGAAACCTATTGTTTTGAAGAACTGATAAAAATTCCCAGAACTGAGTCAGAAGCAGTCCATACATCAGTTACTGTGCTCATACAACTATTAAATATTTGGTACTGTGAGTGTTTTAACTCTTATTACTTGCTAATATGAGGACAAACACATTACTTAACATTTTAATACATCTGAGTTCAGGGAAATCTTATTTTGAAACCTTTCTTAGCTAAAGAAATGCTGGTTGTTCACTATGCTCTTTTCCCCACTCCCTCTATAAATCTATTTTAAAAATTCATGTCAAACTTTAAATGTACTTTAAATACTGAGACTTTTTTTCCTGGAAAAGAAATAGACACATGCCAAAAGCCAAGCTCTACAGAACAAAGCAATGCAGGCAACAAGAGGGAGGAGAAGAGATTTCAGTTTTAAAGCTTTCACAGCATTACTGCAATTAACAGTTTTAGAATTTAAGACACTTCAGAACTTCCCTTGAAATTCATGGCTCAGTTACAAGTTATGACCTGTTAATTCAAACACTGCCATTCCTCTTAGCCCCACTAGAGCCTAGGAGCAGCACAAAGCCAAAGAACAGAACTTAAATGTTCAACAGCAGCTGTAAAAGACAACCACTAACTACACCAGCTGGGGCTTGCCATATTGCTGTCTGTCAGATATATTTAATACTCTATTAAAAATATTCCCAAAGAATGTGCCACCAGGCTCTGAATGCAGCATCTGTGCTTTAACCTACAAGGTACAAATGAAAATACTATGATTATTAAGTCATGCAAACAAAGTTAGGTGCCATGCTAATTAAAGCTATTGCTGCATCTAACAAAGACTGATGATAAAAAGAAAATACAACCAATGGCAGCTGAGATGTTCTCTCCATCCATTTTTAGTTACTTATTGATCTAGAAACTGTGAATCAAATGTGTCTATCTCGGCATACTGATTAATGACGTGGCCGTTCAACAAACATCTGCAATGGCAAGAGAAGTCACAGTGAGAGCTAACACACTATTTCAAGGATGGGAAGAGGTTTCACTAAGCTGAGGCCTTCAACTTGCCCCACCATATCACTAGGGCACGCTCCAGACAGCAGTTATGTTCAAAGTGCATCCAAAGGTTTATACCCCAGTTCTTTCCACCTTTTAACTCACAAAGGGTCCTTTGCTATGGTATTTCTGACCAAGTATCTGTAGTAGGTTTAGACATAACTTCTCTGTTGTAACCAGAAAGCAGTTTACTCACAGCACATAATTTGCAAAGTTTTGAGAACTGCAAAATCACATCGCTGCTGGAACAGACTTAGTTACCGGCACAGCCTTCTCCATTAGATACTTGCCACTAAGTAAAGGTCTGTTGAGTGTATAAAGAGCTGGTAGATCTTCTATCTCTGCTATCCTCTGGTATACGGCTCTGGATAGATGATCCCCATGATATAAACTCCCCAAGATGATGCTAGAGAAGTAAATTGGCTCCACAAAGAGGCTAAGTAAGGCTCCTTGAATACCCAATACGTTCCACCTAAGAGGGAGGGAAAAACAAAACAAAACAAAAACAAAAAAAACACTTGCTTTTTAATGGAACAAGTAACATCTGCCAGACATAATAGCAGTCAATGACAACGGACTAGACTTTCAACCCTTCCTCTTGACCAATACATGACTATGGTAGCATAGCTGTGACACCTGCCAGAATTTCAGAGATCAGCTTATGGGATGCTCAGTGAAGATGATCTATAGCAACAAGTCTTATTGTCAGCATCCACTTCAGGAGCAGACTCCATAACCTTACTTCCCCACTAACATGTCTGGTGATGCATTTTCCAGCACCCTAATGCTAGAGATGCACAGGATCATGCAATCAGAGAGAGACAAACCATGAGATCCTCAGTCAGAAACAGTAGCTGATACCTCCAAAAGACACCTCGAAGTGGGCAAAGTATCCTTCCCAAAAAAGCAAGAAGGACTGTGTCTGCAAGACCTCAGTACTTTATCACCATAAGGGAAAGCTTGTCCATGACACCCTAGCCAAACTGTCCACATCCTGCTGCCAGAAAGGACACAGGCAGTTGCTTGCAATATCCACTGGCAGGGAGAAAAGCAAATCTGAAAACATGCAGAGTGCATATAGTCTTTGCTCACTTTAGCTTCTTCAAAGACTCCAGCCATAAATCCCTGTCTGTATCACTGCGACCTACAGTGGATCAGGTCTGGTGGCAGGGTAGAGCATGCATGGGAGCAAAATACTGAAGTTGTTTTGTAGCTGTGTTCATTTAATCAAGTTTTCACTCTCAAGCTGCATGTAACAGTCACACAAAGTGCTTTTTAAAACCTCAAACTCTCTTGCAGAGTATTTTCACTGTCCTTATCTCTGAGGTGTATTTGCAAACAGCTTGACACTATTAAAATAAGATACTTGAGTACAACTGCAACACCCAGGGACAAGCAGCAGAAAAGTTTCCTTTGGTGCTTGAATAAAACAGATGAGCATGATGGAAGTTCTCATGCTCATATAGAATGGTTATTCTTATAAAAAAGGCTTATCCTCAACTGAGTTTTAAGGTTCCCCTTAGAAAACAGGGAACTCGACGTTGCTAACAGTGCTTCTTGCAGCTTGTGCTGGGATGGCATGGCTAATCAGCAGCAGCAGCTCAAGCTAGAACTGTTTCACTACTGCAAAAACTACATGTGTTGGTTACAAAACCTGCAAAATGTTTTAAAATAAGGGTAAAACAAAAATTGCAATCCAAGGAAACAATTTCTTGGCATATCTTTACTGCAGATGAAAATGGAAGCAATATGCATTAGCTTACTCACCTGTCATTAAAAAAGCTGGCCCTAATGAATGAGTACAAATACTGTGCTAAATAAAAAAAGGCATATTTTACACTGAATAAAGGCATATTTTGTTTAACACAGAAGATGCAATCAGCAACCAAACATCAGAGTAAAGATATCAAGTGAAAATTATTGCTTCCCAAGACCAAGATGCCTTTCTAAGGACCTTACCACAACTAGAATTTTGTAGGCACAAAGGTATTTCAAGTGCCAAATGAATCGGAACAGTATTTTCTTGTTATTTGCAGTACTATCTACATCAAGCACACAGAAGCATACAGACTGCTACAGACAGATAATAATGTGGAAGAAACATCTGGAAAGAACTGAAGACTAAACATTTCAAACTATGGTCTTATAGTTGTATTTGAGACTTGCAGACACAGAAACTGAGAACTGGTATTACAAAAGCTACTCTCTGAGTGTCCACACAGCTCCTGTTTTCCTGGGGTGTGCTGTATCACGTTTACCACTGTGATACATGCTCACTAGCACTGGATTCAGAGCAGCTGGTTTGCTGCAGAAACCACTCATACAACCAAAGCCTTAAATTCTTAATATTGATTAGGCAGGGTTGGCTTACAAAACTAGCTTTAAATTTCAATTGTTATAATAAAGGAACATATGTACAGAAACATACACTTGTATCAGAAACTGTCAGTAATGCAGAGATAAACATGAAACCCAAATGAAGCTCTCCAGATTGTAAGAGTCAAAAGGAAGGATTGCACAGACTTTCTTGTTCATTTTTTATACTGTACTTTCTGTCAGTAATTTCTCACATTACCAAGTATGCTAAAAAAATCCACCTTTTTTAGATAAAACTTGAGAAGAAGCTACACCAACACCACATTATCAGTTTTTGACAGGCCACAGGTGTTGCCTCCTGAAATGATAAAACTAATCCTCTTCCAATTTTCTTACAAGCATGAATTGTTAGAATGCATGCCAACAATGCCCTCAATCTAGTACTGAAGTTTACTGAAACCACAACTTCTTTTAAAGTTAGTAGGCCATATTCTGAATTTTACCAGAAACTGTGAGGTGCAGAGCAGAAAAAGTAAAATTTATTACAGAAAGCTTTATAGTCAGTAATTGTTTCACTAGAAAGGCAATAAGCAAAGGATTTTTTTTCTTCACATTAAAAATAGCATAAGAAAAGGTTTAAGTAACTGAAGTGACTAAAACCTAGTGTACAAATTCAAACCTTCCAAGCCTTAGCTGTAGTTTATAACACAGAAATGAACCCCTCTACACTGCAATAGAGTGGACACAGATCTTGGCCATAGCACAGTACTCATTTAGAAGCATTTGATGGCTCAAGAACGTGGTAATAGAGGACAATTCTCCCATCACTAATTCAGCAGTTTAACTCTCTCCTGCACCAGCCATGGTGCAGAGCTCCCACATAAAATGGTCTGATTACAGCTCCAGTGTTAACAGGCACATCACAAAGAATGCTGGACCATGCAGGACCTTCTTTCACCATTAAAGGGGGAAAATGACACCACATTTGCAACAGAGAAAAGCACTGAAGAATGAGTATAAGCAGAATACAGGAATGCTGCATCACATCAATGGCAATACCAAGTGTAAGGTGTGTAAATAAGATTTGCCAAAGGGGAAGGACATCTCAGCAGGCAGGAAGACACCCTGCAACAGAAAACTGGAAAGATGTGAGATGCTTGTCTTAGCTAAGCATAAAGCCAATGCCTCTTATTACAGTATTTTACATATTCTGAGTATTCTGGTTTAAGTTATTACAAGGATTTTCTTTCACAACCTTTTAAAATCTTCAAAGTAAAGCTGACATTTAAAATATAAGCTTTTATATTGCTATAAAGCATAGGTCACAAGATTTACATCCAGACTGCCACCACTTATGTACAGGTGCCTTGATTTGAGCTGGGGGTTCTAGATTTCATTACAGTTAATGGTGATTTACTTGGCAGCTGAGTACAACCACAGTTGCTGGGCTAAACTCCCTCCATGGGTTGACTGTCTAATGCCAGGGACGCTGGGGTACCTGCTGTGGATGGGGATACCTGTGGCTCAACACCAGCTGCAGCATGCAATACTCTTTCAGCTTCAACTCTGCAGTACTGCAAAGGATGCACAGCACAAGGGAAGGCAACCTGATGTGATGCCACAAAGTTCAAACAAAGGGGTATTTACTCATCCTGAACTGGCCTCTTGCTTCTGAGCTGCCTTTCATGAGACCAAAGATCATTCAGAGTCATCAAGCAGTTTGGTTCACTTTCTGTCAGAGGCTAATTGAAGTGATGTATAAGCCCCACCATGTGTGAGGAGACAACAAAATTTCTCAAGCTCTTCTAGCAATAATTAGAGAAGTACTTAAGCACTAGAAGCAAACAAAAGCTGCAAATCAAAGCCACAGCTCTCCTTTTTCCTCAAACAGGCCAGTTGACACAGTGCAATGGCCCTTACTAGCACCTGGATTAGGAGGTTGAGTGTTCCCAACACTACTTGTATGAGCAGGAAAAATATACTACTTGTATAACAATGAAAAATAGATTCTAACTTTATCTGGATATCTGGCCACTGAGCAGCTCTAAACAGTTAAAAGAAATAAGGAGAATGACAAAGGTTGTTGTATGTTCTGCTGCTATAAGGTGTGCAGTTGCACCCCATCATTTGCCCAGTGCCAAGCCTGACTGAAGAAGACTCTGCTTATCACCAGAGACTAACACCAAATCAAGAGGAGTCTTCTCCTCATTGCCATGTTGCCACATTTCTGCTTTAGACTATCATATGCTTAGAGGCAACAGTATCTGGAGTGGATTCCTAAAAGGTCTATTGATTTCTTCATGACATACAGCTGATGTCAAACACTTGATACAGGAACAGGTAAGTAAAATTTAACTCTGTAGCAACACTTTCACAGAGTGTGCTAGTGTACCTCTTGCTAAAAACCCCCAGGCTGAAAATACATGCTTCAGGTAAAAATTCTCTTCTGAACTTTCCAAAACCACACTGCACAGAAATTCTGTTATTTGCACTATTTTAGCAAAAACACAGAAATGAGAAGAGGCTAACAACAGTAAGCAATAAAGCTTGACATTAATATCAAATGTTTTTGTATCACTCAGTAATTTTTATGCAGGCAGCAGCATGGAGGAGGTAAGTCACTGTGTGTTGCATTTACAGTGGTGTGTGTGTGTGTGTGTAACTGGTGTCAGAATTGATTGCAGAAAAATGAATAGTGTCTCCTGCAATTACAAAAAAGAGTCAGATTGCAAAACCTGACAAAAACCAGTGTTTACAATTCAAACAGCTACTCTTATTAATAAAATTTATAACCAGCAATGATTAGGAACAAGGGAAAATTATTTAGCAGGCATTTTGTTTATGACAATCTTTGTCTTGTAACTGAAGGCAAAAAAGGTGTCAAGACATGAGAAGGTGTCAGACTGCCCTCAGAAAGCACTTTGCTTCCTCACATGCATCTCCTGCCCTGCTGCATGATGGAGGCACATGGCTCATACGGCAGCTGTCTCAGGGAGTAACACCAAAAGCACATTTGGCTTACTGTGACACCAAGACTTCAAGGTCTTTTGACTTGTAATGTGAACTAAGAACCTCCCATGATCACTGTGCATCGAAGATGTGGGGCAACGTGGTTCTTATCAGAAAGATGTTGGAAGCTGCAATCCCAGAGGTCCCCTGCTAGCTCTGAACAGAAGGCGTTCATGTTTGCAGTAGCTGCACCCATGGGTTTTCCTGGATATTTCTAGTTTCCAAGACTGCCATGATCAACCTGCCAAGTTTGAGGCTGGCAGCATCCCCAAGCTACTTGCAGGGCCATATGGTGGCCTCCACCTTTGTATCTTGGTGACAAGCATTTGTGTGTCTTTGTAACCATGTTTGTTGTGGTTCATCGTTCATGTACAGGGACGCTACTGCTGCTTAACTTCAACTCGGACTCACACTGGGCAGGTCATGGTCTGCTTGCTGTGGACACCTATCTAGCTGGGCTTTACTATCACCACCTGGCAGAACAAACAGGCAGAGCTGACTTTATTCAGTTAACTGCAATCTGGTTTCTTTTTTGATTTTAAATCAAATTTACTTCTGTTTCATTAAGAGCTTAGCCAAATAGCTACAACCAGCCCACGCCTTTTCATGAGCCACAGCATAAATAGGCAGCAACATCTTTACATGTTATCAGAGCTTCTTTTACAGCAAGTGGCTTGGTCACTAGCCCACACTACAAATCATTAAGTGCAAGAAGTGCATTGCCTTTGACAGCAGCACTTCTCACAAACATCTTTTTATCTATCCTGAGGTCAGAGCTGCAATTAGACAAGATAATCTGTTTTCCTTTGTAGCTGTACCCAGGCCAGCAACCACACAGCTCTGATTTGTCCCAGCCTTTCTGGTGTTGCCTGGATTTACTGAGCCTGGGTCAAGACTCGGGTCACTGGTTTGAGAGCTTACA
Source organism: Bucco capensis (assembly GCA_013396975.1). Taxonomy (NCBI): domain Eukaryota; kingdom Metazoa; phylum Chordata; class Aves; order Piciformes; family Bucconidae; genus Bucco; species Bucco capensis. The sequence continues at coordinate 240,067 of VWZO01017929.1, forward strand.
TGATGCTACATGTGGTTATTTAGACATTACATCTTGAGCAGTGGTTTCCTACCACTTCTCCCCAGGTTTTCTGCCTAGGCGTCACACAGCCACCATGGTATGTGAATACACTCACATCAGCCACTGTGCCTTGGGTTAAGAACAGATGAGGAGAACTGCTCTTCCTATTGCTGTTCAGAAATCACACTAGCTCTGTCACAGAGTTCCCCTTAGAAATAACCCTCAAACTTAAAGACCAATAGACGAGCATGAACACAGCTCAGAACATGCAGCCTTTAGTAAGCATGCATAGGATTTTAAGAGGTGTTTGTGCAACTTCATCAGTCCCAAAAAACTAGCTGGTAGGGTCAAAGGAGGCAAAGTCATTAGGGGAGAGATAGATTGAGTTATAAACTTCCATTTTGATTTCCCACTCTGAATAAGCAAAAAATGAGGTCAGAGCATGGGCACGTGATGATCTTTCACACAAAAGATTATCAGAAATTATATTTTCCCTTCTTTAGAGTAGAAGAGCACTAATAAATTCTCCTTTAATAATATGACCTAATGTTAAAGATCTTCTCAAGTCCTACAGTCTTCCTACTAATGAAATAGGATGGAAAAAAAAAAATGATGCTCTTCTGAGCAAGACATTAGCCACAACTGGAATGTTTCATGAGAAGTAATTATTTGAAGCCAAAAAACTTAAGATGAATGTGGGCAGAAAAACACATAAAAAGGAGGATGACAAAAACAGATGTCATAAAGTACCATGGAACAAGGTTAGGATACATTTAAAGACAAATGCATGCATATTGTCTCAAACCAGTTACTCTGGTCACAGAAACCGCCTTCACATCACCATGATAACCACTAACACACTAGGATAATCCTGTTCTAATGCTTCTGACCCAAATGGAATTATACTCATGGCCTTTCCATGTGGCTCAACATTTTTTTTATGGAAGTTCCTACCAGGCTCAGGAGGGTGCTATACAGCACATTGCAACAAAGCACTCAGAGGCTCAAAATAACAGCTTGGATTATATATGTAATCCACACAAATGAGGCAGTTCAGATACAAGAGACTTTTCCTGTTTGTGCAATCTTGTACCATGAATTTATCCAAGTGTTTTCCAGGCTGGGACTGTGAACCTTTGGGAAAGCTCAGTGGAAATTCACAGGGCTCAGACATACTGGAGGACTGACTGCTGGACACTGCAGAGCAATGCATTCTTATCAAATGTAAATGGACAAAACACGGTTATAAATGTCAGGGAAATATTAAAAAAAATAAAAAGCAAAGAAAAAAAAGAATATGAAAATTTGGGCCTCCTTACCCGTCATACAGTCTTTGTTCTGTGTCAAGGGGTTCTATTTGCTTCCTTCACTGGCACAAACAAAATTATTCCCATTAGCCCCAAGGAGAGGTGACAGCTAGCTACGCAAGCGAGAGATGGATTCTGTTCTGCATCACACAAAACCAACAAAATAGTCAAATGTGTTCTAGCTCAACAACTGTCTTCATTTTTTTAAACTGAGCTAACAGCAATGAGATGTGATAAAAGAAGTCAAATGAATGTGGGACGATAACCATGTCAGGTGGCTGGGAGAAGTCCCTGGCATGAAACTGGGGAATTTATTTGGTGACTTTTACTGAAAATACTAGAAAAGAAACTGAAATGTCATTTTTGTAAAATTGCCTTTCAACAACCCACTGCCCTAGCTTCTTAAAGACTCTATCCATTTATGTCAGGGGGATTTAAACTGAAGTAGAGATGCTGATTACTTGAGACAAGACCAGAGGAACAAAGTGACTACATAACCTTCCTTCTGTATTTTTCATCTGGCATATGTAGCTCCAAGAATAGTTCCACCTTAATATCACTTAATGACTTTTGAATCAGGCTAACTGTGACTTGACAAAACAGCAGAGCTAATTTTAATTACAAAGTAACTAAAATATCATCAGCTGAAAAACCTGGCATTTCTCACCTGTTTTGCAAGAATGCAGAGGCTGCAAACACACACAGACTCATTTCAAAAAGTTATGTTGCAACCCTTCCACACTTCTCGTACTTGTTAAAGGATACTGCTCCTAATTTTTTTTGGGGGGGTAGGGTAATAATTTGTCCATTTATTCAATCTTTGTTAAACAGGACAACTGAGAAGGAATTGGGTAACACCACTAGTATTGGAAACAAAGTATTTAATTACAGCAAAAATATTTAAACTAAATTTAAAATAATTTTGAAGTCAAAAATTAAAAATGGTCATTAAGGTGTTTTTTGTAATGGGAATATATTTTGCCTGTATAAAATAATACAGATCTAAATCTATCCATGGAAAAACATACGTATCTGATAGCCTAGAATCATGGACTGGTTTGGATTGGAAGGAACCTTTGAACATCATCTAGTCCAACTTCTCTCCTATAGGCAGTAATTTTCCATTACAGCAGGTTGTTCAAAGCCCCATCCAACCTGACTTTGAACAGTTCCAATGATGGGGTAAGGATGTATACCATCAGAGGAAGTTATACAAATATAACTAATGAAATACACTTATTGCACTGCTTTGCTAATGCTTTAAAATAATAAATAGCATTCCTCTGCTTTTGCCCAGTGATATAAATACAAAAAAAGTTGTCATGACTTGAAGTGGCTGGAATGGTAGACAATGATTTCACCCTGCCTCTGAAGCCAACAGAAGGTCTGACACCAATTTCAGGTGAAGAATCAGAGTTTTGTTACTGGAGTTACAGTCACCTCCACACTACATCTAAGCAATGAAATAAGCCAATCAATAACCTGCACATTCACTGCAGGTACCATGCAACCCTCCTTTCTTGTTCAGCAATAAAAAGCAATAGCAAAGAAAGCAATCATTCAGTATCTCACCTTGCTATCTTGTCACTGCAGGACATAGTAAGTAACCTTTCTCCTTGCAATACACCATCCCACGTCTGGATAGTAGTAGTGGAGCGCACAGGGATCGTCCCTTCCCCAGATTCTATTTTTGTCCGTAGCTGTCCTCTTGCTTTTCGGTTTGGATGCCTGTCCCCTTGATCTAAATGACAAAAATCACTTACAATCAGCTGAGAAACACATCCTCAAAGTGTTTTACAGATAGCATCACAATAAGAAGAGCTGATTACAGGTATGTCCTTGTGTAACTGCTGACTTGCATAACAATTGCTATTGCTCCTGCAAATTAGCTACAACATCAGACACCTCTCACAAATGGTGTATGGCTATGCTTGGTGAACAAAGATCCAGGGAGGNTTCTAAAACACTTGCAATTAAACCAAGTTTCCTATGACGAAGCAGTACACACCAGGTAGTTCTCCCATTCTGCTCTTTGTGTTACATTAGAATGAAGTTAATGGGCAGATCAAGAAAGGGGCAGGCAGACAACCACTGTTAAAAGATGGAGTGAAACGGTTTGGTTAGTTCTGTACAAATACTTGCTGATTCACTGGCTTATCTTGGCTAGCATTCAGCCTCTTCACATGGTGGATCAGTTTATACTTAACTTCTATCACAGAGGAAGAACAGCTCAGATTTTTTGTGAGAAGATGTTTGTCTAACACACATCTACACTAAAAGGAAAGAAGACACCCGATTTTCAACTGTGCCACTTGTATCTGCTCAAAGAACACGTTAAAATCCCTTGCTTGAATAGGACTGCTGCCATACCCTCTTGTGCAGCTTCGTGTGGTGAGAAGATCCTGGCATCGCCACAAGGAGATGTGCTGATATAGAGATGAAACTGCACATTCTCCTTTAGTTTAAATCCACCTCGCTCTGACTTGATAAAAATGGATTTTTGCTGATCTTCTTTATTGCTGAAACAGAGAATGAAACTAGTATCAAAACTGACACTAACTAGGTGAGCATTCTTGATAGGCATTCAAAATAAATATAGGATGTCTGGAAATTTTATAGTATAAATCTAACAGTTACTATAATTAACGAAATTAAAAGATCGAGGCAAGAAATAGAAAACCCTTGCCATCCCCAGATGTCAAGAGTTTTCAAGCAGTTACCAGCAACTGAAACATCACCACCCCTTAGCCCACTTGAGATTATTTTGATTTATGTGTTTAGAGTTTACAAAATGATTCCCAATTATTTTTTCTGTCTTCCTCTCTCATGATTGACACCTACCTGAATACATGCTTCGTTACAGTCAGACTTTAGGGCAAGGAACCTGAGCTTTAAAGTAAACACCTCAATGCAACAGGACAACTGGTTCATTTTTAAATAACTAAATCAGATGTTTTAGACAGGCACTTTTTCAGCTCCATGTGATCAGCTCATCTTCCTCTTCCTCCAGCTTACCTTAGGTAAAGCTCAAGTTGCATATACAGAAATTTAAGCAGGCACCGGCGAGCTATAATTTCTGCATGGCAATCATTTAATGCAAGACCACGATCACTCATGTATTCACCATTGATGCATTTTGTTCCTGTAGAAACACTTATTACCAGGGCATCTTTCACATCTGTACCTGCAAGACAATTTCAAGAAGATGCAGCAATTAAAATCACCCTTCCATTTTCTCCTCATGTCCCAGGAAAGGGCAGTAAGCAGGAGGCTGGCCAGATGATTTGCTGGCCAGGGTCAACTCACCATGGATGTCTTGGGACAGTTTGGACCACATTATCCCCTTGTCACATTCCCCTGTCCCTAGAGCATGCACTTATCTTCTACCCTAAGCAGGACCCTCAGATCTTTCTTCTCTGTGAAGGAGGCCCCTACAAACATCCCTACAGGGAAAAGAGGGATGGCTCTGCCCAAATCACCAAGGAAAGGTTGTACATTTATCACTGATACCTGTCTGAACCATACAACTAATGAGGGATAGTTCATGGCAGGCCCAAAATGCATGTCCCATCAAGGGTTTGGATAGACTGAAGACCAAGACAAATTTTAGCATGAGGAAAATGCATCAACAGCATGGCTGTAGATCAGCTTAGGGCAGAACTTCACTGTTTTGGGTGATCTGGCACAGTACAGATAAACCACATTACTGCTACTTGTACAAGCACATGAGTGTCAGCTGCCAAAACATAAGCTGCTTTCTTCAGATATTTTTATTCAAATGACTGAAACAAAAAGCACTAAGAATAAACTATAGCAAGAATAACTCCAACAAAGTACAAAACCTTGAAAACTTGGAAAGCATGGATAATTTTTTAAATAATATGCCAAAAACCAAGAACAAGATCTGTGTGACTGATGTGAAATTATTTTAGATTGACTTTCAGAAAGTTGCACAATTAATTTTAAAAGCTACATGTATTTTGTAGACCATGAGTTATCTCAGAAGTCTCAATCAGCCAGAAGACAGGAACTCTCTGGAAATAGAAGTATTTGCAGGTCTCATGTTTTCCTGTAATTACCTTTAGTCAAGATTTAATTGCTATATTTAGTGTACCTTGAAGATTAAACATTAAAAATATATTTCGATACTGGTTGACTGAAAAAAAAAGTTTCCCAGAAAGCAAATAAAACTCCTGTAATTAAGCTCTCATATTAAAATATCTTTTTTTTTTCTTTACCTGTTGTCATGACAACTCCAGCAAGGACTTTTCTACGTGCATGTGGAGATGTGAAATTTTCTGTCAAGTCACTGAATTTGTCTACAACCAAGCGTGCCACAGCATCAGCTAAAACCTGTAGGATCAGATAGAAAAGGACATTAGAAAATCAAACAAATAATTACAGCAGCACTAGGTTATGATGATTTACACTTTTAAATGATTTGGCACAATAAATTAAACCAGTTTTTGTTGTTAACTTTAAAAATGGGTATTGAGGCATCAGCAATACATCAAAGAGGTGGTTGGGTCCAATTTTCAGGCATTCTGAGCACTTGCAGCACTAAGTAGAGCTCTGTGCGCTCCACATCTATTAAAACAGAGTCAGACAGCCCTAAGTCCAGCACCAAAGTACTTAGGCTCATGATGGTTATGAATATTTCAGGCTTAGGATGACAACTGGATAGATGGTTAAGTCTACATATTCAGGCTCAAACCTCAAAACACAATTTCAATATCCACAACACTGGACCTAACAAGAATAATGAAGTACAACACCCAGGCTCTTCAAAACAACGTGCAAATCTTTTCTAATAATCAAAATCATTATCTAGCTATTACATAAATAAGAATGAACTTGTTTTCAACATTGGTTAAACACTTTTTATTTCTTATTTTTACAAGATATATACAAATTCAGGAACAGAAAATGTCAATGTATAACCCTTAAATAAGCTATCTCAAGATTAGGAAGGATTTATCTCTTTCACCTTCAGGAAAATTTGAACAATAACAGAACCTTGTTGCATCTTGCCAGCAGGGTTAGGTAGCAAGCAACATCAGTAAGGCTGTAAGTGGGGTAACTTCTAATATTAAGGAAAACTTCAAAAGATCAGCCTTGCTTCATGGAGAATGATAGTTCAGTTCAACACTGCAGCCAATCTCACCTGCTCTTTATAAAGCAGCTGGAACCAAACAGCTAGAAGAGATGAGTCAAGATCAAATTCTTGAACTTTCACCTGAAAAGACACTGAAAACCAGGGGCAATCTATGCAACAGCATCACTAGTACAGCTGGTTGTTCCCAAGGAAGCAGCTGGGAAAGGGAAGTTACATGCTAAATGGTCTGAAAAGTGGTCCCAAGCTGCCAGGAGACAGGACAGCCTGTCCCCACTCATCTTCCACCAGCACCAGGACTAGCAGCAAGAGAGGAGCAGACAGCTGAGGAGGGAGCTCAAGTCTCTATCTTGGAGCACCAGAGAGAGAGCTTGATCTGGTAGTCCATGCATTGGCACCCAGCAGTATTTGAGATATTCTAGGGTAATGAGCTGGCCCCCAGATTGGCACACCAGAAGGACACAGGTCCCATGTCATACCTGCCTGCTCCATGTAAGATGTCTTAAGACACCAAAGAGCATCCAAACCAGTGATAAACGCTGATGTAAGTAACTGTATCAGGCCAAAAAGACACTTGTGCCTGAGACTCTTTTGCTTACAAACTGTTTTTGGGCTCTCAGTAATGGAAGATCACCACTCTTGCCCTCCAGATGGCCCAAGGCAGAACAACAGGGCTGATGGGCAGCATTATACAGCGCCTGGGAGCACCCACTTGGAATGGTACAAACCCTTGAAAAAAATCAGTTCTAAAAACAGACTGTCAAGGTCAAAAGAAAAGACACAAAAGAAAAAGAAAAAAAAAAAAGAGGGTTTAAAGACTTCCAGCCTGATTCACCACCACTTTCTTAGCACTTCAGAGAACCAACAGCCTAGAAATAATGTGGTGGAGCTCTCAGTGTTAACTTTCTTCTGGAAAAGCTTTAGCAGACAAGGAAGTAATAACTAAAGCTCCTATGTCATGATTTCACGGCTCAACAGCTTTTTCCAGTGTCTGAAAGATGGATAGACACAGAATCTGGTCACTGGAGACAGCAACCAGCAGCCAGTGGTGACTGAGGTCATATTTGCACCAAGCATTGGTCAATGTTTTGCAGAGTCAGAAGACTCTCTACATTGCAAATACAAATTTTCTTGCTGCATTTGAATGGACTGCAACTCAGAAACTCTTACCAATAGATTCAGAAAATTTTAATGAACACGATTTTGCTCAGAGGCTACAAATACGTCCAGTCAGGCAATGTTTTTCAAACAAGGTCTTTTTGCTGTTGTACTCCTAATTGTGTTACAATCTGTGCACACAGCACAAAGTCTGAATGTAACTGCACTAGTACTTACCTAATGCAGAAAGCTAAACTTGAAGGTAAATACACAAAAGAAAAATAATAAGCAAGTTTTGTTATCACCCTGGTTTTTAGAAACCCAAAATGAATACACAAAGGGCTTAAATTATTAACCTCCCTGCAGCCACACAGGCAGATCACTGCAGGAACAAGAAAGAGTCCCCATTGCAGTGGTTTGTCATAGTCCCACAGCATAATTATGGATATTATTTCCCACCTTCAAATTGGATACCTTATTGAGGCTTTGCAGTACTTAAAGGGGACCTATAAGAAAGTTGGGGACTTTGTTTTTAGCAGGACCTGTTGCAACAGGACAGGGGATAATGGCTTTAAACTAAAAGCGGGGAGATTCAGACTAGATGTAAAGAAGAAACTTTTTACAATGAGGATGGTGAAACACTGGCACAGGTTTCCCCAAGAAGTAGTAGATGACTCAACCCCAGAAACATTCTAGGTCAGGTTGAATGGGGCTCTGAGCAACCTGATCTAGCAGATCACTGCAGAGGAGTTGGACTAGATGGCTTCTAAAGGTCCCTACTAACACAAAGCACTCTATGATTCTAAGTTTTATGCTCTCATTTCTGTTATATATATATATTTTTTATTTTTTCTTCTCTACCTTACATCAGGATGTGCTTGACAGGGGAACACAGCTGGCAGCTGATAAGCTACAAAAGCAATGTAAAATCATGCTGAATGACATAATGATGTAATAGACTACTGAAACAAACTTTTCCAAATACCGACAGACCTGATCCTCAAAGAGAATTCATGCTTCAGAGCAGCTTCAAAGCAGGGCAGAGAAACAACTTTTACCTCGTAGAATGACATCTCTTTCATGTCTAACATTTTGCTCTTTCCTGCTTTGCTGTTCCAATTTTCACCATTTTACTCATTTAAGAACTAATAACACATGGATTCCTGGCAGTGAATTTTTTTTGTGTGTCTGGGGGCAAATCTACTTTTAAAAGCACAGCACAGAATGCAGTCTGTATTACTGAATCTACTGAAGAAATCGTAACCATCTGAAATATTATTATCCTAGATTTGAAAATGAAGGAAACATCCATCAGTAATGCAATAATTGTGCAATCTTTTGAGAAAACAACATACTTAAAATAGTCACAACATCTACTTACCAACCTACTTATCTACTTTTCAATCCGACCATTATCAAATCAATAAAATAACAGAATCATAGAACAGTTTGGGTTTTAAAGGTCATCTAGTCCAACCCCCCTGCAGGTAGCAGGCACATTTTCTACTAGATCAGGTTGCTAAGAGCCCTGACGAACCTCTATCCTTGAACTTTTCTGGGAATAGGGCATCTCTCACCTCTCTGGGCAACCTGTGTCAGTGTCTGACCACCCCTTGCGTAAAAAATGTCTTTATCTAGTTTAAATCTCCCCTCTTTTGGTTTAAAACCATCACTGCTTACTCTGCCACAACAGGCCCTGCTAAAACATCTGTGCCAAACTTTCTTATAGGCCACCTTTAAGTGTTGAAAAGCCACAAGAAGGTCTCCTCTGAGCCTTCTCTTCTCCAGGCTGAACAACCCCAAATCTCTAAGCCAGATCTCACAGCAGAGGCATTCCAGCCTTCTGATTATGTTGGTAGCCTCCTCTGGACCCACTCCAACAGGTCCATGTCTTTCCTGTGCTAATGACTCCATAGCTGGACACAGCACCGCAGGTGGGGTCTCACCAGAGTGGAGTAGAGATGCTGCATCCATCCCAGATGCTGCACCTCTCCACCCTGACCTTGTGGCACATGAGCAGCATGTCTGCACCCAGATCAAAAGGTTGAGTGTCCGAATCACACTAAGGGCAGACTTGGGACAGTCCTGCAGGCAGGTAGCCTACTCATGCTTTCCATGAGACTCATACCAGTATCTTATAATTATAATGAAATCTAAACCTATGTTTTTAAGATAGAAAAGGTCAAAGCCTTGAAATTCTCATAATAAACAGGCAGAAAGTTGCAAAAAAGTCACATACTTGAATTTAGACAGGAATATAATATCATTTAAAAGACCCAAGGAGACACAGTAAGAAAGAGGGTAGTGACACCTTTAGTGTAGTTTGACTGGGGAGAAATACAAGCAAGCAAATAAGGGAGAATTTTTCTGCATTAAAAATTTTTAAATATATTCCATTTCAGCTACTTTAAATTTCTGATCTAGGTCTGGTATGTTTGATACTTTCATGAATTATTTGATTTAAACTATTTCTCATCCAGATTAGCTTGCCTAAATTACTTACATATCCTTTTATCTAATTTGATTAGAGCACAATCCTTTAGATGACAGCTGTTTAACCATATATCTTGGAAACATTCACTGTGAGTGTGTCATTTATTTAGACTCTAGGAATACATGGTGATCATACCAGCCTCACTTTATACATGACTTCCATTATGCAGCTCTGTGTCAACAATTTCAGTTTGCAGAAGAGAACTGTTTTCTTCTCTGCTAAATACTGTTGTGTCAATCTTAACTTAAAGCAGTAATTTTTTTCTGATCTAAATTCCATCTAAGTTTTGCTGTCTAAGAGGAGCAAGACATGATTCAACATATCCTCAGCACAAACCATAATCCAAGCTGACACTGCACTGGACTTGGTGCTTCCATACATGACATGATCAAGGCTGAAAGCACCAGCAACAAAGCCTCCTCTCTCTCCAACAGAATACAAAGAGTTCATGCAATTGTCATAATCCATAATTGTCAGAATCACCTAATACGTACGCACATACCGATACAAATATATGCGTGCACACATCTACAGAAGCAGAATGAAGAACAGAAATGCTGTTCAAGTTGACTCAATGCACATGACTTGGCTATTCTCAGTCATTACCCAAAGACATCAACAAAACCCAAAGGGATTCTCACCTGTGGCAAGTGTAACTGGAGCCCCTCACTGGGAATGGGCTGTCGAGATGGGGTCTGGTCCAGCTGCATGTTAAACAAGGATGCCAGGGCTGACTGAGCGGCCCGAGCTTTTGCCAGCTTTTTATTCCTTCCCGAGCCTTCAAAAGTCTGACCGTCCACTGCCACAGCCATGACAAAGTTTTTGGCATGGCTCTCCCCACTCTCTGAGAGAAACTCGTATTTCAGCCCTGGCCGTAGCTCATTGAGGATCATGACGGGGTTCTTCCCACTGGCGGAGGGGTAGGGCAATGGTGTGGGGAGAGGCGACTGCAAAAGGCTACTGGCTACGGCTGACGACGGCAAACCGTAGTCCCCACCAGAGTTAAAGGACCTGTCCCCATTGGACCCTAGATAAAAGGAAGCATTGGAAGGGACCGGCGTTTCAAACCCATTGAAAAGAGTGTCGGGGAAGTCTGCTTGGTCTGAGGTGAAGTCCGTATTGACTGACAGAGTCCTCCCCATTGCCAGGTGGGCTTCCGAGGCATTTGGAAACTGAACAAAAGATCGCAGAGCCTTCTCAGCAGCATGAAGCTTGGCTTTCTTTTTTGTTGGGCCAGACCCCTCAAACACCTGCCCATTGACTTCAACTGCCATCATGAACATGGGGGCATGGACTGGCCCCGTCTGGGAGAGGAGTTTGTACTGTAAACCGGGTTTAATCTCATTAAGTTGCATCAGGGCGTTCTTTGGCAAAACAGGGCCAGGCATTTTCTTCCTCTTCTTCGGGCGAAATTTGGAGTGGCCATTGTTGCCCTCCTCCAAAGGACGCTTTCTGCTGCTGCTGCCACCGCCATTGGAGAGCTGTGTCCCCTCCCCAGTGCCTTGCCCACCACCGTCCTTGGGGGGAACGTTGTCCATGTTGCGGTTTTCTTTAACATCAGTGCTGCTCGAACCTGCGGTGCCCAGAAAGAGTAACTTACAATGCCTTCGTTGCAGGATCTTGTAAATGCAAAATTTATAGATTCCTTTATCTCTCTTTGTAACTGGTTAAGTGATGTGTGCTTACAGGTTACATGGTTTTTCAACATGACCAGAGATAATAATGCGATATAAACCCTTCATAATTCAAGAAGTAACACATTCAAGAATAATTTGCAAACTATTTGATATAGCAATATAAACACTACAGCTGCCTTTTTTCTTTCCCCATTTAAATCACACTGAAACAAACTCACTCATAAGTTAAGTTTGGCCTGAAAAATGCTTCAAATCAGACATATAAGTTAAAGTAGTATGTACCTGTATTTGTTTTATAAAACAAGTAACTACCATTAGTAAAATAAAAATGAATGCTTAAGACCAGTACTAGGAGATGGATATTCTACTTTATTTTAGTCACGGGTTTTTTTCTCAGTGATTGTAATTGTTCAAATAAAGTAATGACATAAATAAAACCAGAGATGCAGAAAATGAGGCAGTTCTTTGGTAGGTACCTTGACTGAAGAGTTTTTGATTGCTTTTGTTTCTCTTTAGCTATTCCGTATTCTCCAAATTCAATTCTTTTTTATGCTTTTCCTAGACTTTCATTTCATCTAAGCACAACTTGCTTAGGAACTACAGCTGTCTGCTGTGCCAACACGACCACAACACTATTTTATGTATTTCCACACAGCCTTCTATTAAGAAACCTTGTCTTTGTCATTTAAAAGCTATTTTGTAATTCCTTGGAAGTAGGAAAACTGTTTTCCCAGCATTAGCACCTCCAAATCATAAAGATTGTCTCTTAAGGAGAATATGCAGAATTAAGCAGAATACAGAAGTGTGACAAAAGCTGCACAATCACAATGATGGCATTTTAATGGGAGGGGAAAAGGCAATGTAATAATAATTTAATGGTTCACTCTCTAAAATAGCAAGTTGGACTACTGATATGTCAGAGATATATTTGAAGAATTATATTTGCTGTAAGTGCAAAGACCTCATTTTTACCCTGATAAAGAAACTAAGGAAATTATTTAGGCCTTATATTGGCATTTGTGAATGAAAAGGCAAAATTAGTAGGTCAAGTATTTCTCAAGCATTTTTCTTCTGTTTCAAAAACTCAAAATATCTATATTACATCTACCCTGATACTAGGTGATAAATATTAATTGAAATGAGAGCAAATCAAGGTAGAAGCTCTCTTTCACAGTCACGAATTTCAGTCACACTTTAAGTCTTCCCTAAGAATCCCCTACCATGCACACACCACTTTGCCCAGTTTACAAAGTTGATGGAATGGTTACTAAATTTTCATTTATAACATCCTCCAACAAAAGCTCGATAGGTTACTCCTTTCGGTGCTCGAAGAGAAAAAAAAGAAGAAAAAAAAAGAGATCAAAAGAAAAACCCAAAGTAGGAACACATTTTGTTAAATCGCAGTAGCACAACAACGGATTATACAATACTGAACATTAAATTCCAGTCAACTAAATTTGGTCAAGAATGAAACACTAAATATTCTGAAAGCATTTCATTGCTAGAAATCTGCTAAATTTAATAAAGTATCTTTTGTAACATTTAGACACAAATGATATTGCCTGCAGAATGTGTGCTATAAGGCCGTAATTGTCAATATGCACTGTTCATGTGTGTGTATATATATATATAATACACACACACACACCCTGTGAAAAAGTCTAAGGACAAGAGAGTGAATTTTTAAGTATTTCCTTATTTCTTACCTGAGACTGTAATCTCCAAAAGCTACATGTCATCTAAAACACCATTTCTGAAACATTGCTCTTACTAGAGGCATCAGGAATTTGCTGTTAACCAATATGACTTTTAGACTACGCAGATATCATTTAGTTAATGCTAATTATGGCCTCTGATTTTACCTTTTCCTCTGTTTTTAATCTTTCTTTTTATATGAAGACTACTACCAGTGCCTGTGGAAAGCATAAAAGGAAAATACAAGTCGAACAGACTCCAGCTGAACACAAACACACAGAAAAAAAAAGAACTCCACATTTAAGGAACTCTTTAATTCATCTCATGACACAGGCATGGGAAGTGATGCCCTGACAGAGAGGAGGGACTTGTAGCAAGCAGGAAAGAAAACTGCACGCTTTCCCTGGCTCAGTAAGAAAGAAGGGAAGGAAACTACTCCTTGCCTGAGCACTACTACGCTTGTTAGCTTTGTAGGACCTGCAGGGTGAAAGAAACTAGGACAGAAAGCAAGTAGGGAAATAAGCGGCCTGAGTCAAACCCAGAGACCAGGAAAGTAGGCAAGTTTTTACATCACTGAGGTTATCCAAATCTAAACCTTGCAGGTAATGGAAAGAAAAAGACTTTCTGTACAAACCAGAAGGACCCAGGTTTGTTCCAACCCACAGTCACTGGACTGCAAGAAAGAGCAACTGCCTCTCAGCGCGAGGATGAAGATGTGCTTTTGGTCCTTTTCTTTAGCCTGTTCTGCTCAGCAATGGTCCTCTAACAACCTCAGACTAGAGAAAAGCTGACAGATCAGTTAAAAAGTAGGATTAGCTTGATAGCTGTTAAAGTCAGAGAAGTTATCTTCTTTAATCTTGTTCATATTCAGATAAGGAGTAAATTCCTCCAGCCCAGCGTCTCCCTGCTGCTCAGAAACAGCTCTCCCTTTTCCAGGCATCTCACCTCATTAGAGAAATTAAGCATGGGCTTACTAGCTCATCCTTACCTTGCCCAGCTCCCCACTTGAAACAGGCCAACCAGCAGACCACAAGAGAGGATATCAAACCAAAGCAAGGACACAGTAGCCCTTCCCCAGGGCAGCCTCTCAGACTGCAGGGAGCCACAGCTTTGGACCATCCCACAGAGCCTTGCAGGAAGCCACCAATGGGGTTTTCCCCACCCAGTTACAATCTTTTCTAACTGCTTTTCAAGACCCCATAAACTCTTTGTATCTACAACGTCCTGGACAATGCACTTCACAATTTCACTCATTGCAAACATCTCCCATTGCTTTCTTTGAACCCTCTTCTGCTGGTCTCATTTAATGCATCTATTGTTTTCTACCTGCTATTTTTTGCAAATTTCCAGTCAACTAGGACCTCCCCAGTTAGCCAGGACTGCTGATAAATAAAGGAAAGTGGCTTGGTGACCCCTTCCTCCACCCTTGAAGGGATCCCATCTGGCCCTACAGACTTGTGTCCATCTAAGTGGGGTTTCATAATGCTCCCCATCCCTGTCTTCCTGTTCAGGAGGCTCCATCATGGCTGCTATGTATTCAACACTTCAAAGTAGTATTAACAGTTATAAACACTTAATAATGGGATTCTGTTTTCTTAAGTATTAATACTACCCATGATTTAAGAGTAAGTCATTTTTCATAAGTCTAGTTTATTTTCTAGCCATGAAAAATGGTTGGCAGCTTTGACCACAGATTTCACTGACATCTGTAGAAACTGTGTTGGTAAAAATCACAGCTAACAATATCACATGCCAACAACTGCAGTGGAAGTGTCTTGCCCATGAAATCATGTTTGAGAGGCTTACATATCTGAGAGCACTCGTAGAAAGAAAGAGGCACAAAAAATTTTCATGCTAGTAAAGAAAGAATTCTTCTGTCCAAGTGTGTTGTTTTATTTTCAGTTTTATTCCCTGTAATTTAAGAGTGCCTGTAATTAAAGATGCTTTGTCCACTAGGGAACATCCATTGCCTTCTTGCTGAGAGACACCACTCTCCCCTGCTCTGTCTGATCTGGAGCACACTTAATTAAATTTAGATGACTTAACTGAACTGAAAGATGTTTCTAGCAGTTCATACTGCTGCTGTCATTTACTGGCCTGGGGAAATTCTAAATGTCATTATTTTCACTAAAAATGGGCAGAAAAAAAATAGATGATCTCTTCTGAGCATCTTCTTTGGAAAAACAAGGAAAATGATCAAAGAGAAAGGTCAGAACTGTCACATGCTAGTGTCCCAAGTGTCCCATTTCTCCCTTGCCCATAAAGCAATCGATAAGGATAGGCAACAGTGTGAACTTACATCTAGCAAATTATTTATTTCTATTGTATTGATGTTTCTCCAGGGCTCTCTGACTTGATGCTGAGATAATATGCAGATGGGCTTCTAGCACAGATTCCTGGGGTGTTCAGAGTGCTGCAGACATACCCTCCATGCAAAGCAACAGAAAATCAAATAAAAACATTCTAATAAAAAAAAAAAACCCACCCAAATCTCTTGTAACAACTTCTCTATGTTCAACGGATAAAAGAAGATCTTAAAAGAAATTTGAAATACTGTACTTTTTTCAGGGACATTAATGTAACCTCATCACTTTCCTACATTTTAGCTGAAACAGTACAATTTTAATTCTGGCTTCTACAGAGCAATTGTAGTTATGCAACTGCAAGCTACAAATATTGCATATGCCCACCTTCCTTTTCTGTAAGATACTTCCCCAGAAAGCAGTTACATAAAATAATAAAACATTTAATAGGCAACTTCTGATATTGCAATTTGTAATCTTAACAGATACAAAAGTACAGAAAGAAAAAAAAACTAAAACTAATCTCTGCACGAATCAAGGTGAAGAACTTAATTTGATTTCTCCCCCCAGATATGATGATTTAACATATCAAATTCATGACGTTTGTGTGGGCATAGAGATGCAGGAAGGTCTTCTTGCACCTTCTGTAACTGGGCTCATCCAAGTTAGACATTGTTATCTGTAGCTTCCTTTCAAAAACATGATAAGAGATATCTCAAAACATACTTCTGGAAGGCAACGGCAGTTGTACGAACGCATGCCTCAAACCTATAACAACTTCATGGAGCCAGCCTCCTGACAAGACAAAAAGTGCATCAGTATGGGAAACCATTCACTGAATTAACACACAGAAAAACCCAAAAACAGACAAAAATTGAGCATTTTGCTTAAGGACATTTACAGAATGCTTCTGTAAAGAGGTGGTATATTCTAAAGCTCACAAAGGCACCTTTTATTCATCCTCAGACTTCTTATTGATGCAAGGGGATGTTTTATCCAAAAAATTCTCTTAAGTGAATTATCCTATTATAGCTCTTATTTTGTTTTAAGTCCTCCTTAAGGAGACTACTTTTAGAAATGTCTGAAGCATCCATCTGAAGTAATTTCTTTTATACCAAGGAGAAGAAAGTGTTAGCAAGCATATACCAGTTGAGTTCACTGTTTCAGTTAAAGAAAAAAGGCGCATTCTAGTCCAGACAGTACTTTTTAGGGGTTGGGGTGTTTGGTGATTCTTTTATTTATTTTTTTTTTAAACACAATGATCTAATTTATTTATCTCCCAATAAAAACATTCTGTAACCCTAAACTACCACTATTTCACTTCAAAGTCTCCTGCACTCCTGGGCTTTGTCAGCATTGCCAGAAATGTGCCATTTTGCCATTATCTCTTAGGGAAAAAATAGGCACATTTGTTATTACATCATACAGAATTATTTAGTCAGGAATAGCACATCAGCAGAGCAGCAACAGAAAGTTTCTCTCATTCACAAAAATAAAGATTGCTGAAGGGCCAATAATAGTAAAAGTATTTTTTATGATGTTTTGATGAGGACACTTTTCTCTATAGGTTATCAGACCTTAATTATATCACATAGTTTGCAACCTCACAGCAATTTGCCAGTGTATGCATCAAGATGATCATTTTTGGTTGGACTCGGTGATTTGAGAGGTCATTTCCAGCCATGAATGTTCTGTGATTCTGTGAGTATATTTGACTGGTTTTGTGCTTAAATATTTGCACTTTAATATTTCAGTAGCTCAGGGTTGAAACAGCCAGCATCTACTGAGAATAACCAGTCACACAAGACCTGCAGGGAGTTATTCTAGCTTCTCCTTCTGCTTCCCTTCTTCCATTTCAGCTTTCATTTATTTTATACACTTCAACTACATCTCCTTCGTCTCATCCCTCCTGACTGATTCCTAACCAGTATTCTCCCTCTCTTCTTCACTGCTGGTTCAAAACAGGAAAATACTGTTTAATTAGTCAGCTGTGGAAGAAAAATACAAGACACAACATTTTAACTAGACTAGCATATAACCATATGTATTTAAAACACTTCTAATGCAAAAGGTCCGATTCATTCTTCTATACTGTATTTTAAAACATATAAAGGAATAATTTTCATCTGTGCTTCCAAAGAAATCATTACGTAGTTTATTACTGTGTAAATAAACATATCTTACTCATGTTTTCTTCATCATCTACATCCATTTTGAAATATTTTTGCTGGTTTCTTGACTGGCGGAGACTGCTTCTGTCTGGAAAAGAGAGTTAGATATTTAAGCTTTAAGGTACCAAACACATAAGGTAAAGCATTAAGTCTCCTTTAAATGAAGCAGTCTGGGCACTGGCTTTGCTTTGGGCTGTCCACAGGTTTTGCTCAGTTTTCACACAGTATTTCTCTGAAGTGCCTATTTCTGTAGCTGAAGTACATACTGCAGAACTGAAAATTTGAAGAGGTTTGCAAGAATTCGGGGTTTTGTATGATGAACTACAATATTTTTTATCTGAATGAATATGTGAACTACTTTATCTCACTACTGTTTGATTGGAGGTTTTTTTTTAAACTCAAAAATAATGTCAAACCCACTCTGCAGGTTACCAAACAGACAATTCAAGCAGTAAGACCAAGATGCAGTTTTTCACCCAGCACCATACTGATGTTTCTTTGGTTTGGTTAAATCTTGACCCAAGATTCCTCCTAAAACTGAGATGATCATCAACAACTGAAAGATGGAGCCCCATATCAGGTGAAGGACAGAGTGGGTAATGTAACCCTCTCTCCTGCACATGGAGTTTCTTACTAACAGAAGCATTCAGCTCATGTTACATATAGGTTATCTGGCTGTGGGGAAATAGATTTTATTAACCACAAGGACTTCCACTTCAGGAGAGACAGATCTAAATTTGAATACAAGTATCTGACATATAAAAAAATATGTAACTTACTTAGCACTTGAAAGAAGGCAGCACATTTGCCCAAATCAAAAGTACTAATTTTAAAGGTGATGGGGTTCATGGTTTGGTTTGGGGGTTTTTGTTTGGTTGGTTTGGGGGTTTGTTTTGTTTTCTTTCATTTTGTGTTTGTTTTTTTCCTGAAAACTAATCAATTACATAATATCTCTTGCTTTCTAGGTGATTGCTCCAATCAAACCACAAGTGCTCCAAAAGCATGCATGGAACCCTAAAACCACACAGGGACTTAATGCTTGTAACAAAAGGTCCATTATTACAGTGAGGAGAAAGTAGTGGAGCATTAACAGGCTTTGCATTCTTACAGTGGAGCGGAACAAGCCATGGAAGTTTGTCTTGTACCTGCCAATCTGTTAAATTTTCTGTATCTGCCTCTTATCTTTTCTGAAGCAGTAACAACTAAGTGTTGCACTTTGTACATTCTGCATTGCGGGGGTTTTTCTAGTATAATGCATTGATTTCTGCTGATTCTTTACCACAATTTGGAAAGTTTGGAATGTATCTGAAGAGAGTCAAGTTCAGCAGAGATGCAAAATTGTTCTGTGATAATCTCGTCTCATGTAACATCTGTAAACTTTGATTCCTTTTGCTGATAATCAGATTAGGTTAAGATTGAAGTCCTACTTTTAAGTGCATCTTTGATCCTACTCCAAAACTATTATGAATAGTCCACAGAAATCACAGGGAAAAAATTCAATCTTCTTATTTTCAATACTATATTATCTCTCAGCAGAGTGTCAGTCTTCTAATTATCTAAGTTTTACCGCAGACAGTATCAATTCTAATTATCTGTGAACATTCTATTTAGACTGTACGTATCTTAAAAGTTAAAAATTGTATGATACTTTGGAGTAACTGGTTAGGGTACTGAGGGCTCAGCAGAACAACTAATAATCCAGCCCAAGGCTGAATCCCAATGCAAATCCCTTTAGCATCAGAGGATGTGGGCTATTCCTCATTAGAGCTAAAATACTCATGACGACCTGAGGGGGATGCAGAGCTTCCCACCATGTTTTAACCCAGCTGCAGGCTAAAAGAGCCACAGTCTTGGCTACTTCACACCAGGCTGGCTAGCAGAGTCCCCATTTCATGATAGCATCTGTCCCAGTGCAATACTAGGGGAACAAAAAAACCAGTACCTGAAGTTGCCATAAACTGGCATATTCTACGAAGCAGAGTAAAATAAGCAATTTCAATCACTCTTCATTTAGATAGAATTTAGAGTCAGAAAAGCCTTTCAAATGTACAAATGGGCATTTATCAGAGTTCCCTTTCTTTCCAACCTCAACAGCCCTGCTGTGCTGAACGAAGCAGCAGAGCCACCTCTACTGCTTGTTACTGACAGACTTATAAGCCTTTTCATTGCAGGTGATTGTGTTGCTATGCTAGTGTGCTATCCTGAACAAGAAATTGCAAATGTGTGTATTATGTAACCTTTCCAAGTATGTGTTTTATTGCCTTTCTTGCAGTACCGTCTGTCCCTAGACTTCCTGTCACCAGGGGCTTGAGCAGTGATGGCAATGGCAAGTACAGAAGTGCCAGTAACAACCCACAAAAACCAGAAATACTTACAATGAAAAAGTAATGAGAGGAGAACTGGGAATGGAAAGTAGATATTTTCCAGAGAAAGTCAAAAGAAAGATGCACAGCTTGGAGGCAACTTTTACATAGGATGTGGATGCCTGGCAGCGCAGCAGGAGGAAGGACAGCAGGATGCCCAGGTGCCTTACTTTGTTTTTTGTTGGAGTGCTACACAACTGAAAAGCCAGAGATACCAAGCTGTTGAGATTTCCCCAGTCCTGGCTGAGAAGCAACTTTGGAAAGAAGACATCACTTCAGCAAATCTGAGATGTTATGCTAACGCACATTCTGAACATAAGCACAACATATTCAAGAAGACTTTTGCCACCAGCTGGGCTCACTGTAACACAACAGCTCCAGACAGGTTATCATCAGATGGGCAGGATCATGCCCCCATAAGTCCTGGAAATGCCTGGCTCATCAATTTTTAACAACAAAGCATGCCATTCTGTCACTGCAGCAGCATCAGCTGGGACATCTCTCTTGCTCCTCATCACAGTCCTCACTAAAGCAGATGGACAGGGCAAGGGGAGAGGATCATGCAAATCACATAAGCCTTTTTCCCTTAAAGAGATTAGAAATCCAAGTAGAAACTTTGCTAAACAGGCTACTTTTATTTGCTCTATAAAAGCTGCTTAAATTTCCTTTCCTACTACCATAGAAAAAGCCTGATTTCAATCCTAATTAACGCTGTACTATCAGTAAGGCTGTAACTCTTTGCATACTAATATTGCCATCAACCAGATTATTATGTGTATTATGGGCAGTATTATGCACAGCTAAGTACAGCAGTGAAGAGGAAACATTTCTCTACAATAACAGAAACAGCAACACTCACTTCTGTGGAGATAGACAGCTCAGATACCAGAGTCAACATATACTGAAACTCCAGTGTCCTGGTTTGGGCTAGCACAGAACTAATTCTGTTCAATGATTTTACTTTTTAGCTAAAGCTCCTCTAAGTAACTGCTTGCTTGTTTTCAAACTACATCTGCCAGCACTGTGTATTGTCCTCAAAACTGAGCCCTGAGGAACACTTGTTACTGGTCACCATTGGACTTAACTCTATTCACCACTACCCTTTGGCCTCGGCCATCCAGCCAGTTTCTTATCCAGTGAAGAATATACCTGTCTAAACCATGAGCTGCCAGCTTTTCCAGCAGAATATGGTGGGAAACAGTGTCAAAGGCTTTACTGAAGTCCAGACAGACAACATCCACAGCCCCTCCGGCATCCACTAGGCAGGTCACCTCATCAAAGAAGGAGATCAGGAGGGTCAAGCAGGACCTGCCTTGCACAAATCCATGATGGCTGAGCCTGATTCCCTGGTTGTCCTGCATTTGCCAAGTGATCACGCTCAGGATGATCTGCTCCAGAATCTTCCCTGCACTGAGGTCAGGCTGGCATGCCTGTAGTTCCCAGGATCCTCCTTCCAACCCTTCTT
The DNA here is from genome assembly GCA_013396975.1 of Bucco capensis. Lineage (NCBI taxonomy): Eukaryota > Metazoa > Chordata > Aves > Piciformes > Bucconidae > Bucco > Bucco capensis. The sequence goes on from VWZO01017929.1 coordinate 261,713, forward strand.
GTAGATGGGTGTCATATTTGCTAGCCTCCAGTTGACTAGGACCTCCCCAGTTAACCAGGACTGTTGATAAATGATGGAGAGTGGCTTGGCAAGATCTTCTGTCAGCTCCCTCAATACCCTCATCTGGCTCCATTGACTTGTGATTGTCTAGGTGGAGTAGCAGGTCACTAAATGCTTCCCCCTGGATTATAGGGGGTTTATTCTGCTCCCTGTCCCCGAGGATAACTGGTCTAGCTATTAAAGATTGAGGCAAGGAAGGCATTAAGTATATCAGCCTTTCCCTCATCCTTGGTGGCAATGTTTCGCCCAACATCCAATAAAGGATGGAGATTCTCCTTGGTCCTCCTTTTGCTGTTAATGTATTTGTAAAAACATTTTTTTTAATCTTTTATGACAGTGGCTAGATTGAGTTCTAGTTGGGCTTTCACCTTGCTAATTTTCTGTCTCACAACCTTGCACTCTTCATGAGTTGCCTGTCCCTTCTTCCAAAGGTGGTAAACTCTGTTTTTTTTCCCTTGAGTCCATTCAGCCAAGCTGATCTTGCCTGTCGGCTTGTCTTTCAGCACATGGGGATAGCCTGCTCCTGTGCCTTTAAGATTTCCTTCTTGAGGAATGTCCAGCCTTCCTGGACCCCTTTGCCCTTCAGGACTGTCTCCCAAGGGACTCTCTCAACCAGTGTTCTGAAGAGACCAAAGTCTGCCCTCCAGATATCCAAGACAGCAGTTTTGCTGACCCTCCCTCCCTACTTCACCAGGAATTGAAAACTATCATTTTTGTAGTCGCTATGCCTAAAACAGCCTCCACCCACCACTCCTTCTACCAGAGCTGGTAAGTTGTGATAAATTAGTTCTCCTTTTGAGTAAAGATTCTTTTCAGAATTATTTATTTCAGTGCATATGAAACGGTAAAATACAATACTCACAAGACAATAAAATGCTTTAAAGGCTTTAGTCAGACAAGGTATTCCTTGGTAACAGTAGCTTCACAGCAATCTTAAAAAGTCTCTGTCACCACCACATACACATAACTGAATCAAGATTAAAAGCATGAGAGCAAGTGGCTGGGAAATTCTTACCTGTGACCAGAGCCTAGTGCCAGGCCAGAGATATTCTGGAAGAGTTAGAGCTGATGCAAGTATCACGTCCAAGCCTGAATTAGAAGAAAGAGAAAGAGGTTAGCTCTTGTTTTGATTTATCACCCTCAGAAACATCATGCCCAGTAGTGGTCATCCCTCACAGCCCAGAGGAAGCATTATCACTGTCCTAACTAATCTGGTTTTCACAACTCACATTTACTGCTGCCCAAACTCAAAGGGAGGATAGAAAAACAAGCCAAGCCTGTAACACAAACCAGTCAGCTGGCACAGCAGCTGCCTTGGTCTGTGCTGTTACTCAGATGTTGCTTGAAGCTTAAGAATTTATTAAGGTAAGTTTTTATATGGCTACTGACTCTAAACATAAGTCTTGGTGCTTTGTTAGGCAGGTTCAGATCTGGCTTAATTTTTCCATTAGTGTTAGCCTTGGTGACTATTTCTGAAGCACAGCACAAAGACTTTTTTCCCCTCCCAGATAAAAACCAACCAACAAATAATGAATATTCTTACTGAAGCAGTAGAGTTGCTAAGGAAACATTTTACTGTACTGCTACATTTGCATTATACAGCATCAGCACAACTCCAGTGTAACAAGAAGAAATTAGCTGACTGTAATCAACAGGACTTCGAAATAAGTGTCACCTTATTTAACATGTCAAACTGTCTCCACAGCGTGCTCAAGGACAATTCCTTGGACAATTCCTCTTTGGGTTACTACAGAGGTGATCAGCAAGTTACCTGAACCAAGCCAGATATAAGAAAGACTGTACAGGTGCCTCATGCTGCTGTACCAGGGAAAGACCCTCCTGAAGAGCTGGATTATCACTCTGGGCCAGCACCATGTCCCTGCAGCTGAACACCTAATGTCCAGTGTAGGACCAGGAGTTGGACTCGATGATTCTTATGGGTCCCTTCCAGCTTGAACTAGTTCTGTGATTCTGTTATCTAAATGTATGGTAATGTAAGTGCAATCATGAAAAAGCACAGTATATCTACACTTTCAATCCTCTCCTGGTTTTGAATGCTCTATTTCCCATAAATCATTTCCAAAGACAGGAAGAACACCAGAATTGCTTCAAAATGTAGTAGTTAACACAAGAGTATTTGCTTTTATTTCCCCAAGAGACTACTTGAAAGATTTTTAATTTGTTTGCTATAGCAAGTATGTACTGCATGAGTACATAGAAAGAGGTAACTTGTGTTTCTTGATTATTCTGTATAGTCTCTCCACACAAAAACAGTCATGAAGGACCTTTTTAACAGCTATCTTCATTTATCCTCATCATTAAGGAAAAACTAGATACACTTTGAAAGGTTTCATGTTAACAGAGAATGGCATAAAAGCAAAAAACCATAACCTGACAGATGAAACAAAACTCTTACTAGAGAAGAGTGAAAGAGAAAGGTGTCCTTTTAAAGAAGTTTTTAACAAGTGTGAAAGTACTCTCCTTCCAAACTTTGAAAGGTAAGTGCAATAAAATACTGGGAGATACTGAAAGTCTCTGTTCAAAGTATTTCATTTACTCTATAAATCCAAACTGAAAACACTGACGTTGCACTGGCTGATTCACAAGACAAGGGAGATTGGACTCTTGTCTCTCCTCCGAGGAGTCTCCCTCACACTACCAACGTGTCCCTACACAGCAGATATGATGTTCTGGGGCTTGAAGGAGAAGACTGCATAGTGAATAGTCGAGACCAATAAAAGGACAATAGTGCCAAATCAGTGCAGCTGATTACTGAAACAAACCCAGCCTGGGTTTCTGTGGATTCATGGCTTGTGCTAGACGATTTTTTGTGGCTAAGTATTTGTGAGCTCAGTTTGGATACCCTGTAACTGTGGCATCTATAGTCCCTTCCCATTAAGGTTCCCCAGCACCAGGAGGCTCAAGGCCATGGTGCAGGCCTTCTGCCAAATACAGCATTTATCAATGTCTCCTTCACCCAGCACTCTTCGCAAAAGTCAAAGAAATTATCTATTATCTTTGGATACCCATCAGACTTACTTCAAATTAGCTAAGTTGGAAATTAGATATTCACTTCAAATTAGATAAGCAGCTGGGGAAAGGAAAAAGAGGGCAAAAAAAGTTTGATTACAGAACACTTAAGAAACACTGCTTTTTTTAAAAATATATTTCATGAAAATCTCTATGCACCAAAAACATCCTTGCAGATCTCATTTACTTACAGATTTGGCCACTACTATTAGCTTAATTTATACACTCTGAAGAAATAGTCACATGCTGTATTTTGTAAACACTTTCAGTGACTTTTTTTCCTCTCACATGCAATTCATGTATCTTTCAAGCACAGAGATGGCATTAGAGGCAAACAGCAGTTTTCCTTCAAGTTTTATGCACTGGAGCAAGAATGAACATAAATCAGCGGTAAGCGCTAGATTTGTATTGGCTAATTAGAGCCTGAGCATTTGCTCAGCACAGCAAACCTGAAAACACAAAGCTGCTCACTACACACCAGGAACCCCAAGAAGTCTTATACCAAATGCCTCAGCTTGCAGTTCAACTCCTCAGGTCTTTAAATCCACTCCAACAGCACCATCTACTGCTACACACCATAAATAATTGATTTTACATCTACAGTTCCCTTGACCAAGGAAGTCTAGAGCTCAGCTCCAAATCAGAAATTACTTACCATGTTTGCAGATTTATTCTAAAATAAACTATTTTGAAACATGTATCTAATAAGAAGTTCTGTATCCTTCTTACTGGCTTACTTTGAGGACTGAACATCTAATTTCTAACATACACTATTTCTCAAGGACTCCTCCAATACTCATGACTGTCAGGAATGTATATAAGATGTGTTTTCAAGGAAAAAGTGGTAACCATTCAGTACCAATAAGTAACACAGTATTTTTATAGTCATTTAAAAAATAACGCATGCAGCTGCCCACTGGTGCTAAGGAAAATTACAGCTATTTGGAAGAAAAATCTGAAAGTTGTAAAGGAAGTTTAAGAAGTCTCAAAGATCTTGAAATTGCTTTATAAAAAAGAAAAAAAATAAGTCATACAGTAGGGTGATGTTTGGCATTAGGAGACTAACTTATAAATTGGATATATTTCTTTCTTTCTCACTACTATCAGTTATGAAGCTCAGCTCAAACACTCAAACTCCCAAGTCCTATATACCAGCTTTGCATATTTATTGATATGGGTTGCATAAAAATATGCAGTCAGATAGGTAAGTAATTTCTTGTAGTATCAACCTCATACAGTTAGATCTCTTAACAGTATTTTCTCTATTTTGAAACTGTACCGATCCAGTATCTTTGAAGGGACTTGGTGTACAAACATAAATAAGTATAAAATAGCAAAGTTTTAAAAAACTCCTTAAACACATTAAGTTAGTTCTCTCCTCCAAGTTATGATCTGAATGCATCAAACAGAAAAAACAAAGAATCTCACTACGTATTTGTAAATATGGTGCACTTACCTTTTTAACTATTACAGACACATGCAGGTTCTGCAATCTGCAAAAAGAGGAAATACAGTCAGTATTATTTTTTCTCTCACAAATTTAAGTGCATTACAAATGGCAACACCGTACCTTAAAAGGAACAAATTTATGATTCTGTAAGAATAAATAGTATATGATCTAGATGGGGATGTCCCTGCCCACTGCAGGGTTGGACTAGATGACCTCCAGAGGTCTCTTCCAACACAAATGATTCCATATACTGCATATACACAGAGAGACAACTCTAACCCTAGTAAAGGGAAGGACATATATAATTCTGGACATTCCTGGCTGGGAAAAATAAAAATAAAAATAAAAATCAAGACTGAAGATGCTTAATATGTGGGGCTTGGAGAAATATCTCAGAAGTAGAAGCAGCTATTGAGCAGAACCCAATCTTCAAACTCTGCACCTTCCAGCAGAAAGGGTCAGTAAAAGGAAAAAAAAAAACCAGGCCAAAAATGGCTTAAAGCTAAAATAAACTTCTGGGTTATCACAGCCAACTTACCCTGCAAGCAAATCTAAAGTTGTTGCCTTGCTAGATATTTTTTTTAATTTAGATTTTAAGTTTTTAGTGGTTGATTTTAATCTGTACAAACAACATCTCATACTACAATCCCTTTTTCAAACACCGGTTTCTTGATACTGGCAACAGCTTGCATTCTCCCAAAGTGTCTGCAGAACTGGAAAACCCCTCAGCTACCAGCAGTGGAATGGGAAAGAAATGGCAGATGTAGGGTAAGAAGGCTACAGCATAACAGGAAGGATTAGTGCTACAAGAAATTTTCTTTCCATTAATACATAGAAACTGCACAGCTGTTCAATCAGGAACAGATGGCTTTGTTTTTACAGATAACTTCCTAGTTATATGCAAAATATTTACGTGACTTTATCAGTATGAAGATACACTATTCTAAAATGGTTCAGGGAATCACAGAAGTTATTTCTAAAGCAACAGAGTATTTCAGTCAAGCCACTACATTCTGCAAAAACACAGAGTCCAGCAGTTGCTCAGGGTGGGGACAATGCCTGTGTCTAAAATGGGTTTTGGTAACTGCACCTTGAAAAGACAAAAATTCTCTGCTGTTACACTGCCCACAAGAGGGTGCTGGCACTCTACATAAAATTTCACTACATTTAAGTTACACAGCATGCACAGCACAGCTAGGGACAATGCAAACTGATGGATGCAGATAAACTGTTTTGGTCAGGTTACACAGGAAAGGACCTGACATTTAAAGTCCATAGACTAGAAGATTGCATTAATCCAATCTTGGGGGTTTTTTTCAAAGATATTTCAATTTCTCAACACTTCATAGTTGCCCAATATCTTGGTCCTAGCATGAGGTAGTAGAAATGCCTATAATAGCTCAACACAGCGTTAGCTGCAGTCACCTTCCATAATGCAACGGACCATACTCAAGCCCACCAAATTGGGATATTCACAGCATGATTATTTACCAATTCCTTTAATATTTTCCCAAACTAGTAGCCTCATATCCATAACAATAACTCTTCCAAACCCTTAGAATACGAGCTATAAACTATGTGCGATGTGAAATTCCAGTACTTGTGGCAATATCTTAAAAAAAACCCACTTTTATTTTAAAATGAGGTTTTGGTAATTCTCTTTCTACATGAGCCATGCTTTAAATAAAGTTATAATTAATCCTGAGACCACACACTACTAATCATACAACCTTGAGTTATTTTGGATATTGTATTCCTTATATGCCATATTATCCCAGTTGATAATTCCCTGAGTTTCAAACAAACTAAAGAAACACAATTTATGAGACTTGGGACTTAAAATATGTTTACCACTGGGTGCAAAAAGTCCTTACATATTCACAGCCGCAGACAGTTTTACAGGATAAGAACCAGCCAAAGGCACAACATAAAAGGAACAGTTTTACAATACTACTTGAAAACATCTACAGAGAAAATCCAAACATTATTTCCTAACTCTTAGTTTTCTAGCAGCAGTCCAAGTCCGTGCTGAAGGAAGCAAGTGGCAGCTGGCAGGGCAGGCAGGCAGGCCAGGTGCTGTGGTCTTGCCCAAACAGGCCTGATTGCCTTTGCTCACCTATAAGACACTACACTCATCTGCTCAACACCAAGAAGAAATACTTATTTTGATTTATTGTTTTATAAAAAACCATATTTTCATTTCAAACTGGGCACATCATGCCGTTTGTGCTGGGTTTACACAGTGAGCAAAGCCACATGGGCAGACACCTGCTCAGGGCTGCAAGGGTGCTCACTCAGCAGATCACTCTACTCTGTGGTTTTGTGGCTCCCACACCAATATCAGCAGAAGACAAGGTCTCTGCAAGCCAGCCTCCAGCCCAGAGCCTGTGTTCCAGCACTAAACCCCTCCACCTGGAAGCACAGGCTGAGGATGCCAGCTTCACTGCTGAAAGACTTTGAGCAGCAAAAGATGAATGGAGGAAAGAAAAGGAAATACCACTGTTAGAAAAATCTGGCAGGATATTCAGGGCTTTCTGAAGTCATAATATGCTTCCCCACCACTTTTTGCACGAGGACACTGATGTTTGCCCTGCCAGAAGAGGATCCTCTAGGAGCTCAGTACCTCCTCACAGCATCTCCACATCATTACTTCCCCAAAAAATCAGTGATCCAATTCTTAGTCCTTTATGAATGTCAGGCAATAGGCCTCAAAGACAGATGTGCATGTTGGCATTTGCTTTCTTCATGAAACGATGACTGCCATTTTAACACAGGTTTATCCTCCTGCCACAGACAGAAGTAAAAGAAAGAGCTCAAAAGCAAGCCTGAGAAGAGGAGATCTTTTACATTATAGGGCTGGAATAACAATGAAAAGTGAAACAAATGGAAACCAAGTGACTCCTGAATAGCTTCATTTCTGAAAATTACTGAGTTTATTTACCCCTAGAAGTTCAGAAACACACCCAGTATGATTTCTCTCAGGGTAGCAAAGGATACTTGAAAACTATTTGAAGAACATGTCATGCTGGACGTTTAGGACTCTCTGAAAATACTAACTTTTTGAAGTTCAACTGAAAATGTTCAAGGTAACTTCATTACATAGCATGCACCTCACATGTATGAAAGAGCATCTCTAGTTTCTTGGAGGTAATCTGCCAGTCCTTTGAAAACTTCCTTAGCAGAATGGCATTGAGAAGTGCATCCAGCTAAAATTTTAAGGTCTTCATTGGTCAACAACAGTCCTAAAAATATTTGGGAATTCAGGGCTCTCCTTAAGCAATGAATATCTCCTTCCCCGAAGGCAACAAAGGCCTTCTTGGCTGAGCAGGTAGGAGGTGAAGGTCCTGTGACTCCAACTCTACAGCTGTCGCTGCTACCTTGCCTGAACAATACCCCACTCCATCCCAGGAGCCAACAGTTCATCTCAGGCTCATCTTCCCTAGTGCAGAGGAGCAGAAGCAGCAGAGAGGACACTCCATCTGGGCTCCTCCATGGGGAGATGCAGCCCAAGGTCCCAGGCATGACATCAGGGAAGAAGTCAAGGAGAGCAGGCAGGCATTCTTGCATTGGGCACACACAGAAATGCATCCTTGTTCCCCTCTGGTAACCTACAGTAATTATCCAACATTCTAAATTTACAAGATGCCGGAAGCATTGATTCAGTTCTGTAGTTTTGGGGAAGAAAGTATGGCTAATGATAGAGAGGGGTTTTATTCATTAAAATGAGCTTGCTTCAGACTCTCAGCCCACCTGTCCCAGCCACACCGACCAATTCTGGCACGGGAAGATACTTCACTAAGACACAGACATTCCTGCACCAACTGAGAAAGCTGCTGAAAGCTGTTATGTCTGCCCAGTGAGCAACTAGGGTGTCAGCTTAACACATCCTGGAAAAAAAAACAATTCTAAGACCTCCTGTGTGCTTGTTCTACATATGTTCAGCATATACTAGAAAAGCACAAATCTTTCTTCATTTGAACAGCAGTACGTTTAAGACTTCAGAACAAGGCAGGCTGATTACTTTCATCCTTACTTCCTCCTTAGGGCAAAAAATAAGATGCACATGAGCATTTTGTACCTTAACATTAGACTTCAGAAAAATGTCCCAGAAATTACTGTTTAGTAAAAAGATTAAAATACTTGTCACTCAGTTTAACAATGCTCAAAACTATGAGATTATGTCCTGCATTAAGGATGTATGAATATTTTCTCTAGCCTTCACCATGGGAAGCCAGTCCCCACAGCCCTTAAATAAAAAGTTTACTGCTTCAGGACCCCCAAAACAACACACCTTATTTGCAGACTTCTACTTCTAAATGCAGGACAGAATGACCAAGCCATTGCCAGGCAGAAAAGCAAACTGCAGCCATCAGCTGCCTCCAGCCTCCCAGTGGAACAAGTGGCTGCTGACAAAGCTAGAGCAAGACCATCAATTAGTAAAGGTGGGATGAATGCCCATGGCAAGCAGTGCCTGGTAATGAGATACACCTCACTAGGAGCTACCAGACCACTTTTGCAGCCTATAGAACCAACACAATTTATTGCTGGATTTAAAAGCAGAGCATTGAGTGTAACTAGGGTTACCTGTCTGTACTTGACAGAAGATTAATAAACCCTCTCATGTTGACAAGAGCCAAGGGGTACAGGCATACACACACACACACACACAAATGATTGCAGGGAAAAAAACATACAGCCTAGCCAATTGATTTAATTCATTTTAATTGATTTCATTAATTTTATCAGTGAGAAAATTAGAAGGCAACTTGATTGCAGTTTACAGCACCTACATGAGGATAAAACAGCAGAAGAGGGTGCTGCAACTTTAATAAAACAATTACACTATGATAAAATGTACAGGCTGGAAACAAGGCTTAACAAAGGTATTGTTTGTGCAACACTTCAGGCTTAGCCTTTGACACAAATCGCCATTCTCCATCAGCCTGCAGCTTGCCAACAGCTTCCCCCACCGTGAGAAACAGCATGAAACTGCATCCACTGTGCACAAAAAGCCAGGAAGCATGAACCAGGAAAACAAAAATCATGGATTGCACACGTGAACCATAATCTAAGGCACCCACTGCAGCAGTGAGTACTCTGTTGTTCCAGCAGATCACCCTACTCAAGCACACAGGTTGTGGTAAAGCATGACAGTGCAGGCTTTTTTTATTTTTAAACAAATACTATGCATTTAACATGAGAGGGTTTCAGAGGGTTTAATTCTTTGCCTTTAACTTGCACATTACAGGAACCCCATGTACAGGGAATTTAAAAGACCACGGAAGAAACCTGAATCACGCTGTTTTCCCAAACAAAGGACTGGGGCATGATTAGCTGGAAATCACATTTTGGGTCAGCTGTTTCCCTGCTGCTTTCCGAAACATCCATATATACCTATTTTGTGCTCTGGGCAGAGCTGGGGACTGTAGGAGAGTGATGCAGGAACAGGAGAGGGACTAAGCCGCAGGGAAGCTGGAAAGGGGAAGAGTTGCCAAGGCTGGTTGCCAAAGGCTGCACAGAACCATACCTTCTGCTCTTCTCTTGCACATGGGATTGCTCACATACCAGCACACACTGCTCTCCCTCACCAGCCCAACCCACTGCAGCTGTTTTCACAGCCCAGCCTTGGACCTGGGACCATGAGTAAGGACTCTGACCTACCTGTGGGCACCCAGTGGGGCCCTTACTCTGCTGCATAAGGCAAGGAAAGGGGGATCATGTGATCTGCCTCAATGCAGCAGGGAGCCAAAAAAACAGCTCCTGCATCTTAAACGGGGGGGTTTTGTGGGGTGTTTTTTGTGTTCCCTCACTGTCACAGGGGAGGGAGTACAGCAGCAGCAGCCTCAGCAAGTTTACTCAAAGCACCCTGTGTTTGTAACTCGAGTCTTGCCAAGTCTGCATTTCCACAGCGGTGGATCCATGGGTTTTTGTGTGTGTGTCTCATCACTGCAATGTTTCTGGAAGAACCAGCTGTTGCACTCCTAAGAATATGAAAGTGTTACTTTTCACTTCTAAAATCATATTTCTGCTTTTCCCCCACTACAAGTATGAGCAGAATTGAAGAACTTCAGTCTAACTTTGAGAGGGCTTTACTCCCAGTCAGTCTTCTGAGTTTCTGAAAGTGTTCCTCAGGACCCGGCAGCCACAGCTGGCTATTGGGGATCTCTCCAACACAAAACTGACTCTGTCCCTTCCAGAGTAGTTCCTTGTGTTATTCAATATTAAATATCTGCATGTTAAACAAAAATAAATCCACCAACCACACTTACAGTAGAAAATCTGACTTGAATCATCACTCTCATGTGTGGGCTGAGTGTTTGCCAGCACAGAACATTAGACATTTTACAGCCATACAGTGCAGAAATGGTACTTAACACCTTCTCTACTCAAGAAATTGTAATACAACCCCAAGTCTGACAAGGTCAGCAAGGGCAACACCCAGCAGAGTCTGGACAAGGCAGGAGGACAGTGAGAGAGAAGAAGGATGCTAGCATGACCTCAGCACAGGTCAGGATGCATGTGCAGAATCAACTCTTGACTTGCATTACTTGCACACAGAAGTTGTTTTTAAACAAAAGTCTTGTACATTGTGATTCTTTGGCAGGAACCATAGCTGAGGGCAACTGGACCAAAACTTGTGAGAGTATCAAGACAGTGACTCTAGACTACAGAAGACAATTCTGATGTATTACCCCTTAGGCTGAGCTGTCAGTAGGTAAATCATATGCTCATTTTCATTAGTCTTTTTGAGTTCAGATAAAATTTGATAAATACCTTTCAAATACTATAATAGCTCTTACTGAGTATTTAAAGTTGCTCCTGATAGCCAAAGGAAATGACTCATGAGAGTAGAAATACTTTTATCTACTTTATCTACTAATAAATTAGTCAGTGGCCCCAAATAATTTCCTAGAAAGACAAATCTGAAACAACTGATTAAAGAACTGTAATCTTGAAGAGAAACACAGATGTTCAAAATGCAGCAAGCCGAAATAATTCAATTCACTGGTCCATATGAAACACAGAATGATTCTCCCAACTTACACCTAAAAACCCACCTTGCCCTGTGTTTGTGGGCTGTTGAACCCGTGTCTAGCATTCCAGAGCATGGGGATTCCCATAATGCTTGTGCTTTTTTCCCCAGGAGCATACCAACTGGCTCAGCTTTACCCAGCCACACATGCTATAGCTCCAGACAGGAGCTTCCCCATCTCTCAAGCCACTGGAGCACCCTAACTGGCTCAGCTTTACTCAGCCACACCAGGGTGCCACTCAGCTGGCACTCACTGAGTTGGCAGATGTGGCAATGCAGTACCCTTAACCATCAGGCTGTGTTCATCCCTTCCTGGTGGAACAAAGGTTGGTTTATATTTAAGCTACCAACACTCAAGTCAATCCAATAAAAACAGAGGGAATAAAAACACAGCATTTGAGACTAAATGCAGAGTTCAGCACATCCTGAAGCTGAAGTTATGATTCATAGCTTGCAGATTTTGTGTCTAAAACATTCAGCAAAAAATCCTTGAATATAGGAACCAGATGATCCCCAAAATCAAAACAAATAAATGGCAGGGCAAGAAGATATTTATCCACAAAAACTGGGTGATTTGCTTCTCCAAAGCACAAGTCTCTTATAACCTCATGGAAACTCTGGGATTGACTCTCCCTTTGATTAAGAGAAAATACCACTTCTCTGACTTAACTACCACAGGTCATAGCAAATGCCATTTTCCACTGTAAATGAATTCCTAGTTATGCCAATCCCTCATGGGCTGCAGGAGGGCAGCAGCTGAGTTGCACCCAGCTGCCAGTCATCCTCAAGCCTCAGTGAAAGGAAGGATGGAAAAGCTGAGAGAAGTCAGCCTTTGCCTGAGGGCAAGGGACACCTCCCCATCATTTTTCTGGGAACCAGAGAGTCATGTCTCTTTTTTTTCCCCCCACTTGGCTGCGTTCTCACTCCAGCCAAAACCACAACACTGTGATGCCATCCAAGCTCCCTGCTGGTAGGGAAATTTACCGCCATCCTCCCCATCTCATGGGACACATACATACGTGTACCCTCCCCATCCCTCCTTCATCTCTGCCACTTACCCCATATACACCAACACATAGATAAGATCTAAACATCATCCCACCACAGCTCCCCAAGAATTGAAAAACAGCAAGACATTAACACAGAGACAAGGACTTCTGTACAGACAATGCTGCATCTGCTCCTGCAGCAGGGTGGAAATTCCCTATTCCCTTGGCACACCAACACAGGGAAGGAAGTAACTCAAGATGTAAAATTTGCTTCAGGTTCACTACAACAGAACTACAGAGAGAAAGAGACATTTAATACAAATAAGACTATCTTAGCGATCTCAGCCACTGAAACAAGGAGTACATCAGTTCATATGTGAAGAAACCACGTTCAAGTAGCAAGAGATTATGCTAGTTTAGCTCCCCTTTACTACATCTGAAGTATTTTTAGACTGAACTTTTTATTCTGGACAAAGTACTTTAAAAAATTATACATATGTATGTATTTCATATTTTCTGAGAAGAGGAAGTTCTTAATTCAGAAATACAGGGATTTAGCTCTTCTCTAAAGGACAACCTAAGCAAGGTGAACATGCACTATACAAGAAACCAAGACTTCAGCTCTGTGAGGTAAAAATCTCTATAAGAACACCAGCTGCCTCCTAATCAATATCCAAAAGTCATTTATTCAAAACTATCCCACCGCACACACATTAAAGTCATATTCACTACCACTGCTTCCAGAATGATGTACACTCGAAGTCCAGCAAACTGTAGGCGCAAGAGGAGTTTGTATGCATTTTAAATACTAGGTGATGCAAAAATGCACATTTATACTCCCTTCCCTGCACATGTGCACATCTAGGGCTCAGAGGGCTAGGCTGTTTCCAGGTTTCATGGGACAGACACTCTACCTCCGTATCAGAGTGTCCTATACAAGTCTCAGAACCATCATCACCAACTGCCCCAGTGCTCCACAGAAAAAGAGCTAGTTACGGGCATAGTTAAGAATTATACAAGATGATGGCTACAGCTTAACAGCAAGAGCAGCAAATACTTTACAGTGGAAGTGCAATATTCCATTTTAAACAATTCACTCACATTTTGTCAGGACAGTCCACTGTTTAGATATTCTTCTGGTCTCCTAATCAGAGCAAACCTTCAGCTAAATGGACAGCATTAGAGCTTCTACCTCTTCTAAAGCAAAGGGACTATTCTGTCCTGATTTAAAAGTTTGTTTTACAATTTATGTCCCATTTGGACTACAGTAATGTACTAAACTTAGGCAAGAAACCACTAGAAGGTGGAAAGGACAGCAAGTATGCTGGAGAGCAATATGAATACCAAATCCAAAACAGCAGCTAATGCCAAGGACGTAAGTTACACTGAAAGCTACCGCGAGAACAGTTCCTTTCTCTGCTTTCTACCATTGCAGAATAAAAACAATGACCTTCAAAACATTGGCTTTTTTTTCTTTCAGCTTTTCTCTTTGGCCAAGCAGTCATATAGGTCAGGTGATTCTCTGTCAAGAGAACAGTCAATAGCTATATTCCTCAACAGAGCTTTTATTGCAAGAATCAAATGTTGTCCACATTCACTTGAAGTAATCAAGAGCAGCTATTTAGGAAATGCTCTCACATCTATCAGGGAAGCTTGCTTATGACTGGAGAGCCAACTTTCTTTTAAAGTAAATTTCTTGAATGAGTTACTGAGGGAAGAACAGATCAAAAGTATAACAAAGGACAACTAGAAGTAGGCTTATGCTGAAAGAGTCAGCAAGGACACCACTGATATGTTCATAACAGAGCTGGCAAAACTGGCCTCAAAAGTATCATGGTTCACCTTCAACTGAGACCTCATCTGCTGGCTGTTAAACCACACTGAATCCTATGAAGAACAAGCAGTTTTGCCTTAGTAAAAATGCACAAGGAGACCAAAGGAAATGGAAAATGAATAGTGGAGCTGGGAATATTGTCTAATAGTGCCAGTATTATCTATCTGGCCAACAACAGAGCTAACCATGATGATTTGAAATGCAGTGATGGGAGAAGGGGAACTGAGAAAAATATCGAGTTCTAGAAGCACTAGCTATATTTATTTAAGTTATATTTACCCTGCCTGCAGGAAACATGACCATGGTCTAACGTTCACAGTTTATATTCCTAGTGTGCTGAAGCTCTCAGAAGAGCAAGGAGCAGATCCACTGAATACAGTAGCCACACAAACCTTGCACCTTTGGCAAACCAGGGTGAATTGCCTACGACCAAAGCACCAGATCAGCTCCCATAGGACTGATCTGACCCTGGAATACACCGAAATGAGCAGGGCAGGCTGAGGCCTCCGGGCAGCCGCCACAGTTCCTCCGCAGTACCGACCGACCGCCCTCTGGCGGACGGATGGGCCGGCGCTCGGCCCCGCTCGGCACCACGGAGAGCTCCCTCCCTCCGTCCCGGCGGGCGGGGCACCCACAGCCGCCCACGCGCGCACCCGCAGCAGCAGCGCCCGCGGAGCTGAGGGGGACCCGCCCGCTGCGCTCCCTGACCCCTCACGGCCTGGGGGGAGGCGCGCGAACCTCCTGCACTGACAGATGTCAATCACCACCTTGCTATTCTCCAGTTGATCAACCATCCTAAAAGGGAAAAGAGAAAGTTCGCCACCAGACAAGTCATTTTACTTTCAAAGCAGGGGAAAAACACCAAAAGTTTCACAGACGGTATCTAAGGAATTTTTACACAGAAGAATTACTCTTGACAGCACTAAAGCAAACAAACGGGAACAGCTCAGTGCAAGAAGTTATGTGCATGAAGAATGATGCTATCTCCCAAAAATAATCATCTTGACGATAAACACGAGCCAAAGCCCCAAAGAATGATTTCACTCCCAGGCAAGTTCATTCATAGATCTTATTAATAGTGAACCTGCTTCCTTTATGAACTCAGGAGCAGCAGGAGGAAAAGCATATAAGAAGATTACGTTAATACTATATTTAAGCATATGTAAGGGCAGTGAATGAAATACTGATTATTCACTCAATTCAAAAAAACCCAACTACTTACTAAGAATAGCTTTTAGGGGATAAGAGAAGAGAAACTAGGATGCACTAGGAAAAAAACCAGACACAGCTACAGTAGTATTTGCTTTCCCTTATTATCCGCATTCATCAGTGCAGAAATCAACTTTGATATAAAAGCATCAACAGGGATAAACCACCCAAAGGCTTTCAGACTAATGTGCCCTTTACACAGACGGGAAGCATTTCCAACTCATTATCATCATGGAAAACAGCAGAGCTGGCTTTAACTTAGCTTCCGACATTTTTGCAAAGAGGTTCAAAGACACAGGAAAAAATATCATTATAAAGATCAGACTTAGCAGTTAAGAGAGGATTTTCTGCACTTTCAAGAAAGCTCTTCAGTCTAGGAGACTTTGCCCCTTTGCCTGTACTTAGTCAAAAGCACAAGAACACACACCTCCAACCAGAGCTTCATGCTTTTGCTCCAGTCAGTCACATTTTTTTGTTTCACATTCTTAAGAGCTGCTACCTCAGCCAAAGGTCCCAGTTTGGCTTCTATAATCAAAACCTGAATGTTCATCAGCAACTGAGGCACAATACAATCACAAATTTGCAGGCACCACATGTGCCCCTAGAGCTCATCTCTGCACTTGCCATCCTCCAAAGAGAGCCCATGTCCAAGCTCCCACCTCACTTCTCCACACGAGTTGAAACACAGAGGTGGAGACAAGCAGAAGACTGTCAAAAGCACATTCCCGACGCAAATTAAAATGCTAGCATACACACCCAACACACAACTGCCAGGATCACTGGTTCAAGTTAAGTATTAATTTCCAGCTCCACTTTGTTATCAGAACACTGTATAGCATGACATGAAACTGCAAAATACCGCTCGGAAAGCAGCAGGAGATAAAAAGCATCTGTAAAAATAAGACTATAAGAATGTCTGTATAATACACATTAAATCTCAGGAAACCACATCTGCTCTCAGCACTTGAAAAATGACTTCACTGGCTTTAAGATTGCTTTAACAAAGAAAGGGGCTGCAGCTCCAGAGAAGACAAAGCCAACGCTGCTGAGAAAATGGAAGTGTTGTGTCACACGGCTGCTCTGAAAAGCTTAAGGAGAAAAAAAAATAGGAATGTGTTTTAGCCTAGCTAGAAAGGATAAGTCTGGTTTAATGTGGAATATAAGCATAATTCACAGCTGTCTGTGGCTCCACACCTTCAAAACAGCACTCAGACTTTGGGCAGACTCTACAGGTCCAAGGGGCTGCAAAGCTGCAGAGCCAGTGTGCAAAAGGGGACGTTCAACCAGACTACAAGTTTAATCTACCAAAACCCACCAAAATTTAAGTGAGAAAACAGTGTTATTTCTCATACAGATTTGCAGTTATCACAAAGGAAATAAGCCCCTACATAAAACGTGTTGTTAATTTCTGTAGCATGAAAAACACATAAAACATGCATGACACAGAGCTCTTTCCAGGGTATAAGCTTGACCAAAGGTTCTCAGGATTAAAAAGATAAGTAAGCATCTTACAAAAGAGAAGTGATTAGGAGACCTTCTTTGGTCTCCCAGTGTGAGCTACTTGTGTACGTCAAGTGCAAGCTTTAAAATTTGGGCAGCAGAGGAGGGACACAAATCTGGTTCCCCCAGGGAGCTAGCTTTATTGCAAGCTTCTCACAAACGAAGCACAGTTCAGCCACCAGCTTATGTTCATTCTTCTCATTTTTCAGAGTCTTAAATATACCAATACTGATCCTCTGTCTTTAGCTGTGAAAAACATGGCAAGTCTAAGTACAAAAGGAGTGCAGAAGTGCGTTATCTTAGTTTGGATTTCATCAGTACACATTTTTTCCTTCCTACTCTCCTAACAGCATCCAGGGTAGACCACACCAAGGCTCCATCACCTTGAGGCCTATATTCTTCAGCTGCTACAAGCCTGTGGAAAGATTCTCCTTCAATACTCTTCCAAGTTCCCTGGTAATTTCTGCTGCACAAATTTCCTGATTTACGATCCATACCTTGCTGTTTTTATTATCCCTAGCTGCAGTCTTCTGCTAGGACTGTTCACATTTATTTTCAGCTAATCTGCATGCATATGCAAACTTTATTAATAAAAAGAGTGGGCTGATGATGCTTTTGAATTAAAGTAAGACTATGCTATTACTGGGACTCACATAAAGACTTTTTTTTTTTAAGTACTCAATACACCTGTGCTCAATATTTGAGGTGAAAAATAAAACTTCTGATTCAGAATGGACTTTGTAAATAAAGTCTTATAAAATCTGCATCTAAAGAAAGAAGTCAAAGATATTTTTCTCCTTTAGTAGTCTCCCAGCAGACTGTGCCCAAATACTAGAGCATAATTAAGCAACGAAAAAGGCAGTGAAAGTTTAAACTTAAAGACTCATTTGCTAATAAAGATGAGAAGGCAAGTAAATCAACCTAAATAAAAACCAACTTCATTGTAGACACAGTGAATGCTTTCAGCAGAAGCCCTTCAGAATGGAAGAGGTAGGTATTAATTACCTCTGCAAATCTCAAAACTTAAACAGATTAAATAGGAAAAAAATACTTCTGGTGGAGGCTGCCTCACAATTCCTTTGTAAAAGCTTCATTTTCACATGCTACATCTCACAAATTGAAGAAACTAATGTTTTTAAAACTTGCTTGTTCTCTTTTTGATCTAATTTTAAAGAGTTTATCTCTTCCCAGAGCTGTTATGACGAAATTAACAACAGAAAGGAGGAGGGAGAGCTACTGGGAAATTAAAGAGTGCTAGCACATGTAGAGTTTGGAACAATGATAATCTGGCACGAGTAGAGTCCTCAAGTCTAACATTACCAAAGGCCTATCACAGAATTGTTTATGTAACTTAAAGTATTATAATAGCAAAAAGCAACAAACAAGAAGGTAATCAGTACATTCTGACATGCAGCATCAAACTCAGCATCAAATGAGGAAGATTTCTATTTTCCTTTAAATTCAAAATACAGTATGCTCCTCCCACATTTTCTCTGAATGACAATATTCAGGAAACTCCATATGTTACCTGCAAGACACAAGAAACGGGTCTGAGAGCTCTATTCTACTAGGATCTGTTTAAACTAAACAATTTTTAAAAGAATCCTGTTTCACTATGCCTCATAAAGGAAAAGCCTCAGAAACTGAAATGGCAAAGAACATCAGCATAAATATCTTAAATTTGTACTGTTATAAACAGGAAAAGGGTGATACTCTCCAAACCCCTGAGCAGACGTTCCTTTTGCATCTCTGCCAAAAGCACTCTGCACAGAAAAATCCTGGCCCAAGTGATTACATGGGACCTATAAAAAAGACATTTTCCTATACAATTACAAAAGCCTTTACAGTGAAATTTCAAATCTTCACTCATCTCCCACCCCCCTTCAGCCCCAAGGGTGAAGGTGAAGGACAGTACTCAAACTCTCTTGTTTTTTTGTATGACCTATGATAATGCAATACTGCTCATCAGATCACTCCTCACCACTTTCAGAAAGGAAAATGAGGATTTTAACGAAACAGCTTCTACTGGAACTACTTATGAAACTCATTTTCCTGTCTAATAATATATTTGTACTCAGAAAACAGCTTTTCTTCCAGTAGAGCACTAACCTGAGAATTTCCTCCATGCACATTCCTGTCCTCACACAACATCTTAGTACTTACCTGTGACATCTCTACCCTCTTGTTAATCTGATGGACTTTTTCAATATGTTGACCAATTTCATTCAGGGACACTTATGCTGTGATGCTCATGCAATGGGAAATTGAACTCAGAAACAGATGGGGGAGGTAGGTGCTCCTGATAAAAACATGTGTTCAGGAAGCAATTCTGACTTAAAAGCATGGACAGCATCCTCACTTTGAGACAGAAACACCAAGGAAAACAAGGAAAACACCATTCCTCTTCAAGCATGTAAATAAAAATACAAACCAACAAAAAAAACTCCCCACGTTAAAAAATTAAATGAATTGAAAAAAAAATATCTCCCACAAAGATATAAAATTATAACACTGCTATCAAGTAAAAAGGAAAGAAGCTTCTGGCCTCTGAGCTCCCTGACACTTCCACAGCTGCCCAGTATCACATGTAAAAGCTCAGTAACAACCAACTTCCACAAACGCATACATAATTACTGAAAACAGCCCAACATTGCCCAACCCCTCTAATCAGCAGATTCTCACAGAGGACACTCCTGGAATCAGGTTATTCCCTGGCTCTGTTAGCAGCAGGCTAGGCATGCATCTGAAGGGACAGCACTGAGTCACAGCCCCCGGCAGCCAGCACTGACTCAGCCCCATGCTCCCTGCCGCCACGGGAGGCTCAAGGAAACCTGCGCAGCTTCTGTGGAGGTTACGAATTCTCTTTTCATAGGGATGGACAAATGCTGTGACTGACTCAGAGGCAGAGAACATAAAAAGATCCCAATTCCCTTTGCAACCAGATATCCTTGAGAGGATAGCTGCCACTCCAAGACAAGCTCAGCTCCCAAATTAATATGAGTTACGTGGGTTTCTTCTTTTTATTGTTATTCTTTTTTAAATGCACAGATATGCTGCTGCTTTGTTCAGCTACAGACCCTGATACAGCTGGCTCCTGCCAGCTCCCAGAGCCTGCTGATGGCCTCTTCAAGGATTCAAATGGCAAGAACAGTATTTATCACACCTACCATACAAAAACTATTCCCTATACAGACTGAAAAAATAAACTCTGTTGTTAAATGGTAGGAAAGAGCAAAAAAACCAGTCACATCATATGCAAGCAGGAAAGAAACTTGCTTTAAAATGTCATTTCATCTGCTTACATAATCAATTCACCAAGTATTTTTGGTCACCAAACATTTATACCACACAGTTATTTTCTTTAAAAATCCTACAACGAAGGTACGTAACAGCTTCTACTGATAAACACACTTCAAAACCACAGCTTTAATTTATAGTGCTTAAACTTAAACTGAAATCCATAGTGCAGCAGCTGGATGGCCTGAGTTCCAAAGGTGCCAAGCACTTACTGGTTTCTGAAGCTACAGAAACAGCAAGTGCTAAGCATCTCTTTTCATCAGAACATGTCCTTAGACATTCAAATAAAGATCCTCACCTAACATGTCAGTGTCCTGTACCTACTGAGCTGACTTCAAATGCAAGAGGCATCAACCTGACAAGCCACACTCACTGCCAGCACCTGGAGACAGCCTATTTCAGCCTTGCCTAAAATCAGCCTGAAACAGAAAAACACTAAAACACTCATTCAGTTCCTACAGCCAGGGAAACACTCTTCACTGGGGGTACACCCACCAGTGCCATCCCCAAAACTTCCTCAAGCCACAGATGGCACCCCAAAATCACCGATGCCAAGTTGCTTAGAGGTCATATGATCTGGTCCATGTCCCTCCCATGTCAGTATTTGCCAGCATCCTAATGGGAACCTTCCATTACCATGCAGGATATCTAAGCAGGTGACTGGGAACAACCAAAGGCACTGGAGCAGTGTATGTCAAGCATAGAGATGAGCTTTCTGAAGAGCAGCAGAGCCTGACCTGGTTGGAGTCCCAAACTGCGATAATATCCTGTCTGAGCTAATAAGCCCAGCCAGGTTTTACCCACTTAAGGGAAAACACAGTTGGCTTTTAGAAGAGAAAAAAGTCCCATCTGCTTATAATAAACAAAAGTACTCTGGAAGACTTACGCACTCATAGCAAGCAAAAGACCTGTCACCAAAGGCTTACAACACTGCTTTACCATTCCCAAACCACATACAACCCAGAAAAGGGCACTAATCTTTCATCAGGGCAGGTAACTCTAAACAAGCCAGGGCAAACAGAAAAATGTTCTGAGGTCTGCAAGTGCAGTGCAAGCAAAGCTATGAGACACCTGCTTCGAATATTAAGCACAATGTCCTCTGTGGTACCTTCTCAGAAAATAAGACTTATAAAGCAAATTCTCCTCCTGCTGAAAAAGCTGAGCTGAGAAGCAGGTGCTCTCACACACAGGCCGTACCAGCAAAGCCTCAACCAGCACACTGGCTGCTGAAAAGAAACTTCAAAAAAGCATGCACGCATGAGGGGTTAGGGCCAAAGCTCATCTGTTATGCTCTGATAAACTGTAGGGCAAAACATGAGAAAATTCCTTGCACAATCCTTTTTCTTAATTACTGAAAACAAGAATTGTGCATTCACACAACTGAGCCTCGGCCAACTTGGGGAAGGCATCCCGGGAGTTCAGCCTCCTGAAGCCAAGTGCCATGACACAGAGGGCAGAGAGAGCATCAGTGTGGTGTTGACCATGATCTTGCCTCAGCTGCTCACTCCTAAAACCATGGACTTACCTGCACAGATAGTTAGGTGATGAAGCTCTGTGCTGAATTAACTGAGCAAAAGGGATGCACAGTCACCTGTCAAAGCCAATCGCTGGCCACATTTCTGTGAACACAGCAGTGTATAGGTCATGATTTTCACGGAAAAGACAGGACTGCTCGACCCTGGGCTGTCAGAAGAGTGGTGGGAAACTTTTTGTCCTGCTGTGCCAGCCCTGAACAGTGAGAGTTACTGAGCTTTTCCTCTGGTCATGACACAACCACAAGCCTTAAGGGCCAAAAATCACATTATTCACCGAATTAAAAAAACAATTAGACAGAGGATTTGGCAAAACCCCTAAAAGCATCTATCTTGGACACCCTAATAACAGTAGTCATCCAAGACATGACTGTTTACACTAGAAGACTCATTGCACAGGAGGCCTGTCTATTTTTAGAGGTAGATATCACTACAATTGAGTGCTAGATAAATCCAAACAATTATTTTAAAAGGGTATTCCATCACTAATTATTCTAAACATCTTCTGCACTCTCTAGGTTGGCCTGCTGCCACTCTCCAGCGTAACAGCTCAGAGAACAGTGCCACAACTTCACTTGTTTGATGCTCCAATAGCGGTGACACATAACTCACAAAGCAAGTGTCATGTCCATATGAGTCCAACAGCCAAGGCAAGCTCCTCATCACCACTTGTGCATGCCAGGGGAAAAAAAAAAAGAGACCACAATATTTTGTTTATGCTACAAAACCCAGAAGTTTTAATTTACCACTGAAAAAGATTCTCTGAGGAATAAACGTGCTATGAATGAAGACTGGCAAAAGCCCTTGAGTAGCAGCATCACATTCAGAGCTCCAGGACTCAAATCCAATATGGCACAACATACAAATAGCAGCTGCAGTTTGCTGCTGCTTGGAAAAAACTCCTGGAGATGGAAAATACCAGGTTAGGTTCCTGCACACTGATGTATCTGCCCAAAAAACTGAACAAAATCCCAGGCCAAGCATGTTTCCAAGGACCAGTGCAGTTGCTATTGGCTATGCCACTCGTTGATGTATTTTGTGGTTTCACTGGACTCTGCCAAGAGTCCTGATCTCTTCACAGCCTCCTCTCTAGGCAAGCACCACCAGTGCTTCCTCACCCTAAGTTTTGGAAAATGGTAAGGTGAAGACAAAGGCAAAAACCAGGGCTGGATCCAGCCAGAAGCAGTCCCTCAGCCACAGGCCTGCCAGGCACCCTTTGGGGGAACCTTGATTCCTGAAAACGTGCACGAAAAAAACGTACAAACCAGACTTCTTGCACAATAACAGATACTGCGACTAGAGCTTTGTTCCAGCAACAGCCTAAATCCAACGAAATCCAGAAGGAACCACGAAACCCAAAACTACCAGGGCCCAAAGCAACAGACAACATGCTAAAAAAAGGGCTTCGAGGGTATTTTAACCAGCCGAGAGAGAGACGCTACGAGGCGGACCTGCATTTCACGCCCGAGCTCCTCTCGCAAGGATGTGCCTGCCTTCCTTGTTGCAGAGGGCGAGCAGCGGGTGTCGG
>VWZO01017929.1:285630-344488 GCA_013396975.1 Bucco capensis
GGAGGGCCGCGCCGGGCGCAGTGCTGAGGGCGTAGCCTGAGGTAGCGGCGGTGACAGGGCCAAGAGGTTAGTCAGGGCAAGAAACTAGGCCTGGGTAGGGCCGTGCTGTGCCCATTTTAACCCAGTGCGTCTCGGTCTGTTCCCCAACACACCTCTTCTTTCACCAGTACTACCTATGTCCCACTGGTCCCCAGCCTGCAGGCAGCTGTGGGCCAGGCTAGCAGGGCAAAGGCCAGCATGCTGCTCTCCGGCCAAGCCCTGTGCCAGGTCTCAGCAGGCAGGTGACAGCGGCCTGGCACGGCCGCCTCCAGGGGATGTGCTGAGCGGAGTATGATCACAGAATCACAGAATGGTAGGGGCGGACCTCTGGAGATCATCTAGTCTAACCGTCCTGCAAGAGCAGGATAACCTACCATAACGGGTACTGAAACTGGCCTCCACAGGTATCGGTGCTGGGGACAATCCCTTGTCCAGGCCAGGGCCACCCTGCACCACCCGCATGGCCTGTGCAGCCTACAGGGATAAATCAGACTTATACTGAGTGCGTGGGGGCAGCTGTGAGATGCCTACAACAAATACTTTAAGAAAAGCAGAGACCAAAATAACAGTTTAAGTAATTAAATGAGTGCGTGGGGACAGCTGTGAGATGCCTACAACAAATGCTTTAAGAAAAGCAGAGACCAAAATACAGTTTAAGTCATTAAAGTGCCTTTAGCATGTGGAAGAGGACTTTGAAACAGTCCCACAGGGACCCTATGTAACATGCATGTGATACCTAACTTGCAGCAGCACCTATGGTTGGGGACATCCAGATGCAACTCCGAGACTTGCCAAGACATCTGTCATCGCCAGGAGCATGTAAGCTTCTGAAGAGCTTTTCTCCCTTTGACTTTGTTTGCCTTAGAACCAAACATCTTAATTTTATTTTTCAACAAAGTCAGTTTTTGTCAAGAGACACAGAAATGCCAATGTTGGTTTAAAAAAGGGTAAAAAAACAAAAAAAAAACCAAGTCCCATGTTCCCCATGCTTAACCCCAGGGACTTGCAACTGACCACAGAGCCAGCAGTGTCCAAGGACTGAGCTGCTTCATTTCTAAAATCATCTCAGATGTGATGGCCAAGTGCATCCCACATGCCATGATGAAAAGGCCAAACAGTGAGTGATAAACACCAGCAGCAAAGTACATCAGTGCTTCTACCATGTGTATCTCATGCTCACTAACATAAATTATGGCTTCAACCCATTGCAGAACAGAGGATCCAAAAATGTTTAAATAATTACATTAAAACCTGGCTTTCACATAGCCTGATGGTGACAGCAGTCTTAAAGTGAAAGCATGCAGTTGCTTGGGGAGCAGGTTTTTGAGCAATGGCTTGTGTCTTGCTCTTCAAATCTGCAGGTGTCAAATCAAGCTCAGCCCATAAGATACAGTGGGACACAGCAGTATACAGCATGGGCCTCAATTTTCCTGTCTTGCATGTTTTTTCAGGCTTGCAGCCCACTATCACTCCTCTCCCCTGTCCAGAGTACTTCATCATGTCCCAAAATCTCCTTCTTGGCCACAGCTGACCACAGGCATCAACTGGCTGAGCAAGAATCTTACTTTCTCAGCCTTCTGTGCCTTTGTGGTTACCAAATAAACACAGTTTCCACAGCCAAGTGATAGAGCAACCAANCCCTTTGTGGTTACCAAATAAACACAAAAAGTTATTAAATAAGCCATCAGCTTATTTAATTTGTCCTTAGGTAGTATTTTTCTAGCTGAGAAGCCATATTAAACATAACATACTGCAGCTTTTTTGCCTGGAGTCCAGTTTCCACAGCCAAGTGATAGAGCAACCAAGCTATCATCCAGGACACATAGAGGGTTGACAGTGGACCCCCTAAGTCCCAGCTGCACATGATGGGAGATCTCAGGGCAGAGGTGGACCAGTCCACAAAATCATCAGCTCCATGACCAGAAGCTGCTCAGAAGTGAAGGACAAGCTGGTGGATTCAGCTGCAACACCACAAACACTCATGCCGACCCTGCAGCTCATGTCCTGGGGCGCTTCTAGGATACCAAGGCAGCAAAGCTGTCCTCTTCATGGTGAAAAGGTAATGACTGTTCTGCACTCAGTTATTTCTGGTGAGAAGAGCAATGTATTAAACATAAAGTCAGTGAAATGCAAAATATATGTTGGAAACATATTTAGAAGAAGCTTCCTCCAGGGGAGCAATAGGGCATGGGACTATGGGGTGCAGAAGCCCAGAACTCTCTGCAATGGGTCAAAGCAGAGCGAAGACACAGAGTACCAGAGGTACTGAGGGAAGCTGGAGCACTTCCCTGAGACTGCCTCCCCAACAAAGCAGAGTTGAGTTTCCCCACCCAACACAAACTTTGACCATGGATGGAGCTCAAAGCCCCCAGATGCTGTTGACATCAAGACACAAGTAGAACCCAGGAACCACTGAACTTTATATGGATGAGAGGAATATTCAGAACTGCAACAGCCAACACTGAAACCAAAGTGCGTGAAGCAACACCTTGCCCACAGGACCCCACCTGAAAGACTGCTCCTGATGTCCATCCTTCTGCAGCTGCCCACAGACCCCCAAGTGACACCCAGCTTGCTGGCCACCAGGAATAACAAACTGTTTGTTAAACTAATTAGGATCCAAAAGGAAGGGACATTTAAAGATAAGATATTTAAAGGGTATCTATACAGAAAAACACATGGTTTTCCAAGTCTTCAACCCACAGATGCACCAGTAGGAATAACCTGAGTGGGAAGAGCCTCTGATATCTCCCATCTGTTTTCCCCCATGGGAAGCTGACCCCATCTCACAGTGAGATGTGCCCAGCCATTGCAGGAGCATTGTGTAGAAATCAATCAGACAAAAATTATACCTGTTGTTGCACCTCAGTATTATTCAAAACTCATGCTAAGAACTCAGTGTGCTTTCTCATCCATTTCTTTGGAGCACTTGAGTGGTAGCACCCATATTACTGGGTTGCATTGTGCTCACTTCAGTGCCTGTGTGGATTCCAGATGCAGCACCAAGTGGCTCTGCTGCTTTCCTCCATTTTTTTCTTGGTTGGGTAAGGATCCATACACAAGTTCACAGGGAGGGAGAAGAGGACTGGCATGAAACAATAATCTGGTTTTATACATCCTCCTTTACAGAGACAATCCTCTGCCTCAGCCCTTTTTGGGAGTGGCAGCACCCACGGGCAGGCAGCTCTTGGCTGGCAAAGTCTTCACCTCTGGGAACGCCTCTCCACATTTCCTTATTGTATGTTATTTGTGTCTCAAAGAATTTAACACTATACTACTTTCTTCTGCCCCATTAGGATCAGCAGTGAAGTCAGCAAGAACAAAACTGTGTTCCTCAACTTCACCTCTGAGTCACAGGCCAGAGCAGTTTTGTCCCACCAGGATGCTGGAGAAACCACTGCTGAGGCAGGAGCAGGGGAAGGACACTGAGAATTAACTACCTTGGCTAGTACCACTGAAAACAATGAAGATCACAGCACTCAGCAGAGTAAGTGCTTCTGCCTCTAGGCTGGAAGAGACTGAGGAGATGCTGGCCCCCAGGACAGCTGTTCCCTCCAAAGACATCTAGATGAACCTCCCCAGGGACAGCCAGAAACACACACAAGGATGTCCGTCCCATTTGGCCCCTCCAGAATCCAAGGGACAAGGCTGGCTCTGGGCCTGCATTGGAGAGAGGAAAGTCACCACCGGGTCCTCCATGAGGGCTCACATTGGGCAAATGGTGCAGGGGTGAGGGTGGGAGGCATGGTATATGTCCCCAAGCTTCTCATCCCATTTGATAGCTGGCCCAACTCCACTGCAGATCAACTTGGTTCCCTGTCACTGCAGGACAAGAAGGGCTCCCTCCTGAAACAGTGCTGGCCTTGCCGAGCTGTGCCACTGTAATGCAATTGCTGTTGCTTGTGAAACATCCCATTTTTCCAAATCATTTGATCATTTTCTTCCTAATTTTTATCCAAATCTTCTTTTGTTTTGGTTTTGGTTGTTGGCTTGGTTTGTTTTCCATATACTTACTTTAATAAATGAATAGATTTTTAACAACGCCTTTTTCATCGAAGTCCTGGGAAATTGGAAATATTAGGCTGTTGCTTGTAAAAGCAAGGGCAGAGTATTTTGAACACCACAAGCTAAAAACAGCTTTATAGTTTCGACACTCTGAAATGGATTTCCAACCTCGGGCAGCTTGATTTGCAAGCTGGCCTCACTCTTTGGGGTTCCCACGCCCTAGGACATGTCTTGGGACTCAATTAGCACCAGTGGCAGTGGGGCTGTGCCCAAAACAAGGCTTCTGCATGGGTTGATGCTCCCCCAGCATTCCTCAGCAATGGCTGATTTACTAGCCAGTGTCACCAGCAAGACTTATGCAGTGCTGGTGGTTCCTACAGGATGTGGGGTTTCAAGTGCTGAGATGACTGTGGACATGCCAGAGCCACAGATTTCAGAAATGACCCACTCTTCCCAGAAGCACAGCCTGTGATTTCAGGGAATTTTGTCCTAAGATCTTGCCTCACTGCCATGTCTGACAACCAGCTGAAACCTCCTGCTGTTTTTAATGGCTCTCTCTACATGTGTCCTCCACATCATGCACTGGCATCTTCTGCAAGTGACTTTTCCATGAGCCCTGACTTAGAGAGTGAAGTCCAAGATGAGGGACCCATGTTTGGGGTAGGCACTGAAGGCAGCCCTGCATGCTGGTCCTGCTGTCCCAGCACATAGCTTGTGCAATGCAGAGTTTCCATCCCATACCCATCACACTGGAGCCACGCCTTGCACCTGGCATGATGCATTCAGACCTGCTTTTAGAGTCCTTACCCTCATCTGAGAGATGTGGTGGATGCATTGCTGGACCCATTGCCTCCTCCATCCTTTGCCACCAACCCAACAGAAACTACATCCCCAGAAAAACCTCGCAGCAGATCCAAGATTAGTTGTTTCCCACCTGCTGTTGCCATACGATCCTCATTGGAGCAGCAGCCAAGCCTAGGGAACCTGCTTCCAAAGCAGTGCCACGAAATGAAGAAGGGAGGATATTTAACCCAAATCTTGCTTGGGGATGGCAAGCTGGATGTCCTATGGAAGGACAATAGCATCCTCACCTGCCAGAGGACACCTGGGAAGCATAGTTCCCTCCTCCAAGATTTAGCTGCTTGCTGATAGAAATCCTTCTTAGAAAGGATACAGAGCTGGGTGAAATGCTGTGGTCTGCAGCTCCCCACTGAGCACCTCTGGCACATTGCCCAGCTCCCTGCACCCCTATGACGTCCCACCTCTCCCACCAGGCATCCTGGACACCCTGCAGACAAAGCACCCACCTATCTGCCTGCCCATTTGCCCATGCAGAGCCTGCCATGCTCCCAGACTCTTCCACATCGCAGGGCCAGTGCTCACCCTTGCCCTGCACTGGCCAAGCTTGTGGGCATTAACCATGGATTTCTGAACAGAGATTGCTCCAGAGCACATAATTTAACTCTCTCATAAAAATCATCACTGCTTCAATTATTCAGCACACTCGCCCCACTGCCCACGCTCACTTGCTGATGTTTCCATGCAGTTGAGATATCAAGTTGTTTGTTGTATAACCAGCATTCATTGCCAAGACCTGGCTTGTACTGCATAACATGCATATGCCTGTATTCCTGCTACCTTGTTTATACATGACTGATTTGACACGTGCAGAATCAAAAGTCAGGTGGACTAAGTGCTCTTGCCATAGTAATACCTCCCCATTCCCAAACCACCAGCAAATGGGTTCACGAGACAGGCAGCCGCTATTTTACCAAGTGAAGTGGGAGATGTTTAGATGAACCTTTGCATTGGTGAGTGGTGATTAAACGTATCCAGGACTGCTGTAAATGCACTGGATTAAATGTTTCCAAAACAGTTGTAAACACAGTCAATTCACCTCCCCTTGGCATGGTGCACCAGCACTGCTTTCAGCGAGGCGCTGCCGGCCACGTCTCCAGGCCATGACACCACTGATGCGCTCCTAAATCCATCAAACAGCATCCAGGCTTGCAGCTGTGGGAGGCATTCATGCCCCTTTGGCCCCATCACCGTGCAGGGCTCTGAGCAGCATCCTCTTTTCTGCTGAAAAGAGTAGAGAGCTGGGAACAGCAGTATTCCCCAAGGAAGCAGCTCTCCTTCTTGCCTCCCTTTCTGCATGTGTTGGTTTCTGCCCTTTAATACCTCAAATGATGCCTGATAAAGCTGGACAAACCACAAGTTTAAATACAGGTCAAGTTTTCAGCCATGAGAACAGTCTGTCCTCATTGCCCCTTCTGTCCATCCTCCTGGGCTGTTTGAGCATGGGACAAAAGGCAGTGTGTGCTGGGGCAGTTCTCTTTCTCCATCTCTTTCTTCTGGAATGATATCCTGGCATGATCTGCCTTCACCTACCTGGGCCCTTGACATTTTTTCCCTTCCCAGCAGCTTTTTGTTTGGGATATTTCTTTGTCTTTGCTTCCTCTCCTACTTATGCCACGGAAACCAAGGCACTGAAACCTGGGAGCATCAAACAAACAAGGTGTCACTACTTTTCATGCTGTCAACACCCTTCATGGCAAACTGCATCCCAGGAGTAGACCTGCTGGCTCACCACACCGGGCAGCAAACCTGCTACAGCAGGCTCAACACCATCAAACACCACCAGAGACCCTATGACATGGCTGTGGTTTCCACCAGCCACACTAGCATCTTGCTCCCTGTCTCCTAGGCCATGGCTCACTCAGTCACGAAGAGAGTGTGCACTAGACTAAACCACAGAAATCCTCACTTTATGACCACTGCACTGAGCACAGGTTCTGGGTCCCAGCACTGCAGCTACCAACCCTCATCACCTTTGGGCAGCACAGTACCACCGGGGGCAATCATAGCTCCCCACACATGCAGGCATGATGAACTACACCAAGCAGATCCAGGCAGATCTGTATGGTAATGGGAGCAGCTCATGTACAAACAACACCAAGTTCAAACAGGGTCACCAACACACCCTGTCTGGCACGAAACACCAATCATTAAAGCAGAGAGAAACCCTTGGACTATATTTTATGCATTCTACTTGAAACCAAGCAATCTGGAAAATCCCAGGGCATTCGGATGCAAAGGTCTAAATCTTAGTGACACTCATTGCAAGGCTCTGTGTTTTGTTTGCACTATTTAACAGCTTCTTCATAAGGAAACAATTGACTTGGTTAAGGAAAAAAGCCACCACAAAAATTCTCACTCTGCTGTCCAGCCAATAGAGCTCCATCAGCAACATTGCTCTTGATGCTGGTCCCACTTTGGGTTGCTGGAGCTCCTGCACCCAATGAGGCATCTGGACCAAGTGGAGAGAAACCACACAGCTGGACACTGTGACTGTGACTGCTCAGGCGCCAGGAAGTGACTGCTCTCAGGAAAATGAAGACAACCATTTATTTTTGCATGGTTTTGGAAAAACTTTCTTTAGCATATAATGCATTTTTCTCCCATCTGTATATCTTATTTCTCTCAAATATTTAGTTTTTTTACCACAAGTCTAAGCCCAGCATTGACAACTGATGTGTGCCAGAACCAGTGGCCTGCCCAGCACTGTTCACATGCTCTCCCTTTCCTGCCACATGTGAGGCAGGGGAGATATCCCAGCAGCTTTCAGTAACGAGAGGAGCTGGAATTTGCAGGTCAGGTATCTGCCTCTGCCCTGTGGCTGAGCTGCTGGTGTACCAGGCCAGGCCCCAGATGTCACCCTGCCTCAGTGCTGCTTCCACCCTGGATGACAGCTCTGTAGCTCCTGGAGGGCAATGCTGCCTTTCATAAAGATAACGGCTGAACAGGATTAAATTGTTCATCAAAATGAAAGCACAAAACCAGGTTTAATGCCTCACACTGAATTAAGCCATACTTCAGAGCAGAATCAGCAGATGCCCAGATAATGATCATGTTGAGAAAACTTAGTATTGCAGGGCATGATTTTCCCTTGCAAAGAAATGGTAAGTATGGAGATAAGGGTGATCCAATTAACCAGGCTTTATGTGGATTTCCAAATGGCATGTGGCAATGCTCTTAAGTGCTTAAAGAATGCCCAAAAGCTCTTAAAGAAACTGAGCTGCCATGGGATAAGAGGCAGAGACCTCCTGAGATTAGTAACTGGTGAAATGTCAGGAAGTGAAGAGCAGGAGTAGGACTGCATCTCTCAAGGGATGGCACTGGTAGAGCCCCAATGGTCTAACCTATCCTGCACCTCCCTGAGTGCTCTGGAAAAGGCTAGGACCCAGCAAAGTGACAAAACACCCTGGCAGGAAAGCCACCAAGGGCAGCAAAAGCAACAAACAAAGGCTGCCCCAAAAAGGCTATGGTGAAATCCATGCTTCAGGGCCAGAACACATGGCTTTGTGCTCTGGGGCAAAGGCTTGACCAGGTGATTCACCTCACCCCTCTCTCAAGCAACATGTGGAGGAATTGCTTGTGCCAAGCTTATCTGCTTCCAAAACCATCAAGCAGCTCAAATTTGCATGCAGTTTTATTTCCTCAGGTTCCCTGCAGCTGCTCCTGCCGCATCTGCATAAACTCATCTTGGTTGGTTTCAGATGTACCTGTGTTGTTGTAGATAAATGGCAAGAGAAAGGTATAAGTGTGCAAGCAGCTTCATAAAGTGTGGGAAATGTAAGGATCAGCTGAGGAAGCGCTCTTCCACGGTAGAAATAACCCCACACAGGGAAAGGACTCGCTGCAGCTGCGGGAGCAGAGTGGCAGAAGGTCACAAGCACTGGGTCTCTTCTCTGACAGTCATGTTTGGTTCTGCCCCTGTCCCTTCTGAGCTGGAAGGAGAAGGAATCACTGTAGCTTGAACCTTCTGGAGCTCTCAGAGTGCCACGCCAGCCATGCTCCCTGCAGCAGGACTGTCAAGGATTATTTTCATGGCTGGAATGAGCCTGTTGTCTGGACCAGTCCCCAGGCTGAGCACTGAAGCTACCTCTTTGGCAAACTGCCCTGGGCAGAGCACACAGGAGCAGGAATAGAGGAAGTTCAGTGCTACTTGCTATTCAAAGGAAAAATCTGGCTTCCTTCTGCCTCAGGATCTCTGTTTCCACAAGTCACTGTGCTCCCCAGGAAACTGACCTGTACATACTGGAGTCAGACAGGCGCTCCAGGTCACAGGGAGGTAACCAGGACCCAGGCTGCAGCCGGAAGAGCTGTGGCCAGGCTGAGTCACAGCCAGTCAGGTCCCAGACTCCTGTAGTCTGGGGTGTGACTCACCTCGTGGAGCTGCTGCCCCTGCTCACAGCCCAACCTGGTGACGTGTGAGGTTAGGGAGGGTGAGGAGTCTGGGTCTTTTCTGTGAGCAGGGAGGCACCTCCACATCCCCAGACAGCAAACCTACAGATGTATCCCCAAGTAACTCTGCAGAGGTTCAAGGCTTGGCATGCTGCTGGACAGACTGATCAGCAGCTGTGGTGAAGACACAGAATCATAAAATCGTTTGAGTTGGAAGGGGCCTTAAAGATCACCTAGTCCAATCCCCTGAAATGGGCAGGGACACTTTCCAGTACACCAGGTTGCTCAAAGCCCCATCCAACCTGGCCTTGAACACTTCCAGTGAGGAAGCATCCACAACTTCTCTGGGCAACCTGTTTCAGTGTCTCAGTGCTCTCACAGTGAAGAACTTCTTACATCTAATCTAAATCTACTAACCATGATCCCTTGCCCTATCACTACATGCCCCTGTAAAAAGCCCCTCCCCATCATTCTTGTAGGCCCCTTTTAGTGCTGAAAGGCTGATATAAAGTCTCCCCAAAGCCTTTTCTTCTCCAGGCTGAATAACTCCATACATGTGAAGGGAGCCAGCCCGGGGTCTGCCCTGGCCAGGGAGCACAGAAAAGCAAACCACCAGCAGCAGGGACCCAATGCTCCCAACTTTCCCACCAGCTGCCACTAACACTCTTAAGTACTGGGTGAGGAGCACAGGAGCTGTAATTGCACCAGACCAGGGCATGACCCTGGACCTGCTGCCACAAGCCATCTAAGAGCCTCCTGCAGATCACATGAAGGAAGGATGGTTGGGCTCCTTTGTGGCTGGTTTAGCCAGTGGGTACCTCCCATGGTGCAGACCAAGGTCTTTCTGAATGTTGGAGGCTGTTTCTGGGTCTGGCAAAGCCGCAAGACACATCAGAACTTGAGATCAAGCTTGGAAACCCAAAGGATGAAGGTAGTTCTGCATGGCTGGAGAATAGCATGCGTGTCAGACATCCAGATGTTTCTCCTCAGCCACACCAAGAGAGGGCTTCACTCTCATGACAGGTGATAACACTGCACTGAAAAAAGGCAAGGGTGATGGTCGGTTTTATGGATTCCAAGTGTAGACTACTCACACAGGCAGTGTTCCCCCTGCCAGAGTCCTGGGATCTCTTCACTGGCTCAGCAAGACTCAGTAGAAAGCAAATTAATCTGTCATGCTCCCATTCCTCTCCTCCACAAGTTGGTTTTGGTATAGAGGCGGTGCTGACAGCAACCCCCCTGTCATCCAAGAAAAGGTACTACCACTACCTATAAATGCTTCCTGCCTACACCCTGTAATGACACTGCCTCTGAATTCTCTACACCAGTCCAATGCACCATCCCAGAAAATTAACTGACAAAGCCAGTTGGACTAAAGCAGTGTAGATGAAACCAGTTTTTGCAGTCCATTACAGACTGTATTTACTAGGAAGGTTCAAGTCCACCCAGGGAGCAGGAGAGGATGCACTTCCAGGGATGAGTTCCCAGTCATGGGGGCCACTGGAAAACTTGCTGGCATGACAAAAGGCTGCCTTTTTTTTGGTGGAAAAACTAGAAGCAGGTGCCAAACTCCCTGGGTACAAAACTCTCAAACCTAGGAGCCCTACTGGGCTTACCTGCCTGCCCCAGCTTTCCCTGCCACAAGCTTTCCCTGGCAGCCTCAGAGTCAGCCAGCTCCACCCTACCAGTACCTGCAGCACCAGCATGTGCCTTGGTGCTCGAGCTGGCAGGCTTTATGCTGGCAAAAGCCATCACACATGCTTAGCTCTAGGACAAAAAGAAAACCATAGGGCAAACACGGCTCATAGCTTGAACAAGAGCATAAGGAAAAGTACTCTCTACCCAGATATTTTCCATATGTGAAAGGGATGGGGTGATTCTCTTGCACAAAGTCTGTAAGGAAAACTTTCCAGGGCAGAGAAGCTACAAAATGGAAGGAAGGAGGAGGGAGTCTTCATCCTCGCACAAGGACTTCCTTGGGTTAGATGAAGGGTTGGGGTCAGGTCTGTCTGAGGCATGCCACCAGCCTGATGCAACTCCTGCTCCAGCAGAAACAAGGCACAAGGCTGGTACCAGAGAGAAACATGAGAGTTGCAAGACCTGCTATGAAAAAATATCCCTTTACAGCCTGCAAACCAGAGACACTCCCCATGAGCTGCTGGTAAAGGAGAATCCCTTTCCACCCACTGCTTTGAGTGCTTTGTGTGTAGCAGAAAATACCTGCTGGCACCACCAGATGGACAGCACACCCAGGCTTCTGCTTTCAGACACAGTTTTGTTAACAGAACAGGCAAAATCACTAACAAGAAAGAAAACAGCTGTGAAAAGTAGCCTCAAATTTTTCCATTTCTGAGTTTGCTGTGCATTTATTGCTTACCCATTTCTTGCTAAGTCCAGAGCTTCCGGGTCGGGCCCCCACCCTCTCCTCCAGCACAACTACTTCTTACAGCTTGGAAGCTGTTTTTTCCCACCCTGCTATCTAAAAATAAAAAAAAAAAAAAATTGGCATGAAAGCTTTTATCATCCTGAACATATGCCAACTGCGAAGGCGACTCTGTGTCTCAGACGCCTGTTTCCTGGCAGATTTTAAGTCCTTTGCTCAACTGCTAGGAGGCGAGGGGGTGGGCAGGAGACAGCAGCAACAGGCTGTGAACTGTAGTTTCAGTCACATGTTCAACTGCTACTAAATACCCAGGAGACCAACATTCTCCAACAGTTGGGCTAAGAGCTAGACCCACAGCCAAGTGATGGCACCAGCCCATCCCAGGTAAATAAAAGGGGTGAATGTGCCACACAGTGATGCTGTGAAGGGAGATGAAGGGCCACCAGCAAGACTGAGTGGGGTTGCATGGCTCAACACCTCTGTGTGGTCAGTCATCCCTTTGCTTCCCGGATAATGAGACTAAAGCTTTATTGGCTCCCAGTGGTTTGAAGTTGGAAAGATGGGACCTGGTAACCAGGTAACCAGGCTGAGCAAGGGAGAAGTCCTCGATGGTACTGTTTGTGTCCAGATTTCCATCAACCAGCTTTGGCCATGACAACCACAAGTGGCAACCTGAAGTCACTGGGAAGTCCATGTGCAGGCTGAGACATACAGGGACAGCCCCTGCCTTGATACCACCCTGGAAGAGCCACACAAACCACAGAGCCTTTCCCCCAGCAATGGTTTTTGGTGCTACAAAGTCCTCAGAACTGGTTTTGCATGCAGGAACTCCTTTTCCACTCTAGCCCCTTAGAAAAAATTGCACAGGATAAGAAAAGTATGCAGTCCTGTCAGGCTTTACTCTTTTAGAGATAGAAGGTCATCTCTTGGCACATGGTCCACAGCAACATCTACCTTAGTACCCACCTATAACTAACCCTTCTGCCACCTGAGGATTTTCCCTAACATTGTAATTCAGGCCATCCAAGCATTGCTTCAAATCTAAGTTACTTGGAATTGCCTGTAAAAAGAAAGGTAGTCTGGGAAGACAGTAACTGGTAACCTTTCAGATTTGTTTTTACCATAGGAAGAAGTTAGTAAGAAGAAACTGGTCTGGAACAGAGGTGTGTGGGACAATCTATCTAACTCTCAGAGGCTTTAAAGGATAGTCTCACTCTGCGCAAAATAGATGGTGCCCAGGAAATTGGTGCTTGTCAAATGAAATCACCACTCCTGCTGTATCTCTGCAAAACACAGTTATCATGCACTGCATGCATCTCTGACAGGAGGGATATGATCCCATCCATAGCTCATAACCCAGGATGGCATTTTATAAACTTGTCTATGGCTCTCTTCAGCTATCACACCAATTTGTGATGGTGCAGAGCAACATATACAGAATGGAATATCTAGCTGGTCTCTTTAGGGTCACCTGAACTGTCCACTCCTCCCTGCAGGTGCAGCCTTTTACTCTGCACCTCCAAACATGGTACACAAGATTTAGCAGTGACCTTGGTCTGCATACCAATCCTCGGTAGTAAATCTAAACATTAGTTTAGATTATCACTGCTTGAAGCAGACACTGTCTGCGAAAACATGCTGCTAGTTTCAGAAAGTGCAGTTATTTAAGAGGAGCTCTAGCTAAAAAGTAAGATCACTGAACAGAACTAGTTCTGTTCTAACCCAAACCAGGACAACATGGAAACCTCACATTATTTAAAGTAATTTTTTCCAGTGATGGGAATAAGGCCATATTTAAATTAGGATTTATGAAAACAAGAACCAGACAAGCTCAGTAGTGTGTGAAAGTATTTTTATTACAAAGCTAAATTTCTCATATAAAACAATGTCTCTGAAGAGCAGCGTTGGGTCCTTACACAGATCTACAAAAGCATTCTGGGCTCGAGGGTTTGGGGTCTTAAACCATCTCAACAGAGCAGTTGGGAATCTCTTTTCAGAGTAGTCAGAAAGGAGAGGGAAATGAAAGAAGAGAAAAGGTGTCAAGACACTTCACAGGTTGCTTAATGTTTGCAGAAACATCTCATAGAACACCCTGCTCTCTACAGGCTGCTTGCCAAGGAGCAGCTGCTATTGTCAGGAGAGAAATGCATTATTCCTACAGACAGAAAACAGGAATAAACTGCTGAACTGCTTCCAGCGTGGAGCCCTTGCACCAGTACCAGCATGAATGCTTGGTCTCAGCTGACACCCTAGAGGGGTTTACCTTCTTCCTCTTGCCTCAGTCTCTTGGAGAGATGCTCGTTGATGGCCATGAGGGGGTTGGCTCTGTACTTGGGATTGGTGATGACCTCATGAAACCGAGCCACTTCCTCCTCTCTGAGGAAAGAAAAATAACACACAAATGCTAAGTGCTTCATGTGAAAGCAACTGAGCAGATAAGAACAGAACTCATAGTGTGTTTCTGTGCAGACAGAATGATCTTGGGTATAAACCTCAGAAAGAAACAGTGCAAGAAATAAACCTAATTTACCAAAGGGTACAACTCAAATTGCTGCCAGCTTCACGGGAGCCAAAGACTTGGACTCACACCACAGAAACAGAAACATACATGTTAGTGTCCAGCATCACCTGGAAATGATATTTTTTAGAGCTTTTCCCTAGTAAATCAGTAACAAAAGACTGTGGGTATCTGGTAAATCACTAAGAATGAAAAGGACTAGATTGCACTAGCACAAAAGCAGATTCTGCTTTGGAGAGCTCATCTGCTGACTCTCTATTGCTCAACATAAAGTCTTAGTAATCTTATGTGCAATACTAGTTAGACACCATGGGAGGAGCACGACAGAATTACCTCTGCACGCCTGCTCACAGCTGGTTGCTGTGGAAATGGTCTTGTCTTAAAAAGAAAGCAAGAAAGCAAGCAAGGAGGAATAAGAACAGAGCAGGAGTATAAAAAAGTGTGAGTTTTCACATAAGTCACATCCATTGCACCCTCCCCATCTCCCCCGGACAGACTGCCAGGCTCTCCTTAGCCCAGCCAGACACACTTGTAGTTGCTGTGGGTCTGCTGAGTGCTTTTCAGGCTGCAGTATGCAGCTACTTCCCTCCCTAGTACAGCCCTGCCCCTGCCAGAGGAACAGACAGAAAAGCCTCATCTGAAGCTTGTGTTGTTGCAGTTGGGGCAGTAAAGTGAGGCTCAGGGAACCTCCAGGCCTAAGTAACATCCTGGAAAATAAACCTCAAGACCTTCCTGTAAACTTTTGCCTTCCCAAGAAGCACAGACTTCCCAGACCGCTACGGTAGGACAAGTGCCAGGCAGGATACTCAGTGCATCTGTCCAGGTTTGTGCAGAGGAGACGAGGGGCGCACATGGGATTATCAGCTTGCTGATACAGAAGTCTGTGCTGGAGTTGCCCATTTAGATTTAGATCTGTATTCAAGTCCCTTCTCAAGCACTGTTCCTCATCCATGTGTTCCAGCACAATAAGGCACATACTGGTGGCACTCAAGGCCATGACTCTTGGGCTTCTGCAATGAGTCGAGGAGAGATTCATCCAGCAAGGGAGAGAAAAAAAGGCATCCAAATACTGACACTGGCCAGTTTCAGACACAGAAGGGTATTCACAGGGTATTCTGTACTGGAGAGCACTGCTGAGATTTGTAGACTGACTATTCTCCTCAGCCTCAGAACTGACACAAATCCTGGAAACAGGGATCACAGTGCCAGACCACAGTGCCTAGACCCAAGAGGGCTGTGCTGAGAGGAAATGAAGTTCCTCATGCCTGGTGGCAGTATAAGATATCCAAGATATCCAACAGATTATATAGAGGTCACAGGAGTTGCCAGACTAAGTCCAGGAATTATTCAAATGCATTTAGTGATTCATTTTACAAGAAAAGAGTTGGCAGATGCCAACGCACAGCTGTCCTTGTAAATGACATAAGGCATGTAAATTAGCATCCTAAGGGTGTTCTAACAGAGCAGCTGTAGCTCCTGATGCTACACAGAGTTCCAGGAGCCCTTCACCAACACAGCCGCAGGAGGCTTTCCTGAAGAGCATCAGCTAGAGCTACATAGGCCTGGTGTCATAAGAGACTTGGTCACCACCGGATCTTGCAACTCCAACTCAGCAAGACAAGATAAGGCTCATATGTATACATCTACATCATCCACACTGCACAGAGGGACACAGTACAGACATAGTCACTTGGTACAGCAAGAAATGACAACTGTGCCCAGAAGGAACAAGATGACAGTTGGTGTAGGCTTGTCCTGAAACCCCACAGACCAGACAGGAAGCCCAAGCCATCACTTTCTTTTCAGTGAGACAGGGAAAGTGAACTCTTAAAGGAGCAAGTGCAAGTCTCCTGTGCTCTCTTTGCTTAGATTTTACATGAGACAGAAGCAGAAGCAGACTGAACCCATTTAGAATTGACCAAGTCTGATAGGGACTAAGACAAAAGGACACGTACAAACATTCTGCACTATATAAAGGGGGAAATCAAAGCTGCCACCTCTTCTAGGGCCTTCAGATGTGCAAGACTGAAACACTGGAACTGGTTGCCTAGTGAGGTTCTGTCATCTTCATCCCTGGAGATATTCAAAAGCAATGTGGAGAAGATCCTGGGCAACTAGTTCAACCCCTGCTCAACAGGGGGGCTAGATCCAATGACCTCCAGAGGCTCCTTCCAATCTCAACCATTCAGTAATGTTCAGCAGAGAATGGACAATGATAACTGTGTACTTACAAGAGCCAGCGTTTCTGAGCTTGATTCATCAGACAAAAGTCTGTTGTTTCTGCTTTTGCTTTTACATGGCTGTGGAGAGAAGAAACAAAGCAAGTGAGTAAGTGTTAACAGAGGAGCAGTAATTTAGCAATTGTTGTGGAGATGGAAAGAGTCCAGTGATTCTGAATCTGCTTTCCCAGAAGTATAGGTAATTGTCCTGTATGGAAATTGTCCTGAAAGGCAATTATTTCCATAGTCAGACAGTAATGGAAATGCAAACTTCTTCTGCCACAGACTGGAACAGCTTAGGAGTCAGGGCTGAATGGGAAAGTGGTAAATGCACTGAAGAAAAATCAGATCACTTAGTTCATAGAACTGTAGAATAGTTCGGGTTGAAAGTGACCTTTGGATGGGGCATCTA
This sequence comes from Bucco capensis, assembly GCA_013396975.1. Classification (NCBI taxonomy): domain Eukaryota; kingdom Metazoa; phylum Chordata; class Aves; order Piciformes; family Bucconidae; genus Bucco; species Bucco capensis. The sequence goes on from VWZO01017929.1 coordinate 302,454, forward strand.
CTAACCTCCCTGGACAATCTGTGCCACTGTTTCATTACCTTCACAGTAAAAAATTTCTTCCTTACAATTACGCTAAATCTCCTCTGTTTTAGTTTAAAACCATTACCCCTTGTCCTGTCACAACAAGCCCTGCTAAAAAGACTTGCACCATCTTTCTTAGAGGCCACTGAAAGGCAAAAATTTTAGTTCTAAAACAGGTAATTAGCTGTCCACGCCCAGATCACTTTCTGCTTATCACTAACCTCCAGGTCAAACCAATACTGTTGCTTAGAGAAAAGACCCCATCATAGTTACCCTCACCACCAGGCATGTGTCACCTCTGCACATCTCACATTCCTTGCTAACACTGCAGAGCTCCAGCATCAGTTACAGACAGTTTCACAGTTACTCAACAAGAAGAGGGAACTGCCAGGCCTGTTTCGGATCCTGCAGTAGGAACACTGCGGTATAAAGTGTCACATATTTTAAGAGAAAGAATGACAATATTCCCTTCTCCCTGTGAACACTTAAACTAGCAAGCCTTTGGCAAGGATAAACCACTTGCAAACAGATCATCTGAAGAGAATGCACAACAACACAGCTTCAGCTTTTGCCACCAAATATAGGTTTTGAGAACCCATGAAGCTGAAAGAGGGTGGACTCATGGGAATGCTGGATGGTGCACTATATGTAGCTGAGGCACAGGGGCAAGCATAGATTTGCACTCTCTGCACTCTTTTCTTATTCCTGGGCAAAGTCCAAAGAGATCAGAGCTGTGAATCCATCCTGCACAGGATGCTGAAGTACATGGTGTCCAATGCCAAGCAGCAGCAGAGATTTACACAAAGCCAAGCACTGAGCCCAAGCAAGGGACACACAGGAAGGGCAGCAACTGCTTTTGGGACTTGAAATACATGAGAGGAGTTGCTGGTAGAACTGGGCATTATGGAGAGAAGAAGAATCTTCCATTCTTCAGGATTACACACAGGAGAAGCAAGTGGGGAAAAGGGTCTCCGTCCACAAAGCAGTTCCCCTCCAATTCACCCTGGAGGTAAGCCCCAGCACACAGTCCAAAGGGAGAAGAGGGTCTAACTCCCATTTGTTGGGGGAATCTTCCCTTACTGGTGGGTGTTGAGGGCTAGTGCCTCCACAGAGCCCTTTGGCTTTCTCAAGGTTAGGAAGTATGACAGCCCCTCACCTTCTCTTCAAGACAGCAGGATCTGATCCCTTGTTAGCAGTGTAACAGTGACCTCCTCTTTCTGTTTGGCCCTCTGACTCACTACCCTCCATCCTTTTATTCTGCATTTTTCCCCATTCCTTCTTTTCTCTTCCTCCTTTGCCCCATATTCCTTCTTTTCTCTTCCTCCTTTGCCCCATATTCCTTCAGCCTGCTCACTTTTACCATCACTCCCTGCCTGACCAACTCCTTCTCCTTTTCCTTATCTCTCCCGCTCTTCATTCTTGCACATTTATTTTTCCTCAAAGGAGATCCTGGTGGACCTAAGCTGCTGAGGGATGCTCTCACTGCTGCCCCAATCAAATCTGATTTACCCTCAGTCTAACACAGGGTGCCTCAGTGCCACAGCTCCCTGCCAACCCAGACAAACCCAAACAGGATGTATGTATGTCAGCCAGCCTTCACAGGACACAGCCTGTGCAGCAAAAGGCAGTCAGGCAGATCAATACCTGCATGCTGCTCCTGTACCCTTCAGTCTCTATCAAGGTCACCCCAGCACTGCCAACGTTACACAACAGGCCTGAGAGCTCATGAGGAATGGCAATCAGCAAGAGCAGACAAACAGCTACAGGGGTTTCAGCAGCTCCTGTCACACTGCTGCATCCACTGGTACTGCAAGACACAGAAAGAGCAGGAAGCAGCTCTGCTCTGGAACTTGAGGACCAAGCAATTGATGATGATGTAGAATATCCATCCAGGGGATTGCCTAGGGTGAGTCAGGCAACCTCATGCCTGACAACTGCCTCTTCTGAGAAAAAAAGAAGGGTAATTGTCATAGACAACTCCCTTCTGAGGGGAACAGAGGGCCAGATATGCTGACTGGACCCATGTCACAGGGAAGTCTGCTGCCTCCCTGGGGCCTGGGTAAGAGACATTACTAGGAAACTCCCTGGTCTAGTAATGGTCCTCTGATTATTACCCAGGAAGGCTGGACATTCTTCAAGCAGGAAATCTTAAAGGCACAGAAGCAGTCTGTCCCAATGTGCTGAAAGATAAGCTGGCAGCACACCACATGAGCACAAGGCTGCTTCAGGCTGTGCAAGCCCACTTTTGCCTTCAGCCACCCCACGATTTTAAAGACCTTGGTGCTTCTGAAGGTTTTTCAATTCCACTCAACAGCTCTGCCCCACTGGTCTGGCAGGTTTAAAATGCTGCTGCCTGTATTTCCCCCATTAAGTCACCAGCACACTGCCTGCTCACTTGGACTGTATTAGTAATCCTGTTTCATTTCACTTCACTGCCTTCATTCATTATATAACAGAATAAAATCTCACTGTAATGCTCTCTTACCCATCAGGAGATCAAATTCCTGGAGAATCTGATTTTTTATTAATAATGCTGACAAATCACCAGAGTATTACCCTTCATTCATGTAATGATTCAAACCCTATAAAAGCCTCCTCTGATTCTTCAAACGCATCCTCACGCCATCCAGAAAGCCAGCAGGGGGAAGAACAGCACTGTAGCTCCTCCATGCCAGTACCTTTTTTGTTGGCATGTCACAGGCAACCTGGACGACCGTCAGTCAATGCCAAGCTCCTACCTTGGCTGTGCCAATTGCAGATGGTGATGACCAATCCTGAAATTCTCAGCCAGCACTAGGCTTCTCTGCTGTGTCACAGCCCCACTTGGCTTTCTAGACATCAGAGCCTTGCAACGGAAGTGATGAAGAGCCAGAGTATGAGCTCAGGCTTCCAGAAGGCGAGAAAGGCTGCCACTTTCCCACGGGAGGTCTGAACTGGGAAAGAGAGGAAGCTGACAGAGCTTCTCTGAGGATGTCAGGCTCAGACAAGAGCCTGATCACCAAAAGCTTCTACATATCACAGAATCACAGAATATTCATGGTTGGAAAGGACCTCTCAGATCACCGAGTCCAACCAAAAAAATGCCACACATCGTCTGCCACTGAGTGTACTACAGAAGAGAAGAGCAATTGCATTAGCTGGAAGGATCATTTTGGCCAGTGTTCTATCTTGAAACTGCCTGCAGCAGATGGCCAGAAAGGGATAAGACCAATGCATGCATATAGCCACATCCTCTCCAATATTTGCAGCTCAGAGACCTTTTGCCAGCTACAGTTTACATACGTGCAGTAACCCTCCAAGGAGCTCTCCTCATTGGATTTGTCAAGTCTTATCGAAAACCATAGGTTTCCCTTAGCTACAACATCCTGCAGGAAGAAGCTGTGCAGACCAGTGAGCCTCCTGCTTGCACTGAACAAGCTGCTCACTAGTCATGTTTGATGTCCTTTTTCTCTCATACTGGAAAAGAAGATGAGGCTGTATATAGGGGAATACACAGCCCATCCCTAAATGGCACATACCTCTTGGGTGGCTTCCTGTCCCTGCCACCTGTGGTCAGGTCAGAGAGCTCAGGTAGGGCTTCCATCAATGGCTGCATGTCTCCCACCACAGGCGTTGCTTTCCGCTTTGCTTTGTCTTTTTGATTCTGCTTGGCTAGCTTCACACTTTCTATTTCTGAATTAGAAACAAGACATTACTGAAGGAAGGGGAAACATTTGCAAGAGAGAACCTGTGAGCTAAGAAATTCATAGACTGCTTCACCATCTACAGGAACAACACACCAGAAATGATTTAAAGCAAAGACCAAACAAAATTGCAGCTGGGTAGTTCCCTCTCTTGCTGTGTTTGCTTATAACCTATGTACCTCTCTATTGACATTTGCAATGGGAAGGAAAACCCCCGGACTGATTTTTTCTGAACTGTTTCCGTCCCTTGCACTATGGCGTGTGAGACCATTCATTGCTCACAGCAACACAGTGCAGAAGTCCTGGGGAGTGGAAAAAACCATGCTGACCTTGCATGGAATTGCAAGAGAGAAACAGGAGAGGAAGAGACAAACCAAATACAGTCAGCTCCACATGTGGCATTAAACAGTCACAGGCCCATCTCTGCTTTGCTGTTGGGACAAAACAATGGTCTCCTAGCAGAGGCAAAAAAGATGGACTTAATTTCAGTTGTTTACTTAGTTTGGAGCAAGTCAGTGTCTCACCTTCATGATTCATGGTGGCGCTCAAGCAGCCAGATGCTGGATAAACTGCACTCTCTTAGAAAAGCGCTGCAGCAAGTGGCAGACACAGAGGCAGCTGTTTTTCCCTTGAGATCATGTTTACCAGTCTCCCTGCAGCAGCTCTGAGAAAGGCTGTGAGGCTGTGGGCACATAAGGCTCTACAAATGTCACAGCAATCTCCCCTCTTGGACACAGGAGACGGGCATTGAAAACCACAGGCTTCTGCCTCAGTCCTCAAGGCTCTCTGACATAGGTCTTGCAGCTGCCCAAGATTCAAACAGCCAGCAGCCCCCAGGGCGAGTCCCAGCAGAACATGAGAACATGCTATCCAGGAGAGCCCACAAAAGCCCAGGATTGCTACAAGTTTCCAGCTGAGTTCCACGATGACACAACCTATTGCAGAAGTCCCTTGACAATGCCACCAGAAATAACTGGAGCTCAGTGGGATCCATGAGTTCCCTTTCCTTCTGCCAGGTGATTACAGGGCCTGGAAACCCATGGCACTGCCTTGACACCCTCATAGAGTACCAGTGCTGCAGGGTACATGATGTAGGCCTCCACCTCCTCTATGTGCATCCAGGCTTCTGCTTATTGCCTTAGAGTGTATTGCAAGGATGACCGTTAGTACTGAGCTAGAATCTCCTTGTCTGGACATGGCAGAGCTCAGTGCCAGCAGCCATGAGGACAAGCTGGTGACACAGGGAGGCCAGAAGCTTCCCAGGCAGCATGGCTACAGAAGCAGGACTAAATCAGCTCAAGTGTTCTTGGTGGGAACACCAAAGCAGCCAGTCCCACCCTACAGACCATAGGCAAGATGCCACCAGCTATTCTGGGTCTACTCCTGCTGCCCACATTCAAGAAAGCAAAACTCAAATTCACTGGCTAGCTGCTGGCTCCTTTAATATCTTTGCCTTGTTTACTCCCCAGCTCAACTGAGTCGAAGAGCAACAGTTCTTCATGAACTGCAATTTTGCTGTACATGGATGTTTGTGACAAATCTGGATTGTAAATGCTTCTCCTTGCAGTGATCCCTGCCAAGAAAACAGCTTTCTGTTCTGCATCACTTCTTTTTTTGGCCTGGCTTCATGAAGCTGACTACTTCAGTGCTTTCATAAACAGTATGTGCTCAAAATTTTCAGACACCTGATTCTGCACAAACATCCCAAATTCTTTTCTGATGAAGTCTTGTTCATCTGAGAAGCAATGCAATATATGTATTTTTAAATGTGCATATTTCTAATGTCTGAAGCATTACATAATTTTTTTCCCTCTCTAATATCTCCTGAGATGACTTACTATAATGGAAGAAATCTCCAAGTTTTGCATTTGCAGTACTGGGCTGATCTTTAGTTCCCAGGGTCTTGGCATTCAGTGTCACAAAAGCAGCTCTGGCTCAAGAAGAAACAATAAACTCTTGGGAAGATTTAGGAAAACAGATGTAATGATAACAACTTCAGCAGTCCAAGCTGGGTTCTCTTTTGCAGGGCAAAGACAGCAAAATCCACAAAGAACTGGCAGAATTATCTGCATCAGATCAAAATCTATGTGCTTCAGTTGATTGCAGCTCTTCAAGGTCACCATGTAAGAATGCCAAGTTTCATTTAAAAATCTCTCTCTCTGGAAGTACCAGTTCTCTATCTCTGGAAGTACCAGTTCAGTTTACTCCATCAGCTAAAAATAACAATATCAGTTTCTTTATTGATGTTTATGTAGGCTCTTTCCAGCTATTCCATTTTTCTCAATAGCAAGCTGCACACCTGGTACTAACACTTGCTGACTTCTTAGAGAAATCCCTTGGTACTTGTTACCCTTAGCAAAGCATTTGCTAGTGAATGCTGGTATTTGCCAACTGGCCACAAGTTAGTGGAGAAGTCAAAAGAGCCAGCAATTTAGGTACTTATGTATCTGTAAAGCACTTCTAATACCTAGTATATTCTAAGACACAATTTGGCCTGAAGTTTTCTGTCTTGGTATCCTCATCAAAGCAAAGCCTCTGGATTTCATTTGTATTCCTTCAGCTTAGTAATTTCATAGCCAAGAGAGAAGGAAAGGGGCCACAGCAGAGGCAAAACAGCATATGGGATCTTGAGAAAGACTGATGCTACAAAGGCATATATACAGGAGATCAGGATTAAGGAAGTGTAGGGATCCTGCTACTAGGCTTTACCACAGTGGTTGAGCTTGTCTATGGGAGTAGTGCTGACACCTAACTGCAGGAGTGGGCCCTCTGTTTCTTGCAGAAGACAGAAGTCCCCTATACCCTTTTACTGTGGATACTGCCATAAAATGCTGCTGAGGACTGGACTTCCTCCACAGCACTTGGTACCAGTCCTGGTATCAGAGGAGGGAAAGCTCAGCTGTGCTCCATCAGTCCCCTCCTCTGTTCCTCTCTCCCAAGGAGAGACCTTTAGGCACACTGAAATTGCAGCCGGCAGGCCAGATGTTAGGAATAACCACAGCCATCTATGCTTTGTGCCCGATAGGGACACTAAGGGTTGCAGATGTCAAAGGCACTTGGAAGTTGTGGGTTGGTGATAAGGGAGGAGGCTTCCTTCACACTCACAGTGTTATCAGCTTCTTATGTAAGGGGAGCCAGAGACAGCTTCACTGCAGCTGGTGAAATCACAGGCAGATGAACTCAAGCTCAGAAGTGAAGAGCATATGGCATATGATGCAGCAGAAAGCCACATCCTTCAGCCCCAAACACAGTCTGTCAGCAACTCTGTTGGGCAGGAAGGTGTTAAGGCAAAAGCCTGTCCCAAGAACAGCTCCAGGTGGCAAGTGGAATCCCTCTGCTACACTCAGTGTCTCTTACTGTGCCAAAACACTCAAAGCAAAAATACAGACACTTCCCACATGAAACAGAAGCATTTCTGCCATGGGCTGGTTTTGTTTAGCTTGTATTTCACAGCCTTGAGAAAAGCCAGACTGTTCAGTTAAGTGGGTTCACTCACCTGTGGCACATGGGAAAGAGCAGTAACACAACCAGGAAGCATCCAGAGACCTCTCTTACTGAAAAGCAGGAGAGCCCACTGCAGGCTTCCATCACAGAGCCTTGAGATAAGCTAGTGACTGTGCAGGGCTCAGCTCCAGGCTGTCCTACCATCCCCAAAGCTACTCAGGAAGGAGTACTGCCATATAGCTAGCCATGTCTGTACCAGACCTTTAAAAGATAGAGAGGCATGCTAAGCCTACATGGGCACAGTGTCCCATCTGCTAAATAAAGGTTTTTATGTAGTCACCTAACGTTACACATGGAGGAAGATGAAAAGTAGGTTTTGGGCAATGACTCAGCCTTGGTGCTAAACACTAAGAAACAATACCTAGGACTTTTACCCTGTGTGCTGTGTGGAGGAGCACATGTGAAGGTTTCTGAGAAGTGTTAAGCCTCCCCTGGTACTGCCCAACACTGCCACCAGCACCCCATGCACAGAGATCCAGCAGAGCCACGCTCTGTGATGCCCACAGTACCACTGTGCTTCAAAGGAGTACTTACTTTGTAGCCATCTTTCTTTCCTCAGCTTCATTTTTTCTTTTTTGGAAAGAACTGGGTTTTTTTCTAGACCTAGAGGAAAACAGAGACATTTAGATGGAGCCTGGCTCCTGCACATAGATTCAGGGCTGGACACTTCCCAAAGATAGCAGAGTCTGTAATATTTTGTTAAACTCTTGATGCTTTTGAACTTGCTGGTAGATCAGGCAGGCTGCAGGCAGACCAGGGGCTATACTGCACCTTAACTTTTAGCTGAGCAAATCAAGCTTGGCTCACTGTTGGTCACGAAATAAGAGACAGGCATCTAGATCACCAGCAGCATAAGCCCTGTTTTCTCAGGCCAAGTAGCACTTTCAGAAAAGGTTCTTGAAACCCTTGACTCATGGCATTTACTCCTGTGTAAACCTGACCTAGGAGCTGGCATTTTCTCCTGAATACTAGCTGCAAGTAATGGTAGGACCTAGAGGTTCCAGAATAGGGAGCAAAAAGCAAGTTTAAATCTGAAAATGTGCAGGCTATATAAAGCTAGAAAGAAGGAAAACACAGGCTGCAGACATGTGCAAGGGTAGGAGAGGAAATGGTGACCTGATATGGCTATCAGCATCCACCTGCCCACGCAAGAGCCTCAATGCCTGCCTAAACAACACATAGCAGGTAGGGGAAGGACTGAAAAAGGTTTGAAATACCCAGATCCTTGGCAGCCCTGAGGAGGAGACTATCACTAACAGCTTGTAAAAAAGTCTAGTAGCTACTATATACCAAATTCAGTATTTGGAAACCAGCTGTTGATCAGTGATACCCAATACCATGTAAAGTAACATCACAAATATTTTTACTGCAGATCTGTTGCCGACACCATAAAATTTTATCTCTGATGTTTAAAACAAAAATGACTTTAGTTAACATTCCCTCTGAAATATGCTGGGAATACTGCTAAAGGAAAGCCAATAGAGGAACAAGCTCCTCAAAGACCATTCCTCTCACCTTAGGCTATTTTTAAGCCTGGAAAATACTCTTTTTCTCCCCAGAAGAAACATGAAAAAATGAATGTGATTGAACTCTAAAAACAACTCACTAAGGACAACTTCTCTGAAGCTGCAAAACTTTCAGGATGATTTAAACAAAAGTAGGATCATAATCTAGTAATTTCAATGCCTGCAGATGAAAACAAGCCTGCTGGGGCCAGGGGGACTTTTCCATGAACCAACAACCACCACCATGTTTTGAGTTTCTAGAGGACAGGAAGCACAAAGCTGTAGCTTTTACTGCCTTGCATCCCAGAAAAACACATTAGTGTAGTCAATGGATCCAAGAAGAAAGAAATGAAACCATGCATAAAAGCTATCACTTATTTACAAAGCTCAAGTATGTCTAGAAGGGTTTGTATATGGCTGATGCTGCTATCCATTTTTCCATCCCCTCCACTAAGCACCAACATAGGGGCACTCTGCAAGGCCTGAGCCATGAGGACAGCCCCACAGGGACGTGGGGCCAGGCAATAACAGAGACAAACATCTCATCATGTTAAGGGCAAATTTCCTCAATCACTTACTTCACTGTGGTATCAAAGCAGATGCTGAAAGACCTAACTGCATGTTTCAATAATCAAAGCCCAGCTACTCCCACCTCTGATCACCCCATGTTTCTGTGGTTTCAGGGAAAAAAAGGATGAATCAAAAGAGGCCAAAATGCAAACCCTGCAGAAAAGGACTTGGGGGTGCTGGTGCACAAGAAGCTGGACNCAGGCTTGACTGGGCAACCTGATCTAGTTGGGGATGTCCCTGCCCACTGCAGGGGGGTTGGACTAGATGACCTCCAGAGGTCCCTTTCAACCCAAATGATTCTGTCATTCTGTGATCTCTGAAGGGCTGCCTGCCTAGGATACCTCCACCCTTCCTTTCTGGTTGCCTGAGCCTGCCCAGATTTCAGTGGCGTCAATGCTGGGTGGATTTGCCTGCTAGTCTGAAAACAGACTTATTACTTCATTGGGTAAACAGCAGCCAGAAGGATTTGTTAAAGAAAATAATAATAATTATTTAAAAATACATCCAGATGGCCAATTCTAGTAATAACATTAATTCAGGTGGTTTTTTTCCCCCCTCAAACAATAGCGGAATATTTAAGCAAGCACAAAAGCTGTTTTCTTGGCAGGAGCCCAACTTTGCTGCAGGCCAGGGACGATGACTGGCACCTGGATGGGCAGCTGCACATTGCCAGAGGGGTGCAAGGAGGGGAGCCAGATCCCTCCTCTGCCCACTGTCAGCAGTCACCAGGTTTCTGCCCTTTTTCACTGTCTGCAACCCAGACACCTCCATTTTACGTATCCCTCCCCATCTCTCAGGAGGCTGTTTCGCTGCTTGAAGGTGCCAGGTTGTGTTTGGCAACTTCTAGTCACAATGCCGGGTGCCAAAGCCACTGGAAACCCATTGGAGAACAGTGGATACCTAGTTAATTAATGGCACAGACCGTCCCCAAGGTAGTCTTCTATTTTTATTTAGCTTGCATGCACCTCTGAGATCAAAGCCAGACTGCAGCTCCAGTTTAATTATTCTTCTGTGAAATCAGAAGGGTTTTGGTCCCTGCCTCTGGCCCCTTCCACATGTAATTTAACACCACTTGCCATTGAAACCTTGTGCACAGAAGAAAGGTGAGCAAAACCCACTTACATTAGCTGAATCATAGAATCACAGAATGGCTAGGTTGGAAGGGACCTTAAAGATCATTGGGTTTCAAACCCCCTGCCATTGGCAGCGATGCCACCCACTAAAGCAGGTTGCCCAGGGCCACATCCAACCTGGCCTTGAACACTGCCAGGGATGGGGCATCCACAACCTCTCTGGACAACCTGTTCCAGTGTCTTACCACTCTCTGAGAATAATTTACATATGGTAAACTTGACAATTATTCGTTTTAGTGAGGATTTGTTTTTTCTTCCTTCTGATCTGCACAGTACAAAACACCTCAAATATAAACAGATTAAAGGAAAACTCAACACAATAGCTTTTTGCCTCCTACATCAAGCATTTGATACTACTTCTGGTAATTCTCAGGAACCTGCTTTCATGGCAGACAAGCAGATTTTTTTTTGAGTGCAGCTTTCTTGACTTCAAAAAGGTTGAGCTTTTTTTTGGTAAAGTATTCCTTGAACTAAATATATATATATACCCATATTTAAAGGTACCCATACCCATTTTATTCCTTCTAGGCATTCAGAAAGAAGCAGGACTGGGTTAATACTACAGGCTTCCCTGAGCCCTGAGATCCCCCTATTTAAGAATCTGAGAGGGTGAAAATACAGGCTTCACGGTTCCAGGAAACCACATTACTTCAAAGATTTGCCCATGAGCAGAAATATAAACTATGAGCAGAAATATCAAATAAACCTGTGCCTGTGCAGTGCCACATGAACAGAGGAGGCTCATTCAGCACTGGGCATCTGCTCCCTGCCATGCAAAGCTGCAGTGAAACCCCAAGTCCCTGCTTTGGCATGGACTATTATATTATTACAGCACATAGTATTAAGTATTATTCCCAGAATTCTGATAATACATAACAGCAAAGCTGTTGCTACTCGAAACAGAGTATTTTGGCAAAACAGAGTAGCCCAGAAATTTAAGTTAAATAACAACAGATGTGTTAATTTTAGCCTTATTTGTGTAACAGCAGTAAAAATGAGCATATGCCTACAGCTGCGTGATGAGTTCAGTAAAGACATTCCAAGAGTACATCCAAAAGCAGAAGACTGGGTGTGGGTTTTTTTGGTTTGTGGTTTTTGTGGTTTGTTTTTGTTTTGTTGGTGTGTTTTATTTTTTTTTATTATGTAGTGTCACTTGCAAATTGTCTGATACCCTTTTACATTGTCTACTGAGGCAAATGCAACAGTGGTGTGAGCTGACAGATACCAGTGCAGAACCACCAAAGGTATTCTTTCTCATCTATGAAAAAAGTTGAGGGACAACATGCGCCAGGGAGAAAGTCAGCCAAGATGGCCTCCAGCAGACAGTGCTCCACAGGAGCTAGTCTGGTGGCTCACTGCCTCACCCCACCCAACAGCTCAGCTCCCAACCAGGCCACCTCCAGTTCTGCTTCTCCTCCAGAAAGCACTGATGCAGAAGTGTCCTAGGTGCCTGGATCACTAGTGGGATCAAGGCTTGGAGGTGGCAAGGACAGAAGCAGGGGCTTGATTTCCAGTTTATTTTCCCCCTTGCTCTTAGAGGAGTCCCCAGAGACTTTTTGGTGGCCTGTACATGGTGCACAGAGAACACAGCAGGAGGGTGTTCGGGTTGTACCCAGTCGATGCCCTGCCACCCTGAGCAACCTCAGGCAGCAGTGCTGGAAGAGAAGACAACGCTCTTGCTAGGACAGGGCAGGTTTCACCATGGATAGAGCATTTGCTTTTTATGTTCCAAAACAAGCTATATTATTTTTGCTCACACCTAATAGTTACACCAGCATGCAGGCATTCCTCCTGCCTCTGATAATGAAGGCATTCTATTTAAAGTGAGATCTGCATTCTGAACCATTCCAGATCCCTCCGTTATTTAAAGTGAAGTCTACTTCCAAGTCCAGCTTTGCACCAAGAACCAGAGGAGCAGTGTGACTCATGTCCTTGCACCAAGGTCATGCCTCCATCAGGCCTGGTAAACATCCTCAGGCTCTGACCAGCTACAGTAAGGGCATGAAATCTCTCTGCAGAAGAGCTGAGACTCATTTCTAGTTAGCTGCATAAGTGCACAAGCGACATGCCATCTGAAGCAGGAGCATTGCCCCTTCATGAGCTGACAAGAAGTCACAATCTGCACAGCAGTCTATGAAAGGCAACTCTGGAGACAAAGTCTGTTCTCCCAGGTGATGTCTTAAGCACTGCATGTGCACTCAGCACGTGCCTCCACCTAAGGTCTTTTTCACTCTTCAGAAGTCGTCATTCTTCCGACCTGCACCCGCTCAGCAGTCCTACCCAGGACAGACATTGATTATTTCAAGGGTCAGTCTCAGACAGGCCTAGTATGTCACAGTCCTTAAAGCCACTTCTGCAGCTGAAAGGTTATACTCATAACCACAGCAGAAAGAGGCAATATGTCTCAGGGACCCTAGATTTCTAAACCAAGCCTGCCACGAAGGCTGTAAAATACCTTGTCTGAGCCAGGTGCTTGACACTGCCAGTTCATGGCACAGAGCGATCCCAGAAAACACTGTGAGCCTCCCAGTGGAAAAACTATGGCTACCACAAGGAGCTTGTGTCTGATCTGCCAGGTCACAGGCTCCTTCCTGTCTTTTGCTCTTGGAAAGATGTCAGCTTATTTCAGGAGTTATCCTCCCCACAGAACATGTACAGGGGGCCTGGTTTGAGCATAGGTATGATGCAACTGGTATGGAATAAGGGGTGGAATGTCCTGGTTTGAGTTAGAACAGAACTAATGCCGTTTGGTGATCTTACTTCTTAGCTAGAGCTCTTCTAACTGCACTTTCTGAAATCATCAGCGTGTTTTCAGAGAGTGTCTGCTTCTAGCAGTGATAAGACCCAACGTTTAGATTTACTACCAAGGATTGGTATGCAGACCAAGGTCACTGCTAAATCTTGTGTCCCACATTGGCGTGGGCAGGGTCTCTAGTTAACAGATGAGATCATGACCCAGAAGTTTGCCTCAGTGTTTCAGGACCTTAAGTATCTCAACCTTTCTCACAAAACATACTAAATGAAAGTAATTCTTTCACACAGCAAACTAGGCTGTAATGCCACACCCATTAACAGTTTAAATACCTGTGGTCACAATGAATTTTATGCCTAGCAGCTCTCAGCAAGCACTGTTGCAGCCTCTAACTTTACACAAGATTACCCAGTTCAAAGGCAAGAGTAGCAAGGGGCTAGGGTGTGAATGCATTTTTGAGACACTCCCTACAGCTTAATTCATGGCTTCATGATGAGCCATCTTGTCCTTCATGCACATCCTTTGTCTGATTACAGCAAATTACATACAGATCAGCCATGGACCATGAGGATTTGCTGCATCTTCATGTGAGGCAGAATGAATGGTAAAGCCTTCTTGCAATCAAGCTGATCCAAGGAGTTGTAGGTCTGCAGCAGAGCCTCGGTTTTTCCACACTCATCCAAGAAACCTGACCACCTCCAACCTCCTGCCTTGCTACTTGCTAGCATTCTCTGCTACTGGGGTTTCTCACCCCACCAACTAGCTTCTCAGCGCAACTTCACTACCCCAGCCACCTCAGAGAGGAGAACCAACTAGGCTTTCTTTGCTTTCATCATCCATGTAGAAGCCTAAAAGTCTCCAAGAAGTGCAAGGTGGTGAAGCTGAGAACAAATGCTGCTTCAGGCAGCACCAGGAGCCTGGACCCACAATGCCACCACACATTTCCCTCCCCACCTAAGGCAAACAAGTCTGATCTGCTCAAGAAAGTCCTAAAGAAACATGACCAAGGGCATCTCTGCCAGCTCCCAGCTTAGAAAGCTGGGGAGCTTGTCCATTGGCATTAAGCACTACCATACAGGTAAAGCAGCTTCCTCTACTGTAATTCAGATATATGGCACAACAGTGCTTTTCAAAACCCTCAAGACCTGACTTTCAGGGGGAAGGCTCCCCTGGGAACACAGGCAGCCCTCACTTCCCGAAGATGGCAGCCTGCCCAAAGTTGCATCACCCAGGCCTAACAAAAGTTTTGCAAATAAGCAGCATGTAACCCCCCTGGGGAGTACACCCACTACATCTGCTTCTCTGCTCCTGCTGAGAATGAGACCTGGTCCAATAGGACTTGCAGTATCTCTGTTCCACTACCAAAATTCCATGTCCATGGAAGCCTAGCAAGCTGCTCTTCCTCCTCCTTTCATCCACCACTCACACTATATCTGAAGTAGCACATAAGCTTGGGGTATGAAGCACTCCACAGCAGCACATGCATTCGCAGCCTGTGTCAGCCATGGTGAAAGCAGCCTCATTATTATCCTCCTCTCACCTCTGCTACAGACACTTCTGACCTACTTCTTTCTCAAGTTTTGAACAATTTGACATTTCTTCCAATTGCAACAGAAAAATAAAATTCTGCTTCCTTCAGCAAGAAGGCTGGCACTTGCTCTCTGCAGAGATAGTTTAAAAAAAAATCCCTAGTGATCTGAGAGTTCAGGCCCTCAGCTCTCACTAGCACGTAGTCTCAAATGCCATGCTTTAGGTTACACAAACACAAGGAGGTCAGCCACAGGATGAAGTAGTGAAGAATGCCCTAAGCATTATTCTATTATTATATTACATGTAAAACGGCTACAGAAAAGAGAAGAGGCCTGCTTATAAGGCCATTTATAAGCACTGACCTTTGGGAAAGGCTTAGAGTGAGGACAGACTGCACACTGCTACAAGGTACTTGGAATCTCTTAATTGAGCTGTATGTGGAGCCATAATACTATTAAAAGATTTACTAGTGAAAGTTCAAAACCACACCATGTGGGTTAGAGTTGACCACCCCCTGAACAGCTGCAAAACATATGCACACCCATAGGTGCTGTCACAGCCTTCCACCAATGGAATTTTTTACCAGTTCAGTGCTGGGAGCTCCCCTCCATTACTGTCTTCCTCTTCTCCACCTGCCTCCTCTCCTCTACGTCATATGGTTCCAGATAAGCAAGAGAGCAACTCACCAGCTGAAGAGCATTTTTGCAGAAAAGGGCCTGAGGGTTCTAGTGGCCTTCAAGTTGAACACGAGCTAGAAATGTTCCCTGGCACCAAAGGCAGCCAATGGTGTCCTGGGATGCTTTAGAAGGATTATTTCCAGTAGGTCATGGGAGGTGATCCTTCCCCTCTGCTCAGCACTCAGGAAGCCAGAGCTGGAGTGCTGAGTCCATTTCTGGGCTCTCCAGTACAAAAAAAGGTATGTCTTACTGGAGTGAATCCAGCATAGGACCAATAACATGATTAAAGGACTGAAGCATCTTTCACTTGAGGAGAGGCTGGAAAAGAAGTGTCTCGGGGGAAATTCTATCAATGTGCATAAATACCTGATGGGAAGGAAGAAAGGGGAGCCAGTGGTGCCCAGTGATAAGAGGAAATGGGCATGCAATGAAACACAATAATTTTTATGCTTTTTTAACTGTAAGGGTAGTCAAACATTGTTACAGGTTGCTCAAAGAGATTATGGAGTCTCCATGTCTCCAACCATGGAGATATTCAAAACCTGACTAGACAGAGTCCTGGATAACCTGCTGCATCTGACTCCGCTTGAGCAGGCGCTGAACCAGATCAGCTTGAGAGATTCCTTCCAACCGTAACAGTTTTGTGATTATGTGCAACATCGAAAACAAAAAATTGATAGTTTTCACAGGTGTACCTACTTTCAAATGCCCCTATAGGGGAGCTATGCATTGGGAAAGATACTTGGTGTAAATGCAAAACACGTGCTTGGCATTGCATAGGAAAGCACCACAGAAGATTTTTCATCCCTGCCTTTGCCTGCTGCTGATTTCAAAAAAGGCCAGTGGCACCAGCAGTGCACACAAACTTAGCACATTCTATGAGTCTATGATTTCAGCCCCTGACTCCAGCCTCAGCACATGCTGTTCACGCAGGGAAGCAGGGTTTTGCTTTCCAGTTTGTATTCCACAAGGCAAGAGCACTAGAAGTACAGACAGCTGGAGCTTCCCAGCCCTGGCTGGACACAACCCACCTTCCTGGCTGGCTAGCATGATGTGGACAGATCCATTCTCTTTTGATCCCATCCTCAGTTTATGTGCAGCGAGGAAAGCACACAGATCTGTGTCTCCGTTGTCAGAAAAGACCTGCCCTTGTAAAAACAGTATTTGAAAAGTCACCTTGGCAACAGAGTTCCTCTGAGCAGGCATCTGTAAGGCAATGACTCATAGATTTGCCATCACAATCTGAAAACAAGGTACCAAGGGCACACAGAGGTATAGTTCTGAGCTGTTTTTACCTCTTGCAGCAAGTATTTTTAAGGTTTGTACAAAACCACGGACACCACCAAAGCAGACTCCAGGGAGCCTACAGCACAACCTGGACAGTCAGCAAGTCCTCTTCCACAAGGGATAAAAATTTTGACAAAGAAAGATACATGCACAAGAGCTATTTGAGTGGATACTGCAGTTTTGATAGGGAGCACTGGGAAGAATAGAATACAATTTCTATAAAATCTTAAAACAGCACTCTGAACTTTCAGCCAAGCATCCCAAGGCCCTGAATGCTCTTTTGATGGCCCTTGGATTACTCACTTCTACCTCATCAGAGCCAACTTGGATAACTAACAGGGGAAATTTCATAACTCCTGCATGTTGTGCACAAGAGAGATATAGACACAACCAGTGTTTATTCATATTTATGAGCACACTCAGATGTTCACCATAATCACATTTTAACCACAGCTATTTTTCCTCAAAATACCCAGCAGAGAACCTCATTTTGTGCTGCATTTCCCTCAATGCCAAAGCAGTGGCTTGATGGGCTGCTGGGGGAAGGAGAAAGGGCAGACAACAATATAGAAGAGAGGGGGAAAAAAAAGCATTTAAAGATGCTTAGAGGAACTGCAAAAGCACAGAGGGTAAGACTTCCAAGACAGACAGGCAAATATGTCACTGTCAGGTGCCACTGCAGCACTGGAAGCAGACCAGCTGCACATGGAAGGATGTGTGAGACAATATCTAGAACGAGTTGTGGAATTGTTTTCTGTTCCTTAATGATTACAGCAGGCACTACAATGTGTTATATGCAGAGATCCATATTCCCACACACACACTTAACCAGATAATATCTTTCATGGATTTGTTGGCTTGTTGTTAGAAGCAACATTCCCCATTCCTCATTCCCTTGTTTGAGGTTTACCATCTAAAGGCATTTTCCCTTCCTCCACTAGGAAAAGCAGGACATGGGAGAGATGAAGACAGAATCATCTGAAATTATTTCTTGCAACTGAAGTACAGAAGGATGGGCAATCACACTGCATTCACTATACAACTCAGTGAAACAAGCACCTGCAGGAGTCTCTGTCTTAATGAACTGACAAGGCAGGGATGCAGCCAGTAGGAAGAAATGCAGCTGGGCCCTTCTTCAGACGGCGATGGAGGAAAAGAGACAGGAAGAATCCCAGAGCTCAGCCCTTCTTGGTACTACTGACAGTAAAAGCTGGAGAAGGAAGAGACACTAGTAAAATGGCTGCGCAGCTAATATTATCTAGAAGATAAGGCTACACCTTCAACCTTCCATTTGCATCTATTCTATTCTAAATATACATGAAGGTGCAGAAAGAGACATTGTCTCTCCAGTTAACACACTGCTTAAGATGCTCACACAGGCCAAAGGTGTTGCTCTGTCCCTTCTCCACTGTCCCTTCTTTTTCCTAAAAAAGCGCACAGTAAATTCAGGCTTTCAGAACAAACTTTGCATCAAAACACAGCACAAAGTAGCAGTGACAGCCCTGGCATCCCTGTTATGTGACAGTTTATAGCCAGTCTAGAGTCCTCTGTAAAGCAGACTGCGCTTCAGCTGGTCTCTGAGAAAACACTAATGATCAGTGGCAAATGCCTCCTCCATCTTAGGAAATTGTGCAGATTCCAAATTCAAGCTACTTCAGAATTTAAGGATATGTCAATGGATTACAAAACCATCTCCATCAAAATCCTTTTGTTTTAATGCTTTTTACCTTTGCTCTGAAAAACACAACATTGCAAAATGAAATTATTTCAAAGCTTTTCCTCAATTTTCTTTGGCTCTTCCTCATAAACAATTCAGATATGAATGGGTTTTTTAAGTAGATTTTCATTAGAAAAAGCAAATTAGGCATCACTCTATAAAGAAAAAAAAAAGCCCTAAGACCGTTCCACAGTATCCAGACTTCCTGCAGGACCATTCCATCAGGGGCCTTAAAATATGGAGAGGGGTTGTTATATCTGCACTGTGAGGGTAAAAAAAAAATTTACAAAGTTGTGTGTTTTAGAAAGAGTGCAAGATATAACTGGAAAACACATAAAAAACCAGATACAGCATTATGCAGGCAAACCTCACTCTGGGCATCACTTGAGTCAGCAAGAGCATTTATCCAAAAGGGGAAAATTACATAGCAAACCATTTTATAAATGATCTTTCTAATAATAGACCCTCTCACCCTTCTCCCAAGCAGCATACAAGCTTGGTTTTCATTTACGGCTACTTCCAGGCTTTGAATCTAAATATCCTCCTTACATTCATGTCCTCTGAGAAAAGTCACAACTCCAGTCACTCCATATGGATGTACCACAAGTACAATGGCTTTCAACTCTAAAGTCCATCCACTCTATTTTAGGACAATTTGACTTGAATATTTGAGAATATTTGAAATATTTGAAAATACTTCTTGCAGGT
The DNA here is from genome assembly GCA_013396975.1 of Bucco capensis. NCBI lineage: Eukaryota > Metazoa > Chordata > Aves > Piciformes > Bucconidae > Bucco > Bucco capensis. The sequence continues at coordinate 321,541 of VWZO01017929.1, forward strand.
TTGTTCAGACCCTCCAGTTTGGCTGAGATTGGGTACTCAGTCCAAATAGAGATCAGTATCAAGTGGTGTCCCTCACAAGTCCCTGCTGGGACTGATACTATTCAACACCTTTATTAATGCCACAGGCAGTGAAATTGAGAGCACCCCAGGGAATTTGTGGACACCACCAAGCTGAGCAGTGCAGCTGATTCACTTGAGGGAAGGTGCCATCTAGAGGCACCTGGACAGGCTGGAGGAGTTGGTCCATGTGAACTTCATGAACCTCAACAAGGCCAAGTACAAGGCCCCGCTACTGTGCTAATTTGAACAGCCACTTAATTGGCTAGCCCATTATTTAAATCCCCAAACATCTTAAAACCTTCACAACAAAATGGGATTTAGCTCATCATAGATACTGCAGTAACTACGCAGGAGGGACACAAGGAGAAAGCTGTGTATCTCCCACCACATTCACTGAAGTCAGGCTATGTGATACTTTTATGCTAGTTGTAGCACTGGAGAAGCCAGGTGGGATACTGTTTCAGGTTAAGCACCAAACTCGTATTAAAGACTGCCTCTGACCAGAGGTTTTCAAAGATTTTTGACAGACAGAATCCAGTGTGAACTGGCAGCAAAACTTCACAGCAGAGAAACATTTATTTCCCATCTTTGCTTCTTAAGCCATACATCTGCAAGGGCTCTCTGTGGGCTCTCTGCAGGTCTAGGGGAGGCTCAGGAGTTGGAGAAATAGAGACCACCAGGGAGCAAGGAAGACAAGTTGCATTTATTTGCACTGTCTCACGTGGAGACATAGCACAGGAAGGCATTTTCCAGCAAGCAGGTACTCAAATCCTGAATCAGGTCAACCACTGACAGATACTCACTCTAACTAAGCGAGAAAACTGGCATTTTCCAGCAAGCCCCCAGAAGGTGAGGTGTTAATTGGAACTACTCCAGCCTGCCTTCCAACAGATGAGAGGATTTAGCAGTAACCACTGAGGTGGAATAGGGCTTCTCCTGGAAAGTTATGGCTAGGAGAGATTAACAAGCAAGAAGAACAGGCAAGAAATGACAGTACTAGCAAAACAGTAATGTCCAGATGATCACCCGCCAAGGGACTCATACCTATTAAAACACAAAGATTAAAGCAAACACAGCACCCCTCTCCAAGGTTTCTCTACACCCTGCCTCTCAACACACAAACACATACACATACACTACAAAAGCTAGTAGGTAACAAATGCTACTGGAATAATATACTGTTACATATAATTAAAATAGTAACTAATTTGACTGCTGAGTGTACTGTGATCAATACTTAATTATTCCAGGCAACACAAAAACGTCAGCCAGAAACTGAATTGAGCAGACAATGCAGATACATAATTTCAGGGGGAAAATAAAGCCATCACAAGAATAGCAGTAAGTGGGACTTGTACAGGAGTTTCAGCAGCACATGAAGAGAGAACAGATCACATCACATATACCTTCACAGACAAGGAGGAAGAACTGAGCCATGAAGGTCAAAACTAGCTGAAATGATAGCTTCATGCGACAGGAAGAAAAGGATGAAGCTCTCACACAGAGAGAATAAGAGGAGGAAAGCAGGAACAGCTAGGGAAGGGGCCAAAATAAGCACATGAAGGGAAGCTGGGCATCCACAAAACACCACTAAGTGTACAGTGATGTACACTCCTTCCAACAGCCAGGTGCAGGGCTGCCAGGCAATTACTGCCACTGCAAACCCAAAGCACACAGAAAGCCCACCTGGGTAGACTGGGAGAAGAGATGCTTTCAGAAAGGCAGAAAGACCATCTCTGTTCCCAGTTTGGTGACCTGAAGAGCTTACTCACTCAGCCTTCTCTTCTCCACAGTGCACATGAAGCACAGATTGGGCAAGTTTTACCCTCTCCTTTCATCAGTGGAGAAGGAATTAAGGAATTCAGAGGTGCAGCAGGAGGCAGAGAACTGGGAGAGGAGAGGATTTACCCCCACAGACTACTCCCTCAATTTCTAGTTTGCTAGAGGGACGTTGAGTACTTCACCCCAGCATCTTCCCTTTCAGAAATATCTTCCACTTTTCATGCCAATCAGTGCTTTGCAGAAAAATGTGCACCTATTACCTTTTAAACAGGACAGCTTACCCAAAAGTAACATCCAAGCCTGGCTGCATCCCACCATTCTCCATGGCAGCCAATATTCCCATGCTAGCAAGGACTTGAGCTTGCTCTAACTAGGAGAAGACTGCCTAAAATTTATTCCTGAAGCCTGCTCTGCTTCACAAGTTTTGAGAAATACAAGGACATAAAGGAAGCACATGTGTGCAAATAGGAGAAATTCTACAAAACCTCTTGGAACACCCACACAAGTATTCTTCCCCGACTCTCCTTGGGAGATTGTCTAAATTTGCATCTGAAATGTGCATTGTCATCCAGTTGTGCAGAACTCTGAGCCAGGTGAGCCCCAAGGAAAAGCATGTGCTGGATGGCTCTGTCTGAATGCACTCCTTCAATACTGCCATGACAAGTAGCTATCTCTGGACACCTTTTCAGCAAGGGAGCACCTTCAGAAAGCAGAGGGGATGCTTGATCAGTAGGAAGGACCACTTTGCCACCATGGTCCAGGGAGCTGTATGGCCTTAGGCTCAGTCTGCCCTTTGACAAAGGTGTGATAAGGAAGCTAAAATGTCAGTCCTTTGCTTTCTCATCCCCAAAGACCTTGCATCAAGCAGAAATATTGCTTCAGCATCTATAATTGAGCCGGGATTCCACCAAGATACACACTCCAGAAAAACATGTCAGTCAACAGATAAAAACCCTGAAGTGTAGCCAGCCACACCTAAGGTATGCAGTCCTCAGTCTCTGCTAAAGCATGCATCAGAGAAGAAGCCTTGACTTAATAAGCTCTCCATTCAGTAAATCTGCTTTCTTGGCACACTAGCAGCCTCTTTCACTACATGCCTGTACAGGAAACATTTCCAGAACACCACTTCGAGGTCTTTATATGCAAACACTCCACCTACTCTTACAGGGATTGCTCCCATCCATCAGTAAATACTCATCATCACACTGAGAACAGTCACTTCTGCACAAGAGCCTTGCATTCCCATTAAAAATCTGAGTAACTTCCTTCTAATACAAATAGAAGAGAGTTAATTTAAGTCTCCAGCATAGCTTCCCAGTCAAGACCAAGTCTATGAAGAACGGACTGCCTGTGTAGATGCACTCCTCAAACTCTCCCGTGATGCTGACAGGATGCTCATGCAGAGAAGAGGTCTAGAAGGTGCTGACCTGCTCCAGGGAATAATGAATACAATATTGGATTGCTCATCTCTAATGGAACTAGAGAAAAAATAATCAATTCTAATTGACTTCTCTATTAATGACCCAGAGATAGGGCTGTTTTCTCTGGAAAGATCAACGTGCAATGTGCAGCAGTATTGATACCAGCAGCATTATCAACAAATGACATTTGGAAACTTAGCACAAAGACAACAGTGGACAAACTCCAGGGAAGAGCAGCTCAGGGTGCAGGCAAATGAGAGCTCAGCCTCACTTACCCTAGAACAACAGCAGCATCCTTCCACCATGCTTCCCCTACATCCTCCTACCCTAGCTCTGGTGTGCACCTCCAACAGAATAATCTAGATCACTTCCATCCAGGTTACTTTTCTGCTAGTTTGGTGAGCTAAACCACATCCAGTCAACATCAGGCCAGGAAGATACGTGGTCAGAAGGAGGAGGAAGCAGGCCTTCTCATCTTCAGCAGAGGAAAGTTATTTGAAACAGCTTGACTGATGTTTCAGACTTCAGCCCTGAGGTCTAAAGCACCCATAATCCATTACAGACAAAAGTTGAAATTTACCAGTAGCAACTGCTATCTTTAGGCCAACTGCTGTCTTTATTCCAGCCTGACATGAATGAGCACATGAGCACTCCAAGTCACCTGGATGCAGAGGAAATGTCTGCAGAGGACATCCTCTCTGGGCTGGAGGAACAGCGCAGATCAAAGGATTTGGCACAGGATTTGGCACTGGCTGTATCTACAGCCTTCTACTTCTTCAGCTCACTAGTTTGTTTCTCGTAACAGTTATTAGGCACTGGAAGTTTTAAGTGCTCAGCTAAGGATTTTGAGGAAAGTACTGCTATATTCTCCAGCTCTTCCCTGCTGGCTGCTGTCAAAAGATGGTATTGCCCAACTTTGTTACCTTCATTCCTTTGTTATTTTTTTAGTATGAGTTTAGTAGATCACTGGGAATTTTCTGGTTTGGGCTCTGTGAAGGAAACTTTAAACCAAAAAAAATCTCACTAATCAAACTCTGAAATTGTACTTAATTTCCAGTGTCCTCCCTACTGCTGGATTTACCAAGTTAGATCTTAAGGCCAGAGTCATGAAGCAATGATTTTCAGGTTTCTCTTGTTTCAGAAGCCTCCCTTTGGATGTGCAAGTGGGAATTTTAGAAAGAATAAACAGACACTGTTTGAATTTTGGAATAAGCCAATGAACAGAAGAAAACAGAATGTGAAGAGAAACACAGGAGAGGACTAAAAGTTCTAAAGTCCTCAAGTTCTGCTTTAGGAACAGATGTGAGGTGAGGAGGGTTAGGGCAGAAGACCACATGATGCAAGCCTTTACAGCATGCAGAGCATGCATCAGAGATGCATTTAATAGATTCATCACAGGGACCTAGCTCTGTTATCCAGCTTGGCCAGCTTCCTACTCCTTCCAACCCTCTCTACATAACCCCATGTAATAGTGGGAGTTTTGCAATGAATTAAGATAGCTGAGAGCAAGAGTTCAGATACAGTGAAATTGAAGGGTAGCCCCTGCCTTCGGCTTGGTAGTGGAGAGACTAAGCAAGACACTACAGCTCACACCATCAGCCCAACAAACTGGCCATAGTGTTTAACCAGACCTGAACTGCTGCAGAACTCCTGTCACACACTGTAGGGCTGAAATCTATCATTGCAGCAGTTCTCATGACTGGTATGGCACACTATGGCAGGGCAGGGGAAGAAAGGAGGACACAGCAGGAGGCTTCTCTTCCCTAGGTGAAGGCTTGCTTTGGGATAACTCATCTCTCTACACTTGGCTCTTCCTGAAGCACTGAACGAACTGCTCTGGCTTCCCACGATCACATACTCAAGCCCAGGAGAACAACACTCCAGACTCCAGGAAGTGCCACACAGGGACTTTAGCCAGACACATCCTTTGCTGGGACAAAGTGGCAAGAAGAAGGTTCAAGCCTCTTCTAAGGAACCCGTAGTGCCTAATCCCGGGTGAGCCTAAATAACAAAAAGGGATAAAAAAGGGTTTACTCTCCCTCGTTTTCTTTCAGGTAGTGCATATACAGCTGGTAATGAGTTTTGCCTTTCAATGCCACGTCCAATCAGTCTCTGCCCTTTCCAACTGATACTGCCTCTGTTTTCCACCCAGCCTCCACACAGTTGTTTCCTAGCCCCTTGGGCTCAGGTTACTCTTTTTCCAGGCCAGCAGAGTCAGCATTTCTATTGTCTATTATACTCTTGCCCTGTTTGCTTGTTTAACATTATCTCTCTTCCTCAGTGCTACAGTAGCCAATGTTTCCAGACTTGGCCATAGGCCTTATTTTCCAGGCAAAACCTGCATATCCTATCTTGAAGCAAGAAACATGGAGCAGATGCCTCATATCTTACAGAAAGGCTATGTGTAATGTTCCTGTACTTTCTTTGAGACAGCACTGCCAGCAAACTCCTGCCACATGCAGTGGACAAATTCCTTTCTCTCCTCTTTTTTCCTCACCAATTAATTACATGACCAACCTGAAGGCCAGCAGGAAGCACAGGAGAGAAGAAAGTAAGTACAGACTTATGACTGCAAAACAGACTGGGAAGATTTATCAATTTTTCAGCCAGTTACAAGAACACTACAGACAGAAGGGATGAAAAAGGCTAAAGCCTAACTTTTAGCCCTGAAATATTTTAATCAGCTCCTCTCAATTCCAGCAGGTCTGCCACAGAATTGTACTAAAGGCAGCTGTACAAAGTCAGATTCTTAACACTTCCATTTCAGTTTTTAAATTGCACTAGAAACACAGCAACAACCTTATGCTAAAATAGCCAAATGGCAGAATTACTGCATGAATGCATTTGAGACTGGGATCAGGACAGAAACAAAAAAATTCCACTTCAGCACTGCTTAGCTATGCCTCTGACATCCCCACAGTCCCATCCCCAGTTGTAGGTGCTTGTAACTTTGGGAGACAAAGAAGAGCCACTGAAACTGTGGGTCAGAGGGAACACTCAGCATCCTCGCAGGCTCTTTGCAGCACACAGAGGGTGACAAGAGCATCACTGCTGTGAAGCGTGTGGCTACATATCTCTTACTGCTGCAAGGACAGACATTACTGCCACGTGCAAAGCCTAACTAGCAGCACTGATAAACATAGGAAAAAGTCTCAAGCATCCCTCTTGCACCTTTCCAGGAAGCCTGCTGCCTTTATCCTTCCAGTGGTTTTCGTTCAAATAGCTCCTCTTTGCAAGGCTCCCCAGAGACTGACAGGCACTACGGGTTGGCATTCAAATAATTCAATATTGGCAGCCCACGTGTTTCAATAACGAAACTCCCCTCCATAGCATTACAAATCCAGGTGCCCAATTATGTAGCAGAGATGATTAAAGCAACTGCACAAATTAGAAGATACATTATCACCTGCAATTGCAAGCCAGGGTTGCAAACCCCAAGACATAACATGTACATGAGATGCAGCCAGCCTAACATAATGCACACTGGGAACAGCTATGGCCAGCCTCCTCTCCCCTGCACACTGGGGACAGCCATGGCCAGCCTCTCCTTCCCTTTTTCTCTGTCCAGTGAACAAGTATGAATCCTGAAAACCATCAGAAGCTACACACAAAAACTTCATAGAGCTTTAACAGATGGCACTTTGAAGAATTGAGTTTGAACTTTGGTGGCCAGCTTTATCACTAGTAAATATGACCACTGGGCTAAGAACGTACCAGGCCTGACCAAAGCTTCATGCAAGCCAATATTACATGTCAAACAGGGCCAGTGATGAATAACCAAGTATAGAACAGGTATACTTGGTACCCACAATGTATTTTTATTTTGGAGGATCTGACATGTTGCTTTGAAGCCCAGGTAGGTACCAGAAATTCAGAGCATCTATGTGCATGTTGTCCTACAACTTAACTGCCATTTTCCTGAAGGATCTTTGCCCATTCTGAACCCAGAATCTTATCATTAATCTGATTTTTTCCATTTATCTCACTGGAAGAAACTGGGAATGAGTCTAATCACTCTTCGTCTCTGTGGTAATCATATTTTACTAAACCTCATCAGCTCCTCTTTTCTCAGAGAGTCATCTTTTCCAGGCAAAGGAGCTCTGATCTGTTTAATCATTGCTCATATTCCCCACTTTTAGAATCAGTGCTGAAAAACTGATCTACAGATAAACACAAACATGTTCTCTGAAAAGACTGCATTTGATTGCAGACACTGTTACAAGTTCATATATCCAGGCTGTCTCATGGCTTTTTCTTTTGAGGTGAGGCATGTGTGCTTCTATTGTTCCTGTGCTAAAGAAGCTCAGTGAACCCTGGCATCAACTTCTACACATTCACAGCCTCAAGTACTCAGGCAATGCCTGCACACTAGCAGAAAGAAAAGCAGGAGTGGAGCTTCTAGAGACACTTTCTTACTGCTCTGATCAGAGTTTTCATGAAGTAATTACTCTAAACCTTACTGAGAGCTCATTAGGACTACAGCAAAACATCTACTAGGCTATTTTAACCATTGATTAATTCTTCTTTCCTGGCAGATTTCCTTGGATTCTTAACATGTCTGGTCTCAGGCTGTCTGTGGCGAGGGTTCATTTCCCCACTCCCAATACTCCACGCACAGAAAGGGAAATGAAAAAAGTAATCACTTGCCAGAGCTTGCCCTTGATTTTTAAGTCTGTGTCAGATTAGTGTAGTGCACTCCCCCTTCCCATGCTGTCCTATCTAGTGCACAACTGTACGTCAAGGAGTTAATCCTGCCATCTGCAGCTGTCAGAGCTTCTGCACACCAGGAAACCCAAACACCTCACAGTCTGGGAACACTGAGGGAACAGAAAGTCCAGCCATATCTTCTGCCACTGAACAGCCATACACTAAGAGTAATCATATTTCTTTTAGCCAATAGTCTGCTTAATCAACATATACAAGATAATTTTAGATTTAGACATGGAAAAAAGCTCAACAACTCAGCCTGTATGATGCCAGCAGACTTTCATTATTTACATAATCTAAGAATTATTAGCTCAATCCCAGTTACATTTTGATCAGTCAGTTCCAATACCACTTGCATTGTAAGTTGACTTTACAAACTGCTGTACACACAGAGAACTGCAACACTAACATGAAGTAAGAGGGAAGGTGAAAATACCTGGAAAAGCTTCCGAAATTGTTCAAAACAGGCATTTATTTGATCTCCAGCTCCCGACACATCATTCAGCTTTGCCTACACACAGTCGGAAAACAACTGACACACGGGATCAGCAAGGCATGTACACTGCCAAAGCCTCATTGCCTATTCTTCCCCTCTCCATTTTTAGAGCACATACAGCAGATTTCAAAACTGGTAAGCATTTGAAAAATTGAGCCAGACAAATAACCACCTGGAGAAGTATAAGGCATGAAATTCATGATACTCTGATCTGCACTGGGGTGGAAAGATAACTTGATCCCAATCTCAAGCACCTATTGCAGTTTAGCATCAGCTGCACCCAGGTGGACCCACTCCTGCCTGACAAAAGCACACAGCCCTCCCAGTTCAGGGCTGGCAACGGTGACTTTTTTCTTAGCAGCACTGTAAAACTGACTACCATTAGTAAATAAATGCTTCATCACAAGATCAAGACTGGAGATGCCAAGTAGAAGCCCCTAAAGCATAGACAAAGATGATCTGGTGTCTGCAGGACTGTATGATCATCATAGCCCTTTTAAATGTGAAAAGGTCATACTAATTCTAGCATTCAAAGTGACATCATGGTGGTGTTGATTACTCAGTTCAATGAGTCTAACCCATGAAAACACTAATTCCACAGGGTAGTACCTGAAGTCTCCATCCTTATGGGTGCACAGACTGAACCCTGAGTAGAACTGGCCCAAACACTGCTTCACTGCCTCTTCCAGCCTCCGAGGTATCTGGTGGCTGCCACTTCTGAGCTGTCTCAACTGCTTTTCTGCTTCAGTGAACAATTCAAAGCTCCCAAAAGCCCTTAGGCACTAACACAATCACTGGCTCTGTCATGCCATCCAACATGCAACACTCACACAGCATCTCTCCCCTGGACAGCCTGACAACCAACATTCCCCACACCCAGCTCCTCTTCTGCAGGGCTCCAGGGGACACATGGGCACTATCCCAAAGATCTGCCAAGCCCCTCAACAGACCGCTGTGATCATGACTTCACTACAGACCTCCTACAGGATTCATCTCCTGCCAAAGCTGGCCTTGACCACTCTGCCAGAGACTCTGTCTTTCCCACAATGATTTTCACACAACACAATTTCCTTTTTTCAAACAAGTCTTAAATTAGAGTAAGCCGCTCTACTCCAGTATGTCCATTTGGCTCACTTAAATAAAGATGTGTCAAGGGGTTAGGTCTGGGCTGACCACTAACCCACTGACAGATGCTCTCTAATACTCACCTCCCCTCTCCCCATGGGGAGTAAGGGAGAGACAATTGTGGATTGGAAAAGAAAACTAAAACTACTTTAATGAAAATAATAACAATACAATTACATTTATACAAATATATACAAAACTGATATCGAATCCAATCCCCCCCAAGGCAACTATATCACACCATCACCACTGATGCTGTCTGTGGCAGAAGGACTGAGCAGCAGATGGGATCCAGCTGGATCCTGGAACTGGATTCAGGAACTCATGGATCAAGATTAAAGGCAGAATGGCCAAATTCCTTCCCTGAGTGTTGGCCACTGAAGAAGAGAGCTTGAACCTTGTGATTCCTCAGCTTTATACTGAATATGACATGAATGGAATGGAATGGAATGGAATGGAATGGAATGGAATGGAATGGAATGGAATGGAATGGAATGGAATGGAATGGAATGGAATGGAATGGAATATCTAGTTGGTCACTTTAGGGTCACCTGAACTGTCCACTCCTTCCTGCAGGTGCAGCCTTCTACTCTTCACCCCACAATGTGGTACATAGGATTTAGCAGTGACCTTGGTAGTAAATCTAAACATTAGGTCTTATCACTGCTGGAAGTAGGCACTGTCTGCAAAAAGATGCTGTTACTTTCCGAAAGTGCAGTTACTTAGAAGAGCCTTGGCTAAAAAGTAAATCCACCAAACAGAATTAGTTCTGTTCCAACTCAAACCAGGACAAGATGAAATTTAAAAAAAAAAAGAAGGAAAAATCATTATTTTAGGCCCCTCTAGGAGAGGCAGAAGTTACTTTTTTCTTCATTTCATCACCTCTTCCTCTTTATTCGAAACTTGCAGACCAAGATCAGTCACCTATCCTGGAATGACATTCTCTTGGTGGAATTTAATTTAAAACAAACAAAACTTTAAAAAATGACAGGGTTCTGCCACTTCACACTTCATGATCTCTACACCCCTGTCATCAGGACATGCAGACAGTAACAATCCTCAGGAAACACCATGCACTGCTGCACAGCATTTAGAGCATGTCTGCATTAGCACAAACAGATGCTTTCATCACAGTCTCATCTACCCCATACAGCATTAAGATCAGCAGCTTCCAGAAGAGAGCTGTTGCAAGAACATCCCTGTCATTTAAACAAATAACTGGGGTTGGGGAGAGATCAAACTATATTAGGTGCTTCTCTGCCACTCCCTGCTGTCAGTCTTCAGAGCTGCCACTGATTTGGCATTGCCTTTGATCTTCTCAGGACTGGGACTAGAGCACCAAATCAGAGAGCCCAGAGAACGACCTATCCCCTCACTCCTCTGCACTTCAGAGCTATTTGAGCTCTTAGCTTAAGAGTTAGCAGGACTCATTGAGAGGGCTTTAAACTAGATTTGAAGGGGGAAGAGAATAAAACCAGGCTCACTAGTGATGAACTTGGGAGTGGTATGCCAGTGTCAAAGGCATGATTGGTAGTGTAACTGAAGCGTTCAGCCTCTTCTCCCAAGTAACAAGTGATAGGACTAGAGGAAATGGCTTCAAATTGCGCCAGGGGAAGTTCAGATTAGGTATTAGGAAGAATGTCATCACAAAGAGAGTTATCAGGCATTGGAAAAAGCTACCCAGGGAGTTGGTGGAATCACTGCCCCTAGAAGCGTTCAAAAAACATGTAGATGTGGTGCTTAAGACATGGTTTAGTGGTAAGCGTGGTAGTGTTGGATGGACAGTTGGAATCAATTACCTCAGAGGTCTTTTCCAACCATAAGGATTCTGCATGATTTGGTATCCCTGCTCTTACAGGGGAACATAGTCTGTTGTTCCTGTAAAGGAAGTGTTCCTACACTCTCCTTCCCAAGCTGTAGTCTTAAGCTCACCATGCCCAAAATACACCTACTGAAAACACCCACATTCCAAACAAAATATCATAATAGTTCTCCGAAGAGAGAGACTTTCATTGTAAAAGAAGGGCCAGCAGGACATTTTTCCATACTGCACAGAAGATGCTAGCAAAAAGAGTATTTCTCTGCAGTAAGGAGGACTGCTGGCATGAGCACTGTGCCTGCTTATTTCCTAATATGGACCAAACAGTCAAATAGGTTTAGATCCACACGTCATGTGCTTAGAAACTCAGCCCTGGTGTCTCATTTGGTATAAGACTGATTTAATCTTTTACCCTATTGAGAGCATATTCATTTTAACCTAAGGGACCAAAAGCTGCCAAGTGCTATGAGGTATTTTTCACACTGTTTTTGGCTTTGTTCAGCTTTCCTTTCCTGATAAGGACTAGTTTTGCCTTCGCTAGGGTGTTGCAAAGAAGACACAAAGAAATGCCAGTTTCCCAGTGGATACTAAATCTAGAGTGCAAAGTGCAATCTGGACCTCTCCAAGAGATGGAACTGATCCAAGCCGCTGTACTAGGAACAATGTTTGCCAGTATCAAGAAGGTTGTTCCACTTCAGCAGGCTTGGATATTGCAACCCTAAAAAATAATGTAGGACAGAATGCAGCAGCCAAGAACACCCTTCAGTGCTAGAGCATTCACTCATAAGAGAAAGACATGATACCTACCAAGACCTGAGGAGCTTTCAGCTATGTGCCCTTTTGGGTAGGGGAGAGATACAGAAAGCTGCAGGACATAGTGTGAAAACAACCAACACATTCCGAGAAAGTTGTGGTTTCTCCCTGCCAATCCTCACACATGCTCCATCACCATAGGCCAAAGAGTTTTGGGAAGAGCAATATTCAGCAAAGACTCTAAAGACAAAAAAAACCTATTTGTACATCTCTTGAAATAGGCATTTACTTCTAATTAATGAAGTTTCTCTTCAACTGAGAACCTTGGAAAATCAGAGCCATCTGTTGGAAACCAATGGCTGATGATGCTAAAATTGAAAAATCCATTTTTCCTTCTATTCCAGCTGCCTCGAACCAGATCACATCCCCCAGAGATGTGCAAAACACTGCTAATAAGATATGCACTGGAGACGTTTGCTCCTAGCCAGGATTTCTACACAGCTCTTTCTGAAACCAGAAACACACTAGCTGCAAAGTCAAACTGTGCTACAGCTTTCTTCTACGACTGTTACATAATAAATAATGCATTTAAGTATTGCGACATTGGACTCCAAATCCCAGCCTCACTTAGCCTTTAAAGACTGTGCCATAATTATTTATAGTATTTATACTACAGAGGACAGAGGGGGTGTACTATTAGATCTCATTTAAAGATTACTTTCAGATGAAGCAAGTCTGGTTCTATAATGTTTTCTTCAAGCATAAAAAGAAACAGCAGCAGCTGGAGTACAGCAAACAAATCAATAGATGCGTATGGACAAATAGGTCAAATGAGAATTAGGCTGAGCAAAAAACAAGTTAGCCGTGAAACATCCCTTTGGCTGCTTTTCCACATACAGTGCTACCCATTTGTGGTTTAATCTTGGAGAAGCTCCATCTCATTTCAGCCTGCAACACTTACAAGCTTCCAAAAAGCAAGTTTTTACTCTAATTGCTCTATGTTTCTTTATACTGGCTAACATTTTCATATGAGCATCACTGTTTCATACAGTTATCGCACTAGGAAAAACTGCAGGAGGAACTCGAAAATTTTTTTCTGTGTCCTGCAGAGCAGGAAAATAGAATTCAAAAATATAGAATTGACCTAGAAAAAGGAAGAGTTATTCTGCTGCCCTCTAATGAGCACATCTAACATCTGAAAAAGAGCACTCTTAAAGAGGTATGTTCTGTTCTGCCACAGACATGTCCTCTCCTGCTACAGAGCTGTCAGCAATGCAGTGACAGCTGGGGAGTAAAGCAGCACCTCCTACATAGTGATGACAAGCAGAAGAAACATCTACATAGACCAGAGACCTATTCTGTACTTTTCTGAGCTTAGAGTATATGGCTGTGTCCTGTTCTGTTCCTTTCCTTCCCTGAGTAGAGAGAGAAGGGGAGAGGTTCCTAATTCTGACCTTGAAGATCTTCAGGACACAGGTGTATCAGCTCACCTCTGTGGCTTCCACAAGGATCATCCTCCCTCTAAAGCTACCGCTGAAGTACCTTTGCTGCATTCATCTGCTGTGTCCCTTACTTGGGTCTCTCTCAATACTATTCATATTTTGCATCTCTTTATTTAAAACCTAGCACAGAAAATAGTGTAACCTCATGATATGGAGTTAGACCATACGCTTCACTGCCACAGAGGGTCATGATGTTGTTACAAGTATACAGGTGCAACAGAAACATAGAGGAACAACTTGCTTAAACATGTCTGAGTGTTTGTTAATGAAAAGCAATGAAATTCAGTTTTCATGAAAGTGTGTCTCTGGATCTGCATTTTGCTTAGAAGACATTCAGTTGAAAAAGGCAGTAAGGCAGGCAAGGAACAGCCACAGATGAACAGTTCTACCTGGTACTGAATTTAATCTCACTTTTACCAGGTTATGATAATGTGGTGGGTTGACCTTGGCTAGCTGCCTGATGCCCACCAAGCTGCTCCCTCACTCTCCCTCCTCAACAGGACAGGGGGAGAAAACAAAATGGACTATTTATGGGCAGAGGTAAATGACATGGAGATCACACATCAACTACCACCATGGGCAAAACAAACTAAATTTGGGAATTAATTAATTTTATGTATTGTCAATTAAAATAGAATTAGGCAGTGAAAAACAAAGACAGACACTAAAATTATCTTTCCCCACCCACTCCTCCCCAGGCTCAGCTTCACTCCTTCATTCCCAACTCCTCTACCTCCTCCCCTGAGCAGCGCAGAAGGGGGAATGGAATTACAGTCAGACCATCACAGCTTCTGTCTGCCACTCCTTCCTCCTCACACTTCACCACCATGGCCCTCTCCATAGGCTGCTCTGGTTACTGGAGCACCTCCTTTCCTCCTTCTGTGACACTGGTGTTCACAGGGCAGTTTATTATTTCTTTTTCCAGCTCCTCTGCTTGCCCAGCATTTTTATCCTTTCTTAATTATATGTTTTCCCAGAGGCACCACCATTGTGGCCAACAGGCTCAGCTGTGGCTACAAGGGGTATATTGGACCTGCCTGGACCCAGCTGGGTCCAGAATAGGGCAGCCTCGGCCTCACCACCTGCTACCAAACCCCTGCCACTTATGCTCCATACAGGAAAACAGGCCAACACTCTATTTTGGAAAAAGAAAAGACATGAAGAATTTATACTAACACCATGTAAACAGTACCTACACATTTGTATGGTATTTCCATAAATAAAAAACACTCAGGTTCAGGCACTAAAGCAACAGGAGTGCCTGCAGCTGCAGAGAAGGACATATCAGCCCAGCCCCAGGTTACAAATTGCTGGCATGAATCAGAAGCAACAGTCAGAAACTTCACTAAGATGACAGTGCCTCTGAAGGAAGCAACTTAAATTCAAAATTGTGACTTCTGTCAGCAGAACTCCTCCAGTCTGGAACAGCCTTCCCCTACCTCCATGTTGACAGGCACACTAGGTTATTTCAACTTAAAGCACATTGCAAATTAACTACTGCGCATACAAATGTACTGCATGGACATATTCTGTACCTATTGCAGCTGGGAATGGCCTACCCATGCTAAAGAAGCCCAGTTACATGAGAACACTCAGTGACCTTAAGAGGACAACAGACATAAGTAAAAAGAAATTTTAAAAGCTATGTATCTAGGAAATGTAACCAAAGCAAATCAGTCCAGCACTTGCACAGCCACATTAGGAACAAATATCCACAATGTCTGCAGAAGCCAGAAGTCTTTAAGCACATCTATTGATTTTTTGTGTCCTCCATGCAGTTGAGCACATAGCACTAGTGGGCCACGAAACAAGTTTGTGTGCCCCATTTTCCCTCTGATACCCTGCCAGAGACTCTCTGAAACACCATGTTTCATTGGAATTACTTAACAATATAATTAAATACAATGCTTTCAAGAGTATCTTTCAGCTGGCAGTCACTCCTTGCTTGAACATCTGCCTGGATAGCCTATTCTTCTCCTGCAGGATCCATTTTTTGTAGTTACCTTCATGCCATATTTGCAACACTACTAGTTCAATCTAAACCTGTCCAATTGCCATTTCAGACAACACAGAAAATTTCAGTACCCAGTGCATTTAATTCTTGCACAGTTGTTTCCTATATTAAACTATGACTGAGATTTACAGTTTTAAAAGTCAATTAAAAAAAAAACCAAACCCCACCAAAAGTTACTTCCTTTCTATAAGCCACTTGACTAAAAACCTGAACTCAAATGCTGTGCCCTTATCAGCTAAGTATAAGCATCACTAATGCCACTTTTGAGGCACTGAAGTAGGTAAACAGACTTTCAGATGATACACACATTTCTACCCCAGTGTAAAAGACATCTTTGTTGATAAAACTGCTCACAAAGACTCTGTGAGTATCTTTGTATCCCAGTGATCCCCTGAGCAGAATGGCTCTTAGCACAGGAGCCAGCACTACATAGTACTTCAGTGTGCATTCCAATCAGCAGTGGCCTGAGAGAAGGAGATAACTCCAGGAGAGTATCATGTTTTTCCCATAAATATAACCTATGGGCCATTAGTACTGTAACTTAAGGATTACAGATTATCTGTGCCTCCACTAACAGGCTGTATAATTTAAAAAATAAAACATAAAACCATAGGCAAGCTAGATGTGCTGCTATCCCAAAAAATACATAGAATAACACTATAGATACCACTTAGTCTGAATTATAGACATGAACTCTTAAGAGATCTACCATTAAATACACAGTAATTCAGATAAATCCACATTAGCAGGGTGGAGATTTATCTCTCAGTAAATCAGAAATCTCATTTATGTAGATTACAATCTTACGTAGGTGGCCTTGGAAAAAACACCCAAGCAAAATAACCATCCTCAAATGGGCATTTCCCAGGAGTATTAGCAAAGCAGAGAGGAAGCTAACTTACTCCTACACCCCAAAATCATGTCAAGGCAAATCAGAAGGTGCAACCCATGAGAAGGATACCTCTCATCTCATACACCCTTTACTTGCTTCTACCCATTTTCTAAACAGAGCATCCATTAAATTCCCAGGACACATATTTCAGAAATATGTTTGACAGCTTGACACAACTCTGTACCCATACTGGTGACAAGGGAAAGGCTCTGACTTCCAGAGCTGTCAATGTGCCCTCTCCACAAGCCCTTCTTCATCCCCTTTCAGATTCAGTTTCTCAGTTCCTGCAATGTTCCTCTCAAAACCCATAAGAAGTTTTCATTACCAAGACTTGTGCTGGGTGGATCTATGCCACCGGTGCAGAACTGTGCCTCCTCTCTCTTTGTAGCATTTATAATTTTATAACTAGATTATGCCAAAACTGTAACAGTGGTGTAAGGGACTGACACATTTGATCCAAAAAAACCACATACTTGAGCACTCAGCTTTTACAAAGGCTGAAGGAAGGCTTTGCAAAAGCACAGAGCAGCACCTCAGAAGCCTCATCAAAGGAGTCTCCTTTCCCTCAATGTCCCCTACCCTCCTCTTTGCTCATCCAGCTTCAACACAGCCCACCAAAGCAGCACGCAGAAGCTGCTCCAGGGCAGTCACAGACCTTGCACCATTGCTAGTGATGAATGACATGCAGCAGGAACAGCCACAAGAACCAACCATAGTAAGAAATTACCAGGATCTGACACATAGTTCAAATCCCTAAGACTCATTTCAGGCTCTTCCCGCTACTGACATCCTCCTCTCCCTGGAGCAGTCTGCAAATACCTTGGCACTCTGGAAAATGTTACTGTGTCTGTGTAATGCTCAGTATCCATGGCCACTAGCTAATTGGAGGATTTAAAAAAAAAAACCCCAACCAAAACCAACAAACATTAATTTTCAGAACAAGGGCTTAGCCACAGCTAGAGGGAGGGGAAGGGAAAAAAAAATTAATTACTTCCATAAATATTAACACAACTGATTCCCATGATCTGGCAGAGGGCACTCACAGCATAGAAATGGTTTGTCTCCAGAAGGGGCTGAGGGGAAAAGTAAAGAGTATCCCTTTGCCTGTTTAATCCCTGCCCAGCATTTCCCATTTCCTGGGAAACTTAGGAAAGTTTCTTGCAAATTCTTTTACTTAAAAGTTCCAAGCACTTCCATACACAATGTCAGAGAAAATACCAGCTACGGAGGGAAGTTTGCAGTTTGATCTGAGACCTGCACGCTCCTGTCCTGGGACACATCCTTGATCCATACAAGTTCCACAAAAATATAGACATCTTGTAGAAGGTTATATGGGTGAGGAGGAGAAAGGCATGCAAAGGAGAGGTGTGCAGCCCACACCTGCCCTGGGAGAGAGTCCTCAGGGCTGAAGCCAGCTGCTTTTTGAATATTCATGTCTGCAGGGTGGGTGACATACAGTAGATACAAGAATATGAAAGAGAAACAAGAAACTGCCAAAATGGTTTCTGGCTTTCCTGAGCCCTTTTCCCCACGTCCCTCAAGCCTGGGCAGGGGATCTTGTCTCTACCCAAGGCTGGATGCCCATGCATCATTCTCAGCCTGTTAGGGCAAGAGGCAAGAGATACTGCAGAGCTCTCTATCTGCCCCGAGATCACAAAAAGCTGCTGTTGCTGTCACCCACATCAGAGGCAGCAGATGAGTAGTACAGGCTGGGAGCACAACTTCAAGTGATCAAGGCTGAGCTTCATTCAAGCTGCAATAGCTGAAGGCTCCTCAAATGGAGCATGGGTGCACTGTTTCAAAGTCAAGTTGATATCAAGTCCCCACCCACAAAAGCAAGAAATGCCACTCAAATAGCCAGTCCTCCTAGGGCAGTGTACATGTGCCAAGTAGAGATTTTCAAAGGTGTTAAAATCATTTCAGTGCGACACCACCAAGGGCATCACCAATAGGCCACCTCTGACACCAGCTGAAGGGAGAGCATTTCAGCCCTCCCAAAATTCACACAGACCAAAGCCTGGACAACTAATAACAAAGATAGACGAAGCAGGAACATCTTGTCATTTTGGACTAACACAGCATATTGCATTTTACACACATTGGAGATGCTGCAGCCACTCCTCACAGGCCACTCACTGTCAGCCTCGGTTTGTGGAGTAAACTGTTTTCCCCATTTCCATCTTAAGAATGTTACAGTGGAGAACAGCTTGAGAAAGGCACTCTGCATGAAACAAATACAAGACAGGCGTGAAAGCTGCCAGCACAGAATTAAATGCTGAAGAAAAGTGACAGCAGCAGAACCATGAAGATCCAGCAGGTTTCCAAATCAGGAACATGGCAAATGACCAGCAAAAGCTTTAAAAATACCCCAAGCTCACATTAAGAAAAAGCAACAAAGGCTTAAAACTGATATTCAGAAAAGATACATGCATTAGTTCATTAAAGCAAGTAGGAGTCACTTTTTTTAACTCTTTGATTGTGAAACACTCCAATATGCCAGAAAAGACAACAAAAACAAAAAACAAAACAAAGGACAAAATGGAAATCTCCAGCTTCATGAGGCCAGGCACTGCACAATACCCAGGAGGTACAGCTGAAGGGGATTACACAACATGGCAGGCAGTACAAAATGTATGCAGCAGGAAGGCTGCCGATGTCTCTGGCCTGTTCTTACTGATCCTTGTCACCAATCATCTCCCTAAAGAAGGTGTACAGTGCTAGGATTAGACATGGCAGGAGAGCAGACTGACACCATGCTCTGCAGAGTAACACAGCAAACATTTTCCCAGCAGAAGCAACCTGCTTTTACCAGCAGCACAACTCTAGGATTGGCACAAAAGCACTTCATGAAGAAAAGTGAGCAGAGATGAGGACAGAAGAAGAATCATCATAATATTTAATGGTCTAACAAACAAGCAGAAATTGTGTTAACAGATAGGAATAAGTTATGGAAGACAAATATTTGCATCTGGTTAGAGCTCCTGATGAGTAATGGGAGACTGGCCACATCTGCAATACTGCAAGCAACGCAAGAGTGGATCGACTGCAGTGGTAACCATGAGTCCAGACACTGCAAGAGCAGCGATGCTGGTAGAGTTAATATCTTACATGGATTCTGGCACATCACCCATTAATGAAAAAAAGCAAACAGGAAAGCAAATTATGTCACATGAAGTTAGTGCATAGTCCCACGGCAGGACCACAATACCAACCAACCACAGCTTTTTTGCGTCTCATTTAAGGCTACAAAAAGGAGAAGAAAATTGGACAAGCGGCTGCAGAGCTCAATGAGAGGGAAGCAGAGGTGCAAACCAGAAAAGCATAGTCAGTGACTCTGCAGAGGGAGGCCTGTAACAAAAAGAACTCATAGCGTATCTAAAACAGGCAAAAAGCAAGCTGTACATAGCTTGCAGAATCCAGCAATTCCAAGCTGTCAAGTTCCTGCTAGGTCTGATTTTAATCTCTCCTGTCTCCACATTTCTTCAGGAGACCTTTTAAGGACTTCATTCTTTGCCAGATGCTCAGTACTTTCACTCCTCTGTTCCCCTCTGTGCCATTGCAAGACTGTTTATGGTCATCAGAGGATGAAAGCTCTTAAAATACTAAGTCAGAGATACTACAGTATCATAGAATGATTAGATCTGGAAGGGACCTTTAGAGGTTATCTAGTCTAACACCTCTGCAGCAAGCTGGGACACCTATAGCTAGATAAGGTTGTTCAGAGCCCTGTCCAGTCTGCCCTTGAATGTTCCCAGTGATGAGGCATCTACTACCTCTCCAGGCAACCTGTTCCAGTATTTCATCACCCTCACTGGGAAAAACTGCCTCCTTATATCCAGTCTAAAACTACTCTCCTTTAGTTTATAACCATTATCGCTTGTCCTATCACAACATACCTTGCTAAAAAGACTGTCTCCATCTTTCTTATAGGCTCCCTTTAAGTACTGATATATTGCAACAAGGTCTTCCCAGACCCTTCTCTTCTCCAGGCTGAACAACCCCAACTCTCTCAGCCTGTCCTTATAGCAGAGGTGTTTCAACCCTCTGACCATTTTTGTGGCCCTTCTCTGGACCCAGTACAATAGGTTCAGACCCCTTGTACGCTGACGACTCCAGAGCTGAATGCAGTACTCCAGGTGAGGTCTCGTCAGAGCAGAGCAGAGGGGCAGAATCACCTCCCTTAACCTGCTGGCCATGCTGCTTTTGATGCAGCCCAGGATTCAGATAGTCTTCTGGGCTGCAAGTGCACGTTGTCGGCTAATGTCCAGCTTCTCATCCACCAGGTCTCTTTCCACAGGGCTGCTCTCAACCACATCATCTCCCAATCTGTACTGGTATTGAGGATTGCCCTGACCCAGGTGCAAGATTTTGCACTTGGCATTGGTGAACCTTGTGAGGTTCACACAGGCCCGCTTCCCAAGTTTGTCCAGGTCCCTCTGGATGGCATCCTGTACCTCAGGAATGTCAACTGCACCACTCAGCTTGACGTTATCTGCAAACGAGCTGAGAGTGCATTCAATCCCACTGTCAATGTCATTGATGAAGATACTAAACGGTACCAGTCCCAGTATGGACCCCTAGGGGACACCACTTGTTACCGATCTCCATCTGGACATTGAGTCGTACTCTCTGGATGCAAACCAATTCTTTATCCACCAAACAGTCTACCCATCAAATCCATATCTCTCTAATTTATAGAGAAGGATGTTGTGGAAGACTGTGTCAAAGGCCTTGCAGAAGTCCAGACAGATGATATCCATCACTCTTCCCTTAACCACTTACGTAGCCAACCCACCATAGAAGGCCACTAGGTTGGCCAGGCAGGACTTGCCCTTGGTAGAGTCATGTTGGCTATCTCAAGTCACCATCCTGACTTCCATGTGCCTTAGCACACCTTCTAGGAAGAGATGTTCCATGATCTTCCCAGGCACAGAGGTGACACTGACAGGTTGGTAGTTCCCAAGGTCCTCTTTTCTACCCTTTTTAAAAATGAGTGTAATGTTTCTCTTTTTCTGGTCACCAGGGACTTCACCTGACTGCCATGACTTTTCAAAGATCATGGAATGTGGCTTAGCAACCACATCAGCCAGTTCCCTCAGGACTCTGGGATGCATCTCTCATCAGGTCCCATAGACTTATGTATGTTCAGGTTCCTCAAGTGGTAATAAACCTGATGCTTTCTTACAGTGAGAAGGACTTTGCTCCCCTAGTCCCTATCATGTGGTCCTTCCACTTGGGAGGTGTGAGAAGACACATCACCAGTGAAGACTGAGGCAAAAAGGTTGCTTGAGTACCTCAGCCTTCTCCTTGTCTGTTCTTACCAGCTTCCCAGTCCTGCTCATCAGAGGAGGTACACTTTCTTTTACCTTCCTTTTCTGGCTGACATACCCATAAAAGCCCTTTTTATCATTCCTTGCAGCTCCAGCTGCACCTTAGCCTTCCTGATCTCATCCCTAAATGAGCAGTCAGTGTCATAGTCCTCTTCTGGGAAGCTGAAAATAAAGCAGGAAGCTGCCAGTTCAGTTGTTTATATCATTCCACAACTGGTTCATCATCCACTCCAAAAAAGAGACGCTCCTAGGCAACTGGTTTGTTTGAAGAGTCCCTTGCTTCACCTCCATAGAACAGGCCATTATTTCTTAGTTGGAAACATTTAATTCCCACACTACAGAGGCTCACTCAGATGAGATTTATTCATTCACACTAGGAACAAAAGACTTTGCATGGATTAGATTATGGCTAAGCACTTGATTTACATTATGTCACTGGCTACATAAACTATACTGATAGGAAGCAATCATTCAGCAAGCAACTCACTCATGGACTTAACTCCAGTGTTCATGGTGATGTCTCTGGCTTTTGTTACTTACAAGTACATGGAAATCATCTCAAATCTGGTGTTAGGATGAGCTAACAAATAAAGACAAGGAGCAGAGCAGGAGGTCTGCTTCACAGTATGACATGGCTCAGAGCTCCCCATCTTAAAATATGTTCCATTTTAGACCACTAGCTTTCTACCATTACATATGCAAGACACCTAAAACAAATGTCATTTTGACGTTTTCTGTTACAGTCCTACACTTTCCTGCTCATGCCACAAGAATTACTGATGCCAGAACAGCCTAAGCTGATAACCTCACACTGATCACAAGCACGCTGAATCAGCTTTTTCTCTCAGGACAGCAACAAGATCATTACCATAGGAGTGGCAGATACCCTAACAGGGCACCCCACCTCCACCAGACACACCATGAATCCTCAGAAATCCTCAGAAAAATGTGCCCTCAGTTAGCAAGAATCGATACCCTCAATTTATCCTCCCAAAATAACAGACCTCTTTCCATCTACTTTCACAGAATCACAGAATCACGAAGACT
>VWZO01017931.1:0-108719 GCA_013396975.1 Bucco capensis
CTGGACCTGCTCCATCACCTCAATATCTTTTTTTGAAGTGAAGCTGCTCTGAGTGACCCTGCTTTAGCAGGGAGGATTGGACTAGATGCTCCCCAGAGGTCCCTTGCAATCCCTACAATTGTGTGATTTGAAGTATGTGGGCAGTTGTGGGCAGGAATTAGCTAAAAGACCTGTTGCAGTTTAGGCTTTGGCAACACAAAGTAGGAGTTTTTTTTAAAGCTCAATATGGAGTGAGTGCATAGAGGCCTTAGTTGACACTGTCTGTATAAATGCATAGGGGTGTTTAAGGTCAAAATATATTATCAGACTTTCAGATGCCTTTTATACTGGTTTAACTATGTTTGATTTCTGCTAAATCACTCTGGGTGTACTAGAACCTCTCCACTTTTAATGTCTACATATCACACTCTAATGTCTTGTCAAGGGTTAGGGCTGGGCCAACCACTAATGCAGTGACAGATATTTTCTATTATCCCCTTTCCCCCACTCCAAGAAGGAAAAGGAGAAATTAACAGAGAGAGAGAAGCTTGTGGATTGGAAATGAAACTTAAGCTACTTTAATGAAAATAATCACAAAAACTGAAAAAGAATATATATGTATACATACACAAAACCAGTACCACACCCAACTGATGGCAACTATGTCACAACTGATGCTGTAGCAGGAGGACTCACCAGCAGATAGGACTGAGACTCAGGAGCTGGATCCTGGAACTCAGGAATTCTTGGATTGGGATCAAAGGCAGAACAGAGTTTTGTAGCAACAGAGCTGGGCTTCTGATTCTCACAAGGCTCAGGTGCTCTACCTTCAGGGAGGATGGAAACCTAAGCCTCTCCTTTTTTTTGTAGTTGCTGTGAATTAGGTGCTAAATAGCTTAATCTTCCATGTATTTTGCTTGGGTCTTAGGCCTTATGTAAGAAACTCTAAGGCCAAAGCTTGGTGTAGAAGTTTCGGGGAATGAATACCTTGTTTTGACTCAAACTGGGACATTTCTAAATCCTTTATTTTCCCTTCTCCCAACTGAAGATCCTTTTGCTAACTGCATTTTCTTCCCATGTGAGCATGTAACAATTAAGTTACCCGAAGTTGTTTTCCTCTTGTAAACAAAATGAACTGAGCTTTCTATGCTTTTTAAGGTAATAAATCGGCTCCAGCTCTCATGTATATATAGCACTCCTCTCCAGTTACTGAACATCCTCTTAAAACGTGGGTATGAGAAGATAGGATGCAGGTCTCATCATCTTCTCATGATACAGGACTTCAAGGCCACAGCCCTGAGGAAAGCTACTTTCTAATGAGTACTGAGAGTAAGTGCTGGCAGCTACACACTGCTGAAGAAGCCACTTCTGTTGAAGCCTGCTTGTAATGAAAGCTGATTCACCATTTTTTCTTCTGAGTGTATACAAATCAAAGGCTTCTCTCTACCTCCTGCCAAGTTACCAAAGCCATCAGTTAGGCAATAGTTGGCCAGATGTCTTCTACACTGAGAAACACTGCGAATATATACTAATGGTAATTATTGTGCCAGTAGTAAATATCACTACCTGTTTTTTTATCTGAAGTTAAGGACTTCAAGCTCTTCAAAGTATTTCCTTAAATTTCAGAGGTGACAACATGGATTTTGGTCCCTATTTTGCTTCTAGTAATGCTCACCTCAGTGGTGCTTGGATAGTCAAGCATAGCTAAGACATCTTAAGTCTTCTTTGTTATTGTAAGTGTGGTGGAAGCAAATAATTAAGGTAAAGGAGGATAAACAGTTTATGTAGGCAAGACTCTGAAGGAGGCAAGCAACTTGGTGGTGCAGGATACAGCAAAGCCAGAGGTGCTCACTCGTGTCTTGCCCTTAGTCCTTCCTGGCAGGGCTGTGTTTAGGCCTTTCATGCCTGTGTGAGGGCTGGAGGGGATGGTGGACCTGGAGTAGAGGAGAATTGAGTTAGGGATCATCTAATTACACATGTATACTGGGTGTCTGTGGCAAGGTTTTGGCATTGGAGGGGTACATGGCAGCCTCTGAGGAGAGGCAGGGGCCACCCTGTGCTGGACACAGCAGCTTCCAGCTGGCTCCAACAGACCCAATGCAGGGATGGTGGTGCCTCTGGGAAAGCCTATTTTAGAAAGGGTAAAAATACCAGACAGAAGAAGAAGCTGAGGAAACACTAAGGTTGGAGGAAGAGGAGATGCTCTGTGGCCCCAGAACAGGTATGCCCTGGGCCTGCAGCCCATGGAGATGGTCTGTAACAGAGCAAGGTGAGAAGCATGATGAAGATGGAGTGGTAAAGATGATCCATTACAGACTGACTGAAGCCCACTAACCTAATTGGTAGTTAAATATTGATTCTTAATTGGCAATATATTAATTTTCCCCAGCTCAAGTCTGTTTTGCCTGGGACTGAGGAAGCAGGGTTCATTTAGCCTGAAGAAAAGGTGTCTAAGGAAAACTTAATTGCTTTTAACTGCTTAAAGGAAGCTTATTAGAAAGTCAGAATTTCTCTGGGATTTCTCTGAGGGCCATAACTGAGTCTGGGAGGCAGCAGCTGCAGCTTGCAGCAAGGGAGGCTTTGTCTGCATGTGAGGAAAAGTATTTTACCCTGAGACTAGTTAAGCACTGGTGGAGTTTTCCCAGACATATGGTGGGACCTCCATCCTTAGAGTTGTCCAGAGGTCAGTGGAACAAGCTAGGAGCACCTGCTTTGGCTGTAAAGTTAGCTCTGCTCTGGACTGGTGGCCTCCAGAGCCATGTCTAACCTGGATCCTTCTGTTGTCCCACAGGATGCCCTGATGGAAAGGGGAAACATAATCCTAGAGGGACTGCTTTTGCCTGATGTTCCTATTCAACGTGAATATCTAAACATTAATTGACAGGGAAGGATGGCAAGATCAACTTTATGGAAAGAAGACACGGAGTAGTCTCCTGATCACCTGAGCAACAGAGCTTCCAACTTTCAATATGTTACACTATGAGCAGAATTGTTTTGCAAAATGCTATGCTTTTAACTTCTAGGAAGAGATGTAGTATGTAATGACTGACTAGTAGGAGCCTGGGAGGTAGATTTCAGACTACTTTGAGGCAGAAAAGTAGTGTGAAGTGTTCCGAGGTTGATCTCATCTTTCTTCCTGTTGAATGAGGTGGGAATGTCAGAACTCCTAGGCCTGCTCCAAGGCATTATGTGATGCTTTTTACAGGAAGTTTAACCTCATTTTCTTACCATTTCTCTGTCTGCAAAAATGAAGGCAGTAATAATCCATCACAGCTGTGGCAGTTAATGGCTAGTAAGAGGAACAAAAAAAAAACCCCCGTCAGAAATTCATGTAGCAAGAAAAATTGTGTACTAGTAACACAGATATTTTCTGGTTTGGTGTTGGAATGATGTAAGTTTGCCTCTCTTTGGCAAAACCAGAAAGAGCGAACAGAGTAACTGGGCAGATATCTGGGACTGGAGACATCTGGTCAAGAACAAAGGCAACTAGTAGCATGAGATGAGATGGATGAGGTGAAGAGATGGGTGAGTGGTTGGAGGTCACAGAGAATGAAGGATTTAAGGAGCTAGAAGGGCTGAATGTGGGGAGGATAAGTCTGACTCTCATTAAATAAACTATGTAATCTTCCCTTCCTCTTTCCCGAAGTGTGAGTTAGAGCATTTGAAACTGCTTACACAATCAGGAGAAAAATAAAGAGGTGAGAAAAAGAAAACCCACACAAAAAACCTCCAACAAACAAACAAACAAAATGTAAAATCTTCCAAATCTTTTGGGCTTGATGCCAGCCCTACCAGTGATAAGGCTGGGGCTGAGGCAAAGATGTGGGTGAAAACACTTTGTTTCCTGCCTGTCTTACAGGACTGTTTTGCCCTGGGCCACCTCTGGAACAAAGCTGTGGGGCAGAAGCACTTGCTGTTGATGGTTTACAAGCTTGGGAGCTCCTGAATTCAATTCTATCCCTGCTAGGGTAGGTTAAGCCTCTTCAGTTTTTCATGGTAATTGTGACAAATGGGAGCCCAGGGGCTCAGCTCTTCCTCTGAAAATCAGGATTCTTGTGTGGGAGGTTGATAAATGAAAGTCTTGAAGCTTAAAATGTCCTCCTGCACTTTTGTACCTTTTTTTATTTTCCACCTATAAAGGCAAATCTTTTTCAGCATAGCTTTCTGAAGATATTCTGAGGCTTTTTTCCTGAGCAACAAGCAGGTGTAAATTTGTATAAGATATAAGAAAAAAATACATTGATAGTGAGAGTATGAAAATTAATATATTTCTATGGGTATTCAAAGGAAAGAAAACCGATTTACCCACCGCTGAGGCCTAGAGGGTAGAAGTGTTAAGTGCCTTTTCTCCTTTAACCTTTACCCTTTGGTGATTGTAGTTGGACTATTAACTATCACAGTATCATTCAGGTTGGAAGAGATCATCAAGTCCAACCATCAGCCTGTCCCCCCTGTGCCACTAAACCATGTCACCAAGTGCCACATCTATATGTTTTTTGAACCCCTCCAGGGATGGTGACTCCACCACTTCCCAAGAGTCAACAAGGAGGTTTCAGTTCTCTCTTAAGGAAAGAGCTATGCAGCAAGACAGCTGAGCATGGAGATTGATCATCTTTCTTGTGTTGCTTATGGAGGTTCTTAAGAGCAAGTCAGGCAGGTCAGTATCTGTTGAAGGCATTACAGCTATGGGCGCTGCTGCCTCAGGAGCAAGGAGGGCAAGACGACTGCATGAGTAGAATACTCCTAACACAGTAAAATGATTTTTTTTAAACAACTAGAGGACTGGTAGGGCAGAGCACAGTGTCATATACCACATTGTGTTCTCTTCACATTTTCCCAGGATATGAGTAAAAATATGGCCCTTTACATACTACTTCTGCCAAATCAGTATTAGCTTGAGGCTTTGCTGACTGTCCAGTTGATTGTTTGAGCTCATGCTGGCACTTGTTAAAACATGATTTGGAAATGCTGCTGATGTTAGAGAAGAGAATAAAAGCCAGCTCATGCTTTCATGGCTCTGTGGACTCAGCACTGTTCTGTGTATTCATGCTCTCTTTGCAGTTGCAAATACCTCTGAGCAACAGAATGGCCATATAGCAACAATGAGTATTATACACAGGGATCTGATCCTGTCATGGTTGTACAGCAAATACTCCAAATTAAATACAGTAACAACAGATTTTTGGAGGGTAAACATGGGCATCTGACAGAGGTTCTGCCCTAATGCTTATGGAGATCTGTAGTATGGAGTGGAAACTAAAATGCTGGCATGAAATCACTGTGTAAGAGGGGAGGTGGTTTGTCTCTGTGCACTCTTTGGGGGAAGAATTCTATATAGAATTCTAGGATTCTATGAATGTCCTGAGAGTATCAGAGGACAGGGAGGCACAGCTTGTTCAAAGCAGTGCTAGAAGTTTAGGGAGGGGTGCACAGCTGGATTTTTTGTTTCCTTATCACAGAATCACAGAATGGTTTTGGGTTGGAAGGGACCTCTGGAGGTCATCTAGTCCAACCCCCCTGCAGTGGGCAAGGACATCCCCAACTAAACCCTATGGCAACCTGGTATTCCCAGGTGGTCTCCCACCCAGGTACTAACCGGGCCCAAGCCGGCTTGGCTTCTGAGATCAGACGAGATTGAGCCTGCTCAGATGCACACATTTGTTTGACAGTTCTGCAACAGCATTTTCTATGTTTTCAGTTCTGTGGCATTGGGTCTGAATAATGTGATTTATTCTCTCAAGTAATTTACTTAAAACTCTGACAGCCTCCTTTTGGATTGACATGTGGAAATGACAGTGAATTCAATATTGAGCAAAATTAATGCTTGTTACAGAGGAGAATTCAATGGCCATGAAAGCACAGTGACAGCTGTAATTATTTAACACCTCTAAGGGAAGAATAGTTGTTCTGATTATAAAAAGCTTTAGAAATGCTCATTCCTTTTGTGGTTACTGAGATATGACAGCATATGTGGTATCAGGAGCTGAAATAGATTTATTTAATTTTTTTTAGATTGATTTCAGGTAAAATCAGAAAACATCAATGAAAACTATGATTAATAACTATTTTGCTTTAGATACATTTTATATGTATATTGAATTACAGAGGCCACATAGGAAGACTGGCTATCTTGTGAGTAACTCCTTTGGGATTGAAACAATAGCTGCACAGGAATATGTGCTTGTGATATTGTGATATCCAATCCAAAATACAGATTGGATTATTTTTAACTATAAGATATTTTTAACTATAAGACTTTATAATCTATTATCATCATATCCAGTCTTATTTATGTAGTTAAAATCCAAAGGTTTACAGCTCACTGTCCTTCTAAAGTCCTTTATTTTCCCCTTTTCCTCCTCCCTGTTGAGGAGAGTTTCTTTATCAGATGATTTCAGATGATGATGCTACCTAGGTAGAATTTCTTGCAGTAGATAAATGTATTTTAAATTCACATATTCATGTCTGAACTTCTATTTTCATTAATTTTGAAGCTGTCAAGATTTTAAAGAGGTGAGAGAGGAATTACGGAGTTTTCAAGTAAAAAATAGTATAAAAGCCATGTCCACCCTTTGTATGCTAAGGCTCTTCCAAAATAAGATCCTTCAGAATTATTTTACATTTACTGCAGAATTTGATCAGAGATGAAAAAGTGTGAACATACTCTCTTTTTTGATAATCAAAATTCTGACTACTTTGTAATTATTAAAGTGACTTTGGGATACTTTCAAGTCTCACCATTTGTGTAGGCAATGGATCCAATATATCCAGGCCAATGATTAATTTATTGACTTTGAGATCTCACAGGAAACATCTTGGATTTTAATTTGACTGGAGCAGACTAGCAGCATGTTCTTATACAGGAGGAGTGGAGTAGCAAAGTCCCTTCCTTTGCCTTTTGATTACATTTCAACTCACTACACGTTTTAATCGAATTTTTATCAAACGCCTTGAAGCTTCCAGGCAAATGAATGGAGTTTACATCGTCGTCGTGGCTAGGCTTCGCGAACGAAGCTCCAGGGAGGGCTCCANTGTTGTGTTTATTATCTGCTAATATGAAAGACACACAGTTTTCAATGTGCCTTATTTCTCTTAGGCTAGTACTGTTAAATTTTTGTCAACAGAAGCAAACCTTCCTTCTGAAGACCAAATCTGAGAGCCTAGAAGCTAATTTGTGGTATCTGTTAGCTACACAAGCATTGCAGACTCAGTCCTACCCTTGTAGTAAGCAGCAGTGAATTTCTGTCTTTGGAAACACTGGAGAAACAGATCACCTATGGCAAACCAGGGCCCTCTGAGAAAACATGAATTCAAGCAGTGTTGTTTGCTAGGCCAGTCCGTGCCTTCCAAGCAATATTCTGCACATCACTGATGCCTTCAGCAAGAACTTGACAAGCCAGTTTCCCAAGAGGCACTGTTAGATGTAAATGTTTTTCTCAGCCATATTTCATCATCTTGCTTCCTGGTCCCTGTTGGTTTTTTTCTCTACCAGGGTGTGCCAAATATACCAGTTGGGCTCTAGCCCTCCTGAGATTTTTATGTGGACAAAAGGTCCTCCAAAATCTAAGTTTCCATACAAATATGCCTACAAAAATTCATGAGCAATGAAAAGGACTTTTTATGCATCTTTTTCCTTATTCAGTGACCCAAGCTGTAGATTAAGCTGTACTTCAAGCCTTTTCTTGTAGATCTGTAAAACTTCAACAAAGCTAACAGATTTCGGCAGCAAATTTAATCTATATAAATTCTCAACTATAAGAATGAGTATTTACTGGTATGCCTAAGTTTGCTCTCCAGATAACTGAGTCAGGATGGTTTTAAGGAAGCCAACCCTCTAGATGCATGCTTGGTTAAAGTGGCTTTGTGCTAGAATTTCTGCCACCTGACCTTGGAATTGCCTGGGCTGTGGTTTTGTACTTGCACAGCATGTGAGGCTTTCAAATCCGAACCTTAATGTCCAGGAAAAGGCTCTATATGTAAAAAAAAAAATAAAATTAATGAGAATTAAGCAGCAATTGCATGTTATGCTGAGATAACCCAGACCTCAAAGGTAGTTCATGATCCAATTGTCAGTGATCTGACAAAAGTCTTATCTCACATGAACACAGTCCTTGGGATGTGCTGTTGGAATAATTAACTGGCAACTAGGAAAAACGTACTCTGTGCAGGACGTGAAGTTAATCTCTTAAGGAGCATAATTTAATTTTCTATAAAAAGTCTTACAGCTGAAACTTTGAAATTTTGCTAAAGGGAAAAAGATGTACCCATTTTAGACTAGATTCTTTAAAACTATTCAGATGCTAGAATGCCAATGAAAACCTGGCTCTTAGTCCACGTGTTTCTGTGGAAATGCAAAATGTATGAGTTGTGTTCTGCTCATTTCCTCATAATTACGTATTTCTCCCCCCCACCCCAGAAAGGAGCTTTAGTAAGTTCCTTTTCTGCATATTAATTTTTTAGCTAGAACCTTTAATCCTAAAGTTCAGAAAAGAGCA
Source organism: Bucco capensis (assembly GCA_013396975.1). Classification (NCBI taxonomy): domain Eukaryota; kingdom Metazoa; phylum Chordata; class Aves; order Piciformes; family Bucconidae; genus Bucco; species Bucco capensis. The sequence goes on from VWZO01017931.1 coordinate 8,475, forward strand.
ACATTTAGTCTCTATTAAACTCTGGAATTGTTTAGTCTGGAGAAGAGGAGGCTCAAGGGAGACCTTCTCACTCTCTACAACTACCTGAAGGGAGGAGGTGGGGCTGGGTCTCTTCTCCCAGGTAACAAGTGATAGGACAAGAGGAAATGGCTTCAAGTTGCAGCAGGGAAGGTTCAGATTGGATATGAGGAAGAATTTCTTCACTGAGAAGGTTATCAAGCCCTGACACAGGCTGCCCAGGGAGGAGGTGGAGTCAGTATCCCTGGAAGTGTTCAAAAATCATGTAGCTGTGGTGCTTGAGGACATGGTTTAGTGGTGAGGATGGCAGTGTTGGATGGATGGTTAGACTTGATGATCTCAGAGGGCTTTTCCAACCTTAATGACTCTAGGATTCCATGGTTCTATATCTCAGTGTCATCCCTGGTTTCCCACATATATGATGTTTCATACAACTTATGTTTTGGGGTAGCAGATTATGCCCAGTAGGTCAAGTCATGGAATCATAGAATCATCTATCATACTTTCCACGGGTCTTGCTTAAATAGTTGGCTGGGAGAAAGTGTGTGTGCCCTGGCCTAAAAAAGGCTATATATATATAGCCTATATAAGGCTGTAAAGGCTGCACTACTCACCTAAATAACAGTGCAAGAGATAAGAGATAAGGATATACCTCTGCTTGCGTGGACTCTTGGAAAGATTTGTATCTAATGCACACTTTATCAGTTGTTAGCATGAATCAATCTAAAGGCAGAAACCCAGGGGAAAAACAACCTTCATTAGTTCTGCAGCTCATCAGCCCTCTGGTGTAATTGCTGCAGTGACATGCCAGAAACTCTATTTGATGTGTCTGTGGATATTCCACGTGTCACACTCTAAGCTAGTTCTGATATAAGAACTTTGCTTGGTGTATTATGAATCACACTGTTTAGATGTGCTAAGTGCTATCAACCACTTCCTGCCATCAAAGGAGGACAAGATTATCTTTTGATCTTCAGAAATAACAGGTCCAGGGATAAGTAAAAGAAATGTTTGGGTTTTTTTAATTACTGAGGCTGAGTAAAGCACACTTTAAAGGCTCTAGAACTGGTAGCAACAGCTGTATGAAGTAGAAAAAAATTTAGTTCTGTCATCTTTTATGTCACATAAACTCCAGTGAGGTCAGTGAAGGAAGAGACAACTAATGAAAATGAGACAGATAGCACAGAATCATAGAGTCATTTAGATCTGAAAAGACCCTTAATGTTGTTGATGTCAAGTAGCAGGTGCTTCAGTCCTCAGAGTTAGGTTTGATGCCTTTGCCTCAAGGGAGGAAAAGTAACAATATGAAAAATTCAAGTATAAAAGTACTTTTCAAATTGTGCCCTTTCAGCTATGCAGCTGAAATGAGGTGGCATTCCTGATTCACTGCATTTTGACGTGTGAGTGAAATGAACTGAAACATGGAAGGACATTTTCTTCTGTAGCTCTCTGGAAAATAAGCTGTTGCAGTCAGTCTTTTTCTAGAGGAAATAAAAAATCCTATTATGCTGAGGTTTTTATCTGATGCCAAGCTAGTCTACTTGGCAGAATTAATCAAACATTGATTCCTGGACTAATTTTCACTTTACAGTGATAGCAGAGAAAACAGTCTGGACTGATGAGCTGTGCACACTGGCTTGGGCACTGGAATGGACTGCCCAGGGAAGTGGTGGAGTCTCCATCCCTGGAGGTGTTTAAGAAGAGATTGGATGTGGCATTTGGGGCATGGTTTAGCTGATGCCGTGTTGTTGGGTCATAGGCTGGACTTGGTGATCCTGGGGGTCTTCTCCAGCCTTGGTGATTCAGTGATCACCACATTGCCCAAGCAGAGGTGAACAGTAAACATTACCAATGAGATGAAAAGCAAAGGTCAAATTTCTTCTTATTAAAAAAAACAACAACAAAGTTGTCACTGATGAGATTAAAGATGCCCCTTATCCACCTGCCAGAGCTGATTGACTCTGTAGTTACAAAGGCCCAAATCAAAGATTCACTCATGTTCCTTCATTGTAAGAAAATAAGAATAAAGTGCCTGGTGCACTCTGTAATGTTAATAATGGCAGAAATGTTCCTCCATTAGGGAATAAGGGATTTAAATCCATAACTAACTTGAGTGAATGGAAACAATTGCCCATCCCTCAAGTGGCCACATTGATTTTTTTTATGACTTACAAAGAGGGAAGGTGCCATTAAGAGTGAGCAAGAAGATCTCTGAATGGATCTCCTGTGATCTCTGCAGGAAAAGCAGCCCCTCTCTGAAGCCTACCATACTATTGAAACACTTCACAGCCTTTATCTGCTAAGGTTAGTGGTGAGAGCTAAAGCAGCAAAGTCATTGCACTCAATAGGTTATATAAAATACATTTTTGTATTTGTGTGAGGGAGTCAGAGCCCTCACACTGCCAATATTCTAATGAAATATCACAGGAGCTTCAACAACAACAAAAAAAAACTCCCAGTAGATCAATTCTGTGTCATGAAACTAGAAGCTGATTAAATAATGAGGTGAAATGTTTCCAGCAAAAAAGAAAGTGGTGTTTTATCACACATTCAAGTGTTATAGAGCATGGCTCCTTCAGGCATCTTTCCATGTCTCTGGCTGTAAATGAGTGTGCTGACACAGCAGTCCCCCAGGGAGCTGGGTTGCATGCCCTCTGCTCTGTTCCAGACACAGGGGCTAGCTATAACCTTGAGATGTGGATTTTGAAGGACAGCTTCCAAATCAATTTTTCCTATTCAGCTTCTCCAACTGGAGCCTCAGCTGATATTACTTTGATAGGACTATTATTGGCTGTCAAGGTTTGTTATATGGGGGTCTTGCTAGCCACTGTGTTGTTGTGAAAGAGACTTCAGATGAAAGCTGGGGACATGTGCTGTATTTTTATTCTGAAGCCATCTGCCTGGAAGGACAGGTCATTAATTCAGCATGAAAATTAAAAGGCATAAGTGGAATCTGCTAGAGAAGTAAACAGACTCCATAGCAATCTGCAGCTCAGGGGGGCTTTGCAGCCTGACTCCTGGCTATGAGACCACCTCCAGCACAGAGCCTTCACAGTGAAGTGTTTAGGCACCATAAATACCTTCTGCTCACATCAGCAGGGAGAGCAGACTGGATAGAAATCTGCCTGAGAGGCAAGGTCAGGACCCAGACAGTGCTGAATCTGTGCCTTCAAGCTACATTATCACTATGTGAGCTACCTAGTTAGGACATACCTGAAGGACACAAACTGTGGGCTGCAGCCTACTGCTGAAAAGTGTCAAACACAGAGCTGCTGACAGGATTGCCAAGTCTGAAAGCAGCTGGTGGCCATCCTCTGATCAGTCCTCTATTAGCTGTGACAAAGAAGAGCTCAGACCTGTATAACCTCTAATGGGTGCCACAGAGCTGTGCCTCCTGGAGAACACAAATTTCAGGTGATTTCTGCTCAGTGTCCTGAAATAGCAGCTTTCTGCCAAAAGTGGCAGTACTGGCAGATCTGTAGCTTTTCATTAATTCATAGCTGAGGTTAGGGAGGACACCTTCCACCCTTTGGTCTCCCTCTCCACAGCACTGAATCATTCCATCGCCAGGACTGTGCAGGGCCAGATCCTTCTCAGCACTTAGCAGCCTTCCCACACTGCACGGCAGTCTCTGCTGCAAAATCAGTCTTCTCTTTCCATGAAGACAAGGAAAGTCCCCAAATCTGATAAGAAGCTGTGAGTGAATACAACACAACAACAGATACAGTACTTGGAGCCATGGTTTAGTGCTGAGCATGGTAGTGCTGGGTGGATGGTTGGGACTTGATGATCTCCGAGGCCTTTTCCAACCCTCATGATTCTATGAACACTGACTCACTTTCATTTGCAGACTGCCACTTGCTAGGTTCTCCTTGTTGCTTCTTTGAACTCCTGTCAGCTCCTCTCCACAAGCAGGCAAAATCCACACACCCCTATGTTCATGAATTACCAAACTAGACTAGGTGACAAGATATTTTCCAACTGAAAGGCATTTGTGCCAGGGTATTTCTTTAATATGGAGTTGCACAAGGGGTGGCACAGAGACCTATCTAGGAGTTTCCTATTGCTAAATAACTGAACTGCCACAAGAAATGTCAGCAGGCACATTGAAGTAATTATACCCACTAAACCTCTCCAATGAAGATGTTGCTTTCCACCAGAGACAGAGCTAGATTCTGTATCCAAGGTAACTCTACAAAGCACTTTAGAGATAGACTGAATGCCTTTCTATAACAGTAGCCCCCCAGGAACCTGGAAAAGACCTCTCAAAGTTACTTATATGCTAAATTGACATAAGCTGAATAAAGGTATATTTTACTGGCCAGAACCTGTGAAGGAGCATTCACCAGTAATTTAGATTTCTTGTACTGAACAGGAGCATGACTGCTGCAGCAGGTTTGTTGGCTTCTATCTAGTATGCTTCTTGCTGAAACTGAAATTACTGCAGGTAGACATCTAAAGAAAAATAATCTGGGCCATGACCTTTTTTAACTTCCTGTCACAAGGAAGATGCAAAACCATAAAAGTTTCAGCCTTCACCTTTAGAGCTTGTTCAGGGTGGCAGCATGAAGTGCAGATCCACTGCTTTTTATTCCTCTGCAGCACAATCCTTTAGTTCCTCAATTCTCATTAAAGCCAATACAGAAAATAATAGATATACAAATCAAATTTTATATGTATATATATAATCATCATATATATAAAACCAGATGAGAAATATGAAGGATGAGAGGAATAGGAATTCAGACCCATACAGAAGTTATACAAACTGAATAAAACTTACATACCCATTTACTAAAATTCTACCCAATGGCAGATCTCCCTAACCACTTGTGAAGAGGATATTTTCAAAGTCTTGCTAAGGTGGTTCCTATTCACCAGAAGTTTTGTCAGTGTGACACTGAGCCACACAGGACTCAGAAAGCTCAAACTTCCCAAGAGGAAGATGATGTTAGGTGCTTATGATAAATCCATAGACATGAGCTCTTTACTGAGAGTTTAGAACTCTGTACATCTTTGTATCCCATTGAGATTTATGGAGGTAATCTTTTATTTAATTTCCTCTCTGCTGGACTTCCAGCATTCTTAAATTTAATTTTAGAGCTCCAAAGCTATGCCCAGTTGTACCAGGGAGATTCTATTGTGTTTTCTAGAACAGAACATTAAATATACAATAACAGCTTGTTGAACCACTAAGCACACCAGAAGTAAAAGTAATAAGTCCTCATCTACTGTGCCATAGTTGTATTTAATATTTGGGTCCAGATGTTCAAACTCTGTAAGAGAGTGGAGCTTCCCAGGAATCTGCACCTAGATGATCTGAAAAAAACCTCACAAGCTCTGTCATCCTATCAAGTCTGGACTGTGCCTTAGGAAAGTAGCTCTGGTGAAAGGTAAGATTCACCATTGTAGAGATGCAGAAGTGAAGTGATAGAGGATGTAGAGGTGCAGCATTGCACCACATTCGAGCAACCCACAGAGCTCTGGGTGGACACATCTGGGACATGTTTTAACCTGACACGGGTTAGAAGTTTCTCACACTGCATAGCTGAACCTGCACCATGAGTCCCTTTCCAGGCCTGAGAAGTGATGTCCAGTTGTAGTCTGTGTAAGGTGATAACCTCTGTAAACACAGGAGCACGTCTTCAACGTCAGCAGCAAAATGTATTGTGAGCTGCTACAGCTCCCAACATCTATTGCAGTGTAAGGTGTGTTTTGGAAGAGCAGCTTCTCCTGCTGGACACAGAAGATAACCATATTTCTTAGGGCTTTTTTCCCCTTATGATGTTAAGATGGGTTCTAACCACATTAGATAAGTGTGGCTGATCTGCAGTGTAACATTGCCCTTGTGGTGAAAGGTCTGGGACTGAACAGCAGCACCTCTGTAAGGACTAATGGAGATGAAAGGCAAACCATCTAGCTCAATTAAAGCATTTCTAGCAGAAAATGGGAAAAAAATTTGGATGCATAGTGCTTTTGTGTTTTGCAGAAAATCTTTCATTGCCTTTTCTGGATTCAGGTTCATTTCATTTCACATTTTGCTGTTGTCCTCTACCATCACTCTCCTTGACTAGGCAACATAATATGTACTTCTCTTTCTGTGAGTTTGCACCTGTGCATTAATGTGACCTTATAATCCAGACCTAGAATTTTTGTTAAGCATGCTTTTATTTTTTTGAAGTGGTAGAAGACTACATACTCTTCAATACTGAATGCCCCTTAAAAAAATAAAAATGAAAAAATGCTCTTTCTTTGCTACTTCATGTGTTCATCAGCCCAAATACCTGCCATGGTTTTGACTTCACAGTTATCTAGTAGTGGTATGAAGGTTTTTGTGGATACTACTAATGCAAAGGATTAGCTCAGAATTTAGCTGTAGGGTCTCCAGGAATATTTATCTAGGAATACTGCTGATTCTTAGCCTTAGTGACACACCATGCCCCCTCAGCTCTGGAGCCTACAGTGCTCTCTTTCAGTGCAGAAGTTTTGGTGGCTTGTGTCATTTCTTCAGGTGCCAGCTGAGAGGTCACAGCACTCTGGGCTATGGTTTGACAATGGAAGCATCTCAACTTCCCAGCAGTTTGTCCTTTCTGGCTTAGATTAAAAATATGCAACTGCGAATTTGGCTCAATATTCTGATGTTCTATTTTCATAAAAGGCATCAATAACATTAATTGATATTATTTTTTTTCCCCCTTCTAAAAGATTATAGGGTTTTTTGGAGTCATTTCAGGTATTTGGATAACTGCCTTTTGTTGACATTAACACTTCCCTCTTTAGTTCCTTTTTTCCCCACACTCCTCCTATTGCAGCAAACCTGCAAGATGCTATATCATGCAGAAGACTGTATTCCATTTCCAGAAATGCTCATTTTGTCCTGTAGGAAGTCAGCTGAGAACTTCAATATGTTCCTTGCTTTCTCTCCAGATGTATCTGCTGTCAGATTCAGCACACCTGGCACGAGCACAGCCCACTTATATATGACAAAAGCATCAAATGATCTTCCCCTGAGGGGTAGGGCAGTGGCTGATCTCAAATGATGGTTGGACTTGGAGGTCTTTTCCAACCTTAACGACTCTGTGATATTTATACTGAAGAACCTGAAAGGCCTGGCAAAGGGATTTAACCCTCTCTAACACCTGCTAATCACAGTGCCAGAATACACATTTAAGATGCAGGCTTCTAAAACCAACCCTTTCCTCATCTGTCTTTTTGACAGTGTTTTCAGTCAGAGTTGACATCTGATCCTGTGAAACTCATTGTCTTTCTGTTCTGTCTTTCAGCATGCCTTGCCAATATATATACTGATCTCATTATTTTACTCCACGCAGCCACTTGCTTTCAATTTCCTCCCTCACCTTTGCATTAGATAATTGCAGACCTTGGTGCTTGACAACTACTAATCACCTACTTGAAGTATTGATCTGAAGCCTTCAAGTCTCCCAGAGATGAGAAATGACTACCAAATGGCCTGAGTTCTGCAAAGAGAAACAACTCTTAAGCATGCCACACTGAGAGTATGAGATAGGAAATGGCATTGCCAGTCTTTGCCTGCCTCCCAACTGGGTCTGAAAGATAAAAAACATCCTCCAGAACCCCCCCAACATACCCTTCTCCCATGGCTGTTGGCTCTGGCTTGTGGATCATCTCCCATTTAACAATTAGCAACACTACCTTATACCCTTCACAGCTTTCAGAACTCTATAGATGAGTAATCAGAACAAACCCCTTGATGTTTTCATTTCACTTTTATGTTGTTAGAAGAGTTTCATTAACGGGTTAGAAAACACAAACTGCTTTTTTCCCTGTTCATACATAGACCCATGTAAATAAATCAGGGAGAGACAGAAGTTCAAGGCATGAACTGTCTCCCACAGAGATCCAATTAAAGCTTTTCTGGGTTAGGTTTTAATCTGGAAAAAAAAAACAGCCTGAGGTTTTCACAGATGAATCACAAGCATGTTGCTTTCATAAAACATGTGCATATAGTCAGTGCTTTACCACCCAATTGTGGTCTTGGGTTTAAATGTTGCACTGAAATCTGCATTTTTAAAAGCATTCTGAAAAAAAATCCAACCAAACACAGATTCAGGACAGGCTGGAGAACTAGAAAAGACATCAAAAACAAATTAGCACCAAAATTATTCTGCCTTGTGCCATGTATTATTAAACAGTAATAAATGCCTTAGAACCTCTCACTGCTTAATTATCTGTTTGGAAAACGAATTCTTAGGGAAACATTTTCAGCTGTAACTAAGGAAGAGACTTTGTGTTCTGAAGACCTCTGTGTTAAGTCACCCAAGAGAGTGGTTTTGCCTGTAGTTGAAATACAAGTACCTGCTTTTCCAGTTATCTAATAATTTGTTTCTGCTGTCTGGTCACCCCTGGGTGTGGGATGTTATCACAGGGCAGAGGCAAAAAAACTTGGTGCAGTAGCAATTTTAAAATGAAATCCTATCTTTGATTTCTTCCCTTGCACACCAGCTTTCTCTTTCCACACTCATCAGTCCAGAGGAAAATGGGAATTCTCCAGGTCTGATGGATATGATAAATACATAAGGCACCAAATAAATGACATGCAGTGACTGCTCTGTGAAGTTGGGAGTAGTGACCTCACTGACCCAGCAGCTTTCCTTTCACAGAAATCAAGCTTCAGTGGAAAAGACATCAGCTTACTGGTGGAGAATTAGAGATTTACCTGCTTGTAGAACTCCTACCCACTCTTTTCCTTCTTGTAGTGAGGGGCCAAGAACTGAACACAGTATTCAAGGTATGGCCTCACCAGTGCCAAGTAGAGGAGAAAATCACTTGTTGGAAATCAGTAGTACCAACAGGAAATGCTAGGTAATGAAGCAGACAAATGATGAAGACTATGGCTATGCAGATGTCATTTGTGGCCTTGAGAAGAATGGCATCATGGTTCTGCTTGTTGTGAAGAGATGCTGTGTGACAGGACACTGAGATGTAACACTGGCACTGACTATCTCTGCCCAAGGATGGGACTTCTTTCATCTATTTGTTGCTGTCTAAAGGGTCTCTAGTTTAAACTAGTTGTAGCCATTGACTCCCTATTGTAGCTCTTCACCAGTGCTCCTACCAGTGGCCTCTGCCACATCTCACTTCTAATCTCTTAGGACATGTCTGAAGACAGCTTCTGAAATGGCCCCTTGTCAGGAACCTTTCTTTGAATACCAGATGCTAATATTGTTACTTTTGATTGTCTGTGAACATTGCTAATTTTAGTGGTCATATACACTGTGGTCTCCATTGTTAAAGGTGACTTCAGTGCCAAGTTGCTGTTGACTGGGATGAATGAGAAGGAGGACCAGTAACAGCCATTTGAATAGTCCTTGGTGATTTTCAGAGTGTTCTTTACTGGGATGTGCTGTGGCTAGATCTGATACCACAGGGAAGGCTCTCAGCTCCTACCAAACCCCACAGCACCAAAGGAAATTGAGCACTTCCAGGACTAGGCTACTTGGCATCATTCTTGCTGAGCAGGTCATCTTCTCTAGTTTGCCAGTCCCTAAATTCCTCCTCAGCCCATGGAGGGGAGACACAGCAGCATCAACTAAAGACTGTCAGCAATGATTCATAGTGAAGTGTTTCCTGCTGGGGCAGATTGTAAGCATTGAGAAAAGGCAGGTGGCCTCTTAAAAAAAAACACCTTTTTTTTCACATTTTTAGCTTTTGGTTTTGTTTTAGTTTTTTTCCAGATCTGATCTGTGGAAAGCACAGTTTTTCTTATCTCTCCTTGTTCATGAGGCTTGTTGGAAATTTATCTCTAGTCTGAGATTAAAAATCCCTAGACTAAGGATGAGTACCTCAAAGAAAGTAGAAGAACCCCATTTGTCAGAAATGCTACTGTTTTCTCTATTTGCTGATCCCTCCAAGAACCTAGGACAGTCTTCACCTGATTTTGTCTCCTTAGCTGGTACCTGCCTTTGATCAGATTCAGAAGACTAAGGAAAGTCCTTATATATGAACTAGCTTTAGCTAATAAACACTTTCAAGACATAGTTATTCTCATACATAACTAAGGTCTAAAATAGGTCGAATATATGGTAATCTAAAATGCCTTTATCTGTCCACTGACCATAAAGACAGTTAAAGGTGGAAGGCTCAGGTGTGGAGAGATATATATGTCCCTGCTGAGTGAATTCCTCAAGCCTGGCTATGCTGACCCAGGCTAGGGCAACTGTAGGGGAGGTGGCAGATGTTCAGTGGCCTCCTAACACCTTTCCTTTTGATTGCAGTCAAGGAGAAGCAGCCCCTTCTGTTATTCAATAGGACAGAAAGTATCTTTATATTTATTTATTATCTAAGTATAGATTATATCTACATCAATACTGATACCAATATCTATATAAATATCTTTATTTATAATCTATTTAGCATTTAAATGAACTTCACAAAAACCATTACTGATTTAACAAATTCTAAGAAATTGTGCCCTGAGAAATTTATTTGCTCTATGCAACCACCCAAATAAAGTATCAGCAAAAAAAACCCAAGACTTGAATCTCATGAGCTAGGGTAGAGCAATTGATGAATTCCTTTAGCCAAGAGACAGTTTGGGGAAAGTGTTCTTTTTCATCTACTGACATTGTGAGAAAATCTTCATTGAACAGAAGCTGATAGGTTGACCTTTGATACAGGTTGAGGAGAAAGGAAGCCATGACAGCTAGTATAGGGATGTCATCTCTCATCAGCTATTCCACTCGAAATCTCCTGCACCATCTGGTGCTTTTGACTTGGCTGCTTTCAGTGCTGTCATTAGCACTTTATGATATATGGAAAACTTCTCCATTAACAAGCTGTCTAGTTACATACCCATTTGCCTTTGTCACCATGGATGACATGTAAAACTTGTCTACATTCAAGCCCTGCTTTTTGGTGCATGCACTTCTTGTGTGCATGTTTTATTTCACTGGATTCCACACGGCTTCAGAAGTACAGGTAGTCCTAAGTCCCAAGTCAGTTATCATCACTGCACTCTCTGAAGAACAGGCCTAGGGACACAGAACTACTTTTGGTTTCAAGTATGCAGTATCTGACTCTTCCACCTTGCCTGTTTTCACTCTGTTGTTGTCTTTTTCATCTCTGAAAAGACAGCAGGAACAAAACTCATGCAAACTAACTTCTTCACTCATGGTCTTTCACCTGATAATGACAAGGTTCTTGATGCCCATCTTTGCTGTAGCACTTTACATATATGTATCTATATATCTAGCACTTCACCACTTCCTTTTCCTTAGAAACATTTATTTTATTTCTATCTGAAAAGATATTCTGCTCTACATGATTTAGATTTCTCAGACATTTCCTAGAGGTTTCTTCTCTGTCTTGCTTTCAAAGCAAGTAGTGCTTTGGAAAAGCACTGGAAAAGTAGCGATCAGAAGGTGTTTCATCCTAAAGCTGTTGTGACATTTTGATGATCACTAAGTGCTTCATCAGCTTCATTCAAATTTCTGGAAATGTCAAGAGCTGGAGCATGCTGATGAATCCATGCAGCTTGCAGAAGACTATCCTTTAATATATATCCTGGAGGGACAGTTGTGTGACACTAGATCTCCTGAAGCTGATGGAGATAGTTTCTGTCCTCCTTTGAAAATGTTTCCACTGGCTTATCCCTCTTTAGGGCTCTATATTTATAATGAGAATTGCCTGTTGATGGTGCACTGCTCATCATTCCTCCCCCAGCTTGTCAGCAGCATCTAAATAAATGAATCAAACCATAAACAGTAGAAATAAATGTACAAACAATGAGAAATGGTCACAAAATTGTCACATTCCCACTATCACAGAACTGTTAGCACTAGGAAAAGAGCTCTGGAAAACCACACAGGTAGATATTCAAGTAAGACTTTTCCAGATGCCAATTCTCCTCTGAACCAGAAATGATCCAGTCTGATCCATCATCCCACCTGCAATAAGCAGAGCACTGAGGCAGTCCTTCACAGGCCACACAAAGCTGCACTGATGTAAGAGTGATTTGAAGATGCAGGAGACCAGAACTAGGACAATCTTAACCCAGGTCATGTCTGTAAATGAAAACTATAGCACTTCAGCTATACATTATACTTGTTTTAGGAAAAAATACTATTCCCAGTGAAAAATACTTTCATTGCTGGTGCCACAATGAAAATACAGTTAGCAAAATTTTTCTGCATCCTAATGAAGCAACCACTCATTTTAGCACCTCTGTAGCTAATGGTGGTCATGAATCTCTTAAGTAGCCTTCTAAAGTATTAGGGAATGTGTGTTTTATTTGTCTGTCTCTGTGGAGCAGCAGTAGTTGTGATCTGCCAGTGGCCTGTAAGTCTACCTGTCATTCCTTAATGAGGGAAGATGAGAGGGTCATGCTGTGATCAAATAATTTATACCCTCTACTCACAGGGGAAGGAATATAACAATCTTGGAGGAATTTGCTCTCCAGTCATTGCATCACAACAGAGCCTTGGTTTGTGTATGATCGAAGCTCTCAGGGAATTCTTTCATGGCCATTTTCTTTTCCTGAGGAATAACTGAGCTCTTCTGAAGTGTCCCCAGAAGCAGAGAGCAGAATGAGCAATCTGAGCATTTGCTTTAGCCAAGTAGCTCTCACCCTGCCAAACCTATGTGTCTGCAGCTGCCCAATACCATCCTCAGAGAATCCTAGAATCATTATGGTTGGAAAAGACCTCTGAGATCATCGAGTGCAACCATGCACCCAACACTCCCATGCTCACCACTAAACCATGGCCCCAAGAACCATATCTATACATTTTTTGAGCTCTTCCAAGGATGGTGATTCCACCATCTCCCTAGGCAGCCTATGCCAATGCCTGATAACCCTCTGGGTGAAGAAATTCTTCACCATGGTCTTCCCATCCTCCCACTTCTGCCTTCAGCTTTTCAAATTCTCCTGCTTTGCCTTTTTTTCTTCTCTAAGTCGAGTTCGTAAAGCTAATCTATTTAACTGTATTTTATTCTTTTTCATTGTTTGATTATTATTAACTAAACTCCAAAAGAGAAGGTTTGTACTTAGCCTAGATAATTGGCCCCAGGAGTTTAGAGTGACACATCTGGAGGAGGGTTGATGTGGATTGGGTTGGAAGCAATAGGGATGGAGAGACAGGGGAAAGGTATTGCTTAGGTCCACCCTCCCTGCTGTTTCATAAAGACACAGGCTCTGGAAGAAGCTTTTGTCTTCTTGTGCCTTTATTGCAAAGGTTTTTGCACTTTGTTTTGATGAGATGACCAAAGTTAGTCAGAGTTGCACAGCTCCAAATAATAAAGGAAGTTTTATTGCCCTCAAGAAAGGTTTTCATTTCAAAGCAGCTTCTGTTGGACTCAGTTCAGAGGAAAAAAATGATAAAATAACTTCTGCAGCTGATAACATTTTGCTTTTGTTATCTCAAATCTTTACAGAGGCAATTGTGAAAAGTAATCAACAAATCTTTAGGACAAACGCAGAAAAATCTCTAATGATTAAAGACAACTTTTCCAAAGATTAAGCAAACTGTGAGAGTACAGAGTGTTCCAGATTTGTCTTTAAAAGATTGTTATTTTGATTGGATACAGAACTGACTCTCACAAACAAAATATTTGTGTTTATTCTTTTGACTTTCAAGAAACAGAATCTTTCAAATTATGTTTATTCACAAAGGAAAAAAATAACCTGTGTTTTGTCATCCTTAATCTGGTTCATATGGAAGTAAGATAGATATATATATGTATATATATATGCTTCTGTTTTTCCTAATTACATTTCAGAGTTATATAATTCAGATTATTTTTTTCAAATAATTTTATTTCACTGTTAATAGTGGGGTAGGGTAACTAATTTGTAACTAGGAGCTTGTGAATATTCTCTCTATTCAGGAGTTCTCTGTGAACAAAGGCAGTGGAATTGCAATTCATCATTACTTGCTCCATAATTCATGCAAATAATTTGCAGCCATAACTCCTTCTTCAGGAGGTTCATTGAGCCTATTTGAATTCTAAGCAGCAATGCTTGGCCACATGATCATTCTGCATGTTTCTATCCTTGATGGTAGAGGCAATTAACTCAAAGTTTTCATTCAGCATAAGTGCTCTTCTAAATTGGGTTGGCTTTGTGGGTGTGATTTAGTACCTTGCAGAGATGGTATCTACTTGACTGCAACTCTTTTAATAGGGTGTCTGGTGCTACCTGAAGCTTTTGATGACTAGATCTTGAATTCTATAATCAGTCTGGAACAAGTTGTGCTATTAATCATCCTGAATGTAAACTCTTTGCTGAAAGATTGCTAAAAAGCAAACCAAGGCTTCAAAAATCAAAGCAGTATTTGGATAGGTTGTTCTAGTCTGCTGTTGATAACAGCTAGGTAAAGATGTTCTCAGGAATATGTACCAGTGTGCTACACAGAAATATCACAGAGGAAAAAGCCCAATATTGTAAATATTGGGTGAAAAATAGTCTGTGAGAGAAAAAGAAATCCTTCCTCTGTTATTTTCCATCTCAGGGATTTCAGTGACTTGCTTGGATTGGAGAGAGGAAAAGGGACATTTAAATTAATTTCTACTGGAGACAATTTGGGTACATTCACTCAGACAACAGAGATTCTTTTCAATGCTTGCTTTAGTTCTCTTGTTTTATGTCTTTTCTTTTTTTTTTTCTTTGTGCTTCCTAATTGCCAAGCTTCAAGATCTTACTAATACCATTACTGCAAAGCTCTCCCACTGTACTGGCAGACAAGATGATAAATAAACTGCTTTAGCTATGACACTGTTCAGCTGAGATTTGGCTGGTTTGAATATGATGTCATGTGGAGGAGTGTGTCCCAATGGAGAGCTGCAACAGCTTCTCAGAGTAGGAGTGCTGATACAAACATCTGACTGTGTAAACATGTTGGGATGACTGAGCCCCTACAGCTGCAGAAGCAGAGCATTAACTGCTAAAAAGTCTAATTTGTGGCAAGTACCTTCCCACCTTCAGATGGCAAAGGAACTTTTAAGTTTTTACAATCTAACATGAGGCAAAACCTCTGCCAAGTTTGCTGGTTTTGTGCTCTTCCGAGCAATTTGGGAGACAAATTGGCTCTTTAGAGGTTGAGATCTCTCTAAAATTGCATAAGCTCCCTTCTTGAAGAACCTGCACTAAAAGGCAGGGAGAAGAGCAGCATCTGCACTGATGCCAAAGGGGGGTGGAGGCACCCAAATCCTCACCTGCCAGCTTACAGAAGCCCTGCCTGGCAGACCAAGGACAGAAAGTGTTTGTCTCAGCCATGATTCTTCTTCTAATGCCCCAAACCAGACTAGATCAATAAATCCTGCATGCTCTTGATAGGATCTGTTAGACATTGTCAAATATGGGAGGCTGCTGCAGCTCTATATCCCCAGGTCCAGCTGGCAGCAAGGCTGAGCATGTGTTCCTGGCTAGCCTACACACAGATGTACACATAGATGGCTACAGAGGTAGCATGGACAGAAAACACCCATCTTTCACAAACATGAATGGCACAGATGGCCCTGTCCTGCTCCTCCTCTTCTGCTGATTGGGAATGAAGTCCACTGGTGGAGTATGTGTAGATTTAGATTCATACACAGTATGGATCCCTCCAGCAGCCAATGCTGGATGCTAAGAGCATCCTTTAATCCTTCTGGCACTTAGACTTATGAGCCTGTCCCAATCAGCCCACACCCCCATGGGTAGTGATCCTCCTCTTGGACAGGGTGATGGGGCAGAACCTCTCCTAGGTCCATGCCTTGGGGATTTGCCAGGTGCAGGCACTGCTCAGCCTCCTTGGTCACCCAGCATCAGCTGGGGCTGGTGGTACCTTGGCAGTGCTGCTTATGAGGTGCCCACTGCTGCTGTTCCTCTGCTTCTTTGCATTTGGAGCAGTCAGCCCTTGATCACATCACCTAACATGATCCTACTGATCCGTTACTGATGTGCTTTGAGGTGCTAACTGGCAGCAAAACTGACAACCACATCTCCATTTGTTACATTTCCATATCCCAGTTCATACCAATTGTTTTTCCCCAATAAACCTTTTGAAACATTTCCAGTAAATGAGCTAAATGTGACTGCTTTCCTCATCCATAGACACCTGAGTAGACTGCTGTAGACAGAGCTGTTCCACACTGACAAGGCAGAGCTGATGGAATTTATGTTCACAACTGGCAATTATTTTCTTGTTCTGGTTCTTTGAATGCTATTTTTGATCTTCTCAATAACATAAAGTCTTGCTCAGTGGATAATTGCTGTAAGAACAAACACAGAGAAAATATTCAGATAACCATCTTTAAAAAAGGAGAGCCACCCATGGCAAGCACAATGAGAAGAGAAGAGCCTGTGTAGCAGAGGAGATCTACAGCAGATAATGCTCATTTAAGTAAAAGCTTACATCTGGAAAAACTCCAGCTGAGGTCTTTAGCTACCAAGTGGAGATGGGGCTTGAGCCCCTATATTTCACCTAACAGTGGAAATGTTTTCCAGGGTTGGATTCACAGGCATTCAGGGACTATGCTTGTGGCTGCTTTGTAGCACCTGTACATGGCTCTGGGATCAAACTAGGCAAGTGGAATTTCTGCTAATTTCCTTAGCTTTTTTTCCTGCAAAAAGTCTGTTCCTGGTCAATGCTGAATTGCCATACTCTGTTCTTCCTGATTTGTCTGCTATTAGGGCTTCTGTTTCTGGCTGATACAATTCCACGAGGTCCTGCTCCAAAGAGCTTATCAAGCAGCATCAAAAGGAGTCTGCTCTACAGCACCAGGTACCCTGAGAGAGCCTTTTCTGTAGATTTCTGTTTGCTTTTCTGACAGCAGCATCTTTAGTAGAGAGCTGGGTGTGACCTTTCATGCTGTCATTCAAAGAACATTTCCAGCAAAAGCAGAAATGAGCTAAACAAATAAAATGTCAGGGGGAAAAAGAACAATTTTTGTTTAAGGACTTACTGCTAAGTAAACTGGGACCCTATTTTTAAAATGAACTGATCTTCAGTGTCCTCTGGACTGGAGAACACCATGTGCAGGTGTGGGGTCTTAGGATTGCCTACTCTGGTGGATTGCTCTGATGGAGGCATGTCCCTGGTTGGGATTTGCTGCCTCAACAAACATTTCAGTCATCTTGACTTTGCTGGTATATATGTGTAGAAGATGACTAGCCTTGAAGAATGCTGGAGGAGAAAAGTCCTGAAATCCTCCCAGAGGCCCTGCAAAGGAGTTGAGAAATAACTTTATGCTCTGTCCACTGATAGGGGCACCAGGTGCTCAGTGACCACCATCTGCCTGACTTGATCCAGTTTTGGAAGCACAGAAAGAGCATTCTGGACTGTCCAGGACTTACTGATATCCAGCTGGAGATCAGTGACAAGTGGTATCCCTCAGAGGAGACTGTCCTATGAAGAAAGACTGGGAGAGTTGGGATTGTTAGGAATGTTAGGAAACATTTCTTCACTGAAAGAGTTGTTGGACATTGTCACAGACTGCCCAGGGCTGTGGTGGAGCCACCATCCCTGGAGGGGTTTAAAAAACATAGATATGTGCCACTAAGTGGCATGGTTTATTGGCATGGAGGTGAGAGGTTGATGGTTGGACTTGATGATTTTAGAGGTCTCTTCAAACCTTAATGATTCTATGATTAAATCCAGAATTGGAAATTGTATTATGATCATTGAGATGTTAAAAAGTCAGGTTTTTCAAGTCTAGGAGTTTTATAATGTTTTAAGAATCTTTCACTAAGTCTTCATGCTCCTGGAGAAAAGCTTTTAAAATCAGCCAGAAATGTATAATTTCTGTATATGTATGTATGTATATTTATGCACATATATATGTGTGGGTTTGAGTTCTGCCCACGTCCTCAGTTCCTCTGTGGAGCTGTGGGTGATAATGCAGCTTGGTCTTCTCTTGCAGTGCTTCCAATCAAACAGAATACAGTATAGCTGTGTCTTTCAGCTCCTGTTTGAAAGCACACTTGCCAAACTAGCACAGGACTTGAAGCAAAATCTGTGTCTGATGGATTTCTCACTGTGCTCTGGAGTGTTTCTTCATCTCTTGTTCTCCACTTCTCAGGAGTTACAGACTCCTGAATCCTTGGTCTCCAATTGCTGAGACTGCAGCTTCCTCTGCCCTGCTACTCTGTGCTCTTTGAAACAGGCAGCAGAGAGGAAAGAACATCAACAGCATTAGAGCTGACTAAAGCCAGGTGATTCTTGCTGCTCAGGAATCAAGATGTGCATTTCTTAAAAAAAAAAAAGATGTTTTGGATTCTGCTTAATTGCTTCTGGAAAAAAAAGAGTTGCTGCTGATACTGCAAGGTTTGGTAAAGACAAGGTTGTTCTGCTGAGTGCACTGCTGGTCTGCTTTGCTGGTTCCCTGGCCCTGGTGAAATGTTGTTCTTCACTTCTGAAACTCTGCTTTCAGTTTTCGGAGTTAATAACAGCCTGAGCATCCTGATATACATCCCTAAGTGCTTCACAGAGAAACAGTCACAGAATCACTAAAGTTGGAATAGACCTTTAATATCATCAAGTCCAACCATCAAGCGAGCACCCCATGCCACTAAACCATGTCCCTAAGTACCACATCTATGTGTGTTTTGAACACCTCCAAGGATGGTGACTCCACCCCTGCCCTGGGCAGCCTGTGCCAATGTCTAACAACTCTTTCAGTGAAGAAATGTTTTGTAATGTCCAATCTAAACCTCCCCTGGTGCAACTTGAGGCCATTTCCTCTTGTCCTCTCACTGGTAACCTGGGAGAAGAGACCTCACTCTCTGGGAAGAGCTTTGCCTTTTTCTTTGACATCTGGGTGACACTAAATCTGTAATGAATCAATACTTTCTACCAAAAAGCAAAAGATTTCCTCCTTTGAAAGATAATATGCTACTCAATATCTTTTATTTTATGCTTTACTTTCTCCCCAAAATGAACATCTGGGCATCTTTCTGAGTCAGATGCAGCTGTCTGTGGGAGGCCTGAAAAATCCAACATAAAATAAAATACCTCCCTCAAAACAGATCCTTCAGCTATACTTACTTGGATTCTCATTCACTTTCATTTCAGAAAAAAAAATAATAAAAATCTTTGAACTGAATTCTTAGTTTCTCTTGTCTGTGTTCCATAAAAGCTGAATATCTTCTGAGAAATGACAGGAAGAACCAGGGCACTAAATTATTCAGAGGCTTGCTGAGAAGATATGGGACTTATCATAATGAAGGTTAAATCCCTGTCCAGGTTGCTCCTTGTTGAAAATTGCTTCTGTCTGCTCCAGTAGATGAGGTGTGTTAGTATTCTCACTGTAAAGCCTTTGTCATCAGTCCTCTATCAGATGACATGTAATGGATAGAGAGGCTTGTGATACCTGCTGCAGTCTGAAATGGATGGATTTGAGCATCAGGGCTGTTCCCAGCACCTGAGCTGCCTTCAAGGGAGGTAGCTGTTCAACACAGAGATATTTCAGTGTGATGGCCACATTTCTGGCTGGAAGAACTGAGATGAGCTACGAGGCGACTTGAGAGCTGGTTTGACAGTAAAGCAGGTCTGCATTGCAGCTCTCCACCTTGTGCTGGGCACTGGGCACTGGGATCTTTCCTGGTCAGTTGGTAGAACACATTTACAAATGCCCAAACACAGTTAAAAAGCCAAAACTAAAAATTCTTGAGGAAAAAAAGAGAAGAATTTCTACCTTATATACCTTTATATAGTGCATTGACAGTAACTTGCTGACACAAGTGCTGGAGGCTGGGAGAGTTGAGATTGTTAGGAATGTTGGGAAACCTTTCTTCACTGAAAGAGTTGCTAGGCATTGGCACAGGCTGCCCAGGGCAGTGGTGGAGTCACCATCCCTGGAGGGGTTTAAAAAACATAGATATGTGGCACTTAGTGACACGGTTTAGTGGCATGGGGGTGATAGGTTGATGGTTGGACTTGATGATCTTAGAGGTCTCTTCCAACCTTAATGATTCTGTGATTCTGTGAATCAAGAAGAAGTGTGTTGCTGGTCCCTGTGCTGATGGACAAAGGTCTGGTTCAGAATGTGAAGGTTGAGTGCAGCCTTCCAATAAGTGCTGTCATTGTGAGTAAAGATAGCAGAACTGAGATGAAATTTGGAGGCATTTTCATTCAATGACCCACTTCAGGCAGCAGCTATGAAGAACAAATGTAGTATGCTTGGCACACCTCTTGCCAATGTTTTCTGACAAAGCTTTTGTTCTTGGTGCTCTATTATCACACAAGAATCCACCTTCTGTTTGCTTCCCAGAGAAGACCTTCCTCATCTGTCTGAGGAAACTTGTGAATTGGGGCAGCTCTCCTGTGAGCCACTGAACACATAGCTGATAACATCTGGCCAACCAACACCTCCTGAGACTCCTAAGGAAGTCGGAAGTTTGGCTTTTGTAGCTGGGATCTACAAAGCTGAGCCTTTCTGCTACAAGAGGCACAGCCTGGTTGCTGCCATGTTGAGGACAGGACCTAAGGTCTACTTTTTCTTCGTGTCTCTGAAATGGCTTGTCCCTCAGGTCTGCCAGAAGGAATTGCAGGGACTTCAGTTGTATCTGGACACTTTCAGCAGACGTGAAAGCAGGATCTTGTTTTCCTCTTCTTCACTGACATCTGCACCTTACACCAAAGGGTCAATAACTACACAAACACACTCCTCTCTGTGAGGGCATGAAGATACTGGAAGGTATAGAAAGACTTGAACATGCCCTTCCCATACAGTTTTCCAAGTTGTGAGCCAGCTCTGGAAATCTAATAATCCTGTCACATCAACTGCAAAGAAGAGGTCCTGTCTGCATCTATCTATGGAGGCAAGCCATGACTGACTGTGACATTAAACAAGCACTTCAATCACAGTCACTCTGATGCTTCCAATTTGATTCATTGCTGGAGCATGAATTTTTCAGGGCTAATTACATCTAATCATGTGTGACTTGGACACGTGTGCAAATGGAAGGTTCAGCAGCAAGGCATGAGATGAATGAGAAATTGGTTGGCAAAGTGTTATGGTTTAACTCCTAGTAGGCAGGGAAGCATCACACAGCTGCTCTCTCCCTGCCCCCAGAAGAAGGATGGGGGAAGGAATTAGAAGGCTTAGAATGTGAAAATTTGTAGGTTGAGACAAAGATGGCTTAATCATTTTAAACAGACAAACCTAAAAACAAACAGAGAGAGAAAAAAGCCACAAACAAACAAAACAACCCAAACCCAAGAAAAATAAGTGATGCCAAAAAACCCCCAGTTGCTCACCACCAACCAACTGATGCCTAGCTAGTTCCCAAGCAATGGCAGCCCTGGCCAACCTCCCCCTTCCCCACCTCAGTTTTATTACTGAGCATGACACCATATGGTCTGGAACATCCCTTTGGTCAGCTGTCTTGGCTGTGTCCCCTGCCAACATCTTGTGCACCTTGAGCCTGCTCACTGGTAGGGTGGGTGAGAAGCAGAAAAGGCCCTGTATGCTGGGTCAGTCCTGCTCAGCAGTAGCTATCCCAACAGTGTGTTAGAAACACTGTTTTCATCATAAATCCAAACCAGAGTACCTATAGAAAAAATTAACTGCTTTTTCCATACAAAAAGAGTTGCCTCACATGGTTCATGTACTGGTAAAAAAGGTCCTTGGGGTTGATCTTTCAAAGTGAAACTGGACCAGGGAATACATTTTGAAGGAAAACTGACAGTTAATACACAAAGTAGAAGAGGTTTCATATCCTTTTCTCTCCTTAGTCATCACAGCTAGTAGAATATCTGATCTGCAACATCAGGTTTTTGTTGAGAAGATTTCCCACCGTAAATGTGAAGGACTGGAACTGGGAAAGCCTCCTAAACATCAAAGCCACTCCAGTGAATGGGACAAATAGCATTTCTATCAAAGTGATAAAGGAGTGAAGATAAGGTGGGGCTGGGTCTCTTCTCCCAGGTAATGAGTGATAGGACAAGAGGAAATGGCTTTGAGTTGCACCAGAGAAGGTTCAGATTGGATATTAGGAAGAATTTCTTTCCTGAGAGGGTTATCAGGCACTGGCACAGGCTGCCCAGGGAGGTGGTGGAATCACCATCCCTGGAGGTGTTCAAAAACTGTGTAGCTGTGGTGCTTGGGGCCATGGTTTAGTGATGAGCATGGGAGTGTTGGGTGCATGGCTGGACTTGATGATCTCAGACGTCTTTTCCAACCATAATGATTCTATGTTCTAAGAAAAAAAAATGCTCAATCACCTGTGGGGGGAACCACATGCTAAAGAGACACATGTAGAAGTTTTCAGGCAAAAGGTATAAGTTCATAAAAAATGTTTATATTTTATGCAAAATAATTAGAAGTAAGAGATCAGCTCTTGCTCTGGTGCAGGAGTCTACAGTTCCTCCCGTGATCTGTTATTTGGGAACAGGATGTTTGATTATGGTACATAGAGATGTGGCTACAAGTTTCACTGTAAAGGAGTACAAAAAGTTAGTTCCAGATGATACAGGGAATTGCAACACAAAGATCTGCTTGGTGTTAGAGAGAAAATGAAAACTCTGGTAGTTACAAATAATTAACAAGAAATTAACAGGGGATTCTTACTAGCTAGAAGCTGTTCTTTGACCCTCAACAGGAAGATACTTGCAGGAATTAGTGTTTTACAGAAGGGAAGAATAATATTCCTTGGTAATTGTTATCTTAGAAGATATATGTCTTCTTGCTTGTAATGTCCTCACTCCAGATCTCATTTTCACTCTCCATGGAGGAGGCAGCATGAGATGAGCTATAATTATGCCTTTTCCAATCTCTGAAGTGAATCCATTATCCAGAGGGAACCCCACAGTGAGAATGAAGTTGATATGGTATATAAATAAGTCAGCTTTAAACCTACTAGCTTTAAAACTGGGAGTATTATTACAGTGATGGCTGTTTTAGTAAAATCAGCAGTTACTTGCATAAAGCAAGCAGATAAAAACTTGAAATTGTTTCCCAGGTGATACTAGTTTAGAAACATATCTTTCTAATAAGTGTATGAAAATTAACTGTAATATTCTGAACACAGGGTAGTACTTTGCACACTGAAACACTCTGAAGCTCTAACACCTCAAGTATGTGTTATACAGATACACAGTGGAGTTTCTTAACTGAAAGTCTTTTAGGTGCTAGAGTAAGAAATAAAACTCATAGATTAAGAACTAGATTAATTCATAACAACTGAAGTTATCCCTTCTGTAGGTTATGTAAGGACTATTTTGTTGCTACTGAAAACCACTAACTGACACTGACTTACCTTGGTTATCTGATGGATTATCAATCCCTTGTAGTTACTCAACTGGAAATATTTTGCATCAGACAATTTTTTACCTGTACGTAGTTCTAACCCTACTAGAAGTTTGCCCCATTATTCAGCAGACATATCCTCCTCTTCTAGACAAAAATGTTTAGTAGATCTGGCCTCTTTAAGCCATGTTTTCCAGCAAAAAAGATCCTGTTGCATACCAGTAATTGTGTTTTACACCAACGTGGTGGAGGTTTCACTGACCTCAGATATTCCTGCTCAGTGACAACATTGCCTATGATGTTCTGCTTTTTCGTTCACAACAAATGCAGAAGCAGGTCCCACATCACAGCCCTTCACCACATCCCATAAGGAAAAAGTTCATGGACAGAAGGAGTTTTCTTCAAAATAGCATCTAGGAAGAGAAAGATGTGATTGATCCAGAAATAAGATTGCTATTTTGAGATCTGAAATGGCTTTACAAAGACGTGAGAAAAAAATCAAGCCCAAATGTGCAACACAATATCCACAAGAGTAAGGGAGACATGTCTAGAGTGACAGCAAGTTTGAGCACTATAATATTGCTATGATCAAGATAAATATACTTCCTAAGGAAAATGAAGAACTGTATCTTATATATTTTACTTTCAAGGACAAGATCTCAGTCCTGCAGAAGCCTACTTACTTCAGACTCCTTGGATGTGACAGAAACTCCATTGAGCCTCTACTGAGTAGAAGAAAGTAGGATGAGAAAAGGAGATAGCATTTTCTCATAAGCCATGGCTCTTACATTGCAAGAAAGCAAATTTTATAGATTTCATGCCTAATTTCCTATGACAGTGGAGATGACACAATCTCATCTGAGTATAATTTCCTGTCTTTTTATATCTTTTTAATATTGGCCAATTTCTGTGAAAAAATGTCAGAGATGCTAAATCCCATGAATTTAATGCAAACTGACAATGTACTAGAGGGAGCAGGTTAGTAAGGAGGAAGCTGGTCTCTTCTCCCAGGTAACAAGTGATAGGACAAGAGGAAATGGCTTCAAGCTGCACCAGGAGAGGTTCAATTTGGATATTAGGATGAATTTCTTCCCTGAGAGGGTTATTAGGCATTGGCACAGTCTGGCCAGGGCAGTGGTGGAACATGGGGAAAAGCCTAAAAATGAATGTAAAGGGCTGACATATTCCTCTTTAACTAACCAAATATTCATGCTCACATTGGTGCTCTTCAGACTCTTCTTCCACCTCCTCCTTCTCCCTCTGCTATAATCCTTCTGCAAAGAGCTATACATATTTGGAGGATAAAGGAGTAATAAATTAAGGAATGAATAACACCACCCAAAGAAGCAAAGGCTTCAAATAATATCTATCCATTACTTATTTGTTGCCATCAAATTAATAATTGCTGTTTGTCTTTCAGAATAGTGCTTCAAAATTGGCTGATATATGACTTTTATGAAGAAATTAGGGTATTCATGCCAATAACAGCCCTTGGCACTTGCATTTTACATTTTCAAAATCCTTTACAAGTATTATATTAATTTTGTGGTGTACATTATTGTAACAAACACATAAGATTGTTGTTTTCTGACATCTTGAATGCATATATGTCCTGGATTGTTTTCTGACATCTTGAATGCATATAGAATAGGAGTAATATGAAGACTAGCATGGTGTATCATTTGTTTTTATCATATATTCTGAGCAAAGTGTCTCTAAAATCAACCTCTGGCATATGTTTTTTGGGGCTCACTTGTTTGAGGTGTCTGTGCTGTTCAAAAAGTGCAAATCCATAAGGGCTCACCTCCACATGCAACCAGAGCTGCTGCTTCTGCATGGAGCAGGTATGCAGATCTTACACAGAGTGCTTTCATCTGTGAAGCTGTTGAATGATATTTTCCAGTACTTATGTATGCAAAACACTAGGTGCATACACTCAAAGAATATATTAATGCTAATTAGACTTCTTGCTGTAAGAGATGAAATTTTGTCACCAGTCTCTGTTTTACCACTGCCACCCCATTGTCATTGCTGATGACTCTTCCACAATTAGCATTTTTGGCAAGCAAAAGCAACAATACTTCCAGCCCAAAAGCCCCAGAGTGGCTAGCTACAGACCCAGCATCTTACTAGTATCTATGACATATATATATGAGTGTAAATTATGAGAAAGCAACAAGTAATTGTATCATAAAAAGCTATTGGAATAGTAAATCCATGAAAAATCAGATTCTAAGCAGCAGTGGGTTTGTTGCTGTTGCAGAGGGTGAAAAACTGGCACCAGCTGAACCCCCTCAATTAGTTATGAAGGACAACTTGTAACAGAGATTATAAACCAAACCACAAATTCATTTTCCACAGCTCTTCTGATAACAGTAAGAAATAGCTGCCAAACAGAATTATTTTTATGGAGTTCAGTGTTGGGAATCTGGCTCAAAAAAACCTATCTTCCAGACTGATTTCAGAGAATAAATCAGTTTGTGGGTGAGTGCTTCTTACAGGGGTCCAGACCTTGTAGGGCTCTCTTTTGTGGCACTCATATTAATCCCTGGTGCATATGGAATTGCACATGCATAAAATTATACTAGAAATGAATCACCTCCAGCATGCAGCTATTAGACTATCATCCCTGAACTGCTAAACCATCCTTCTCAGTCATCCCTTGAGGCTTCTCAATGGTGATATGTTCAGTTTTGCTCTACTTTATTGTTTAACATCAAATTTCTAGGAAAGAAAATCTTTTTTATAGCATCTTTGATTGGAAGAGCTCTCAAATAGCCTAGCACACAAGAAAAGACATCAGGCAATGTGAGGAAGAGGTCTTCTCAAAGACACCAAGTTCTGTCCTCCAAGTGCCACTTGTGTCTCCTACCACAGAGATGGACATTACATAGAGCTGTAAGACATTACAGGTAAGGATATCAGGGTAGCTCTGCCTCAGGTATATCCAGTCCTTTCAAGTGGATCATCTAATAGAGAGGTGTACAGCAGCCAAGAGTATGTCTGTGAAAAGGCATAATACAAGATTATGCCTCAAATGGCCCTTTGAAGGAGAGAAACTCCACACAGTGACCAAGACAGACAGCGTTTCATAAGGGAGAATTTCTTGCTATCTACAACTACCCAAAAGGAGGTTGGAGCAAGGTGAGAGTTGGTCTCTTCTCCCAGGTAATGAGTGACAGGATGAGAGGAAACAACTTCAAGTTATGCCAGAGGAAGTTCAGTTTGGACAGGAGAAAAATGTCTTCACTGCAAAAGTGATTAAGCATTAGAGCAGGCTGCCCAGGTCAGTGGTGGCATCACCATCCCTGAAGGTGTTCAAACACTGCACTTTGCAGCATGGTTTAGTGGCATGAAAGTGTGGGATTGACAGTTAGACTGGGTGATCTTGGAGGTCTCTTCTTAATGATTCTATACTATAGAATAGTGCTGGCTCATTAATTATGTAATGTAGCAATGGAAGGGAGGAAATAAACAAGTTCAACAAACATGTAGATGTGATGCTTGGGGCCATGTTTAGTGATAAGCATGGTAGTGTTGGGTGCATGGTTGGACTCAATAATCTCATAGATCTTCTCCAACCATGATGATTCTATGACTCTATGATAGAGCTGAGATCAGACTCTACAATCTGCAGGCCACATTCAGGCTGTTGGCTGCACACAGAAATATGCACATACAGAGAATCTGAGGAAAACAACCAATTGATTGTGCCAGCAAAGAGCATATGTATAAAAAACAAATAAAAAAACAGGAGGAGGGGACTTGGTCATCATTAAAATCTCTAATTTTATGTGCATATTTGGAGGTGAACTGAGTGCCCAAGATCTGATTATAAACAGTGGAGGACTCAGGCTCAGCTCAGCTCAGTGCCATCTGAGATACCTATGTGCATCCTGCCTGCTTCCCAGTTCCAGGTAAGAAATATGCAGTTTTCCCATTGGCCCTTTTCATATGTCTCAGGTACTCTATGACATCTACAATGGCATGGTTGGCTCTCTGTGGGCAACTGAATCAAGCCCAAGATGCCACAGTTTATGGGTTTAATCTGATTTTATGAATACTTAAGTAAACCAGAAAATTACTTGACTCAAAGAAAACTAGACCATCTGAACTCAGGGCAAGAAGCAGCATGGTCCTCCTCACAGGAAGAAAAGTGCTACTAGGCTTCCAGAAAACCATGCCTAGGTGTAGGCACAGAGACACCTACACCACTTTATAACTGCTCTGCCTAGTGGAGTGTGCATCTTTGGAAAGACCAGAAGTGATAAGCCTCAAGACACAATTCTCTGTGGAAACAAGTTTTTGCAGTTCCTGTGCTTGCAGTACTATTTATTTATCACAAGGTATCTATTAATTTCATTGCCTTTAAAACCAAGTGCAACCTTCTCATCTGACTCTCTATTACAGGATTTGCTGTTGTCTATTCATATACCCTGATTCCTAGACAAAGCAGCAGTCCCTGGACATGAGAAGATATCATGGGATATTATCCATGTACTTAATGTACGTCACTTTTTGTATGTCCTAAACAAAAAGGTGACTTATAAACATTATAAAGATTCCATGATAAATGTTAATTATTAACTGAGCTCATCGATGCCAGTATGATGCATCAAGAATTTGTCCTTTTATCAATATGTGAATATAGTAATACTATCCAAGTGACATTTGGGGAAATGAACAGCCCACTATTCCATAGGGCTCTCATTAAAGATAACCTCTCCTAAGGTGGCTCAATGACAAAGGGCCTAAGTGGATTAGTAGGAAGCATGGGGAGAATAAATGAACTTTGCAGTGACTATTCTTAATAATGACTGCAGGTAATTAAAAAGATCAGAGGTGTCTGGGGAACTCTAGGTCTAGGAGTGATCTAAGAGTATTTTAAAAGCATGTAACGATGGAGTGAATTGAGTGTTAAAAATCATGTGGCTGGTCCTTGCATTAACAAGGATCTTTTATGTGATGCAGGAATCAGAAGTTAAATATTGGCTCAATGTATCTTTAAAGACTTTTCCTATTTGCTGTCTTGGCCATTATTAAATAGTAACGTTTTTGTAGATTGTAATGCAGAAAGCCTTTTCAGGATCAGAAAATGTGACCCTGAGAGCTCATTAGCTTCCAGCTACTGTGCTCACAAAAAAGGACAACACAAAATACGTGGTGAAGGCAGTGCTACAAGCTGAGTACAAATCCCAGTGCTAAGATGACGTGGTCAGGTTAAGGAAGCTGTCATTACTCACTTCTTTTCCTCTGGGAGTTCAGCAAAGAATGAAAGGAGAGGCAGCATTCATAGGATCATTATGGTTGGAAAAGACCTCTGAAATCATCAAGTCCAACCATCCACCCTACACTCCCATGCTCACCACTAAACTATGTCCTCAAGCATCACATCTACATGTTTTTGAACTCTTCCAGGGATGGTGATTCCACCATCTCCCTGGGTAGCCTCTTCCAATGCCTGATAACCCTCTCAGTGAAGAAATTCTTAATATCCAACCTCCTCTGGTGCAACTTGAAGCCATTTCTTCTTATCACTCATTACCTGGGAGAAGAGACTGACCCCCACTGTACTACCACCTCCTTTCAGGTAGTTGTAGAGAGAGATAAGGTCTCCCCTGAGCTTCCTCTTCTCCAAGCAGCCTCACAGTTCCCTCAGCCACTCCTCCTATACCAGCTTTGTTGCCCTTCTCTCAACAGGCTCCAGCAGCTCAATATCCTTCTTGTTGTGAGAGACACAACTGTTTGTCCAAATAACAAAGGGCTTTTCTTTTTTTCTGGCTCTTAGCAGATCTGCATTCTCTTTATGGAAGTGTTTGAAGCGAAGATCTCAGCTGGACAGATGAGGATCTGGTTGGTTTTAGGTTGGGATTTAGTTCATTTAACTGCTGTATGCCTATATCTTAGTAGTGTAGTGAAGCAGCCCTTTCTGAGGAAGTCCCCAAGTTCCCTAGATACTCAAAAGGAGAAAGACAAATGGCTTTGAGGCCATCAGAAAAGGTCATGCACACCCAGCTCATGTGCTCAAATTTTGATGAATAATAACTCCCTCTGGAGGCTTTCACACTCACCTACAACTTCCCATTGACAGCCAAGTGACTTGGAACATTTCAGAAAGACTAATTTTCAGAGTGGTTCTGTTTGATGCATAATTTGGGTGAGCTGAATCCAATTCAAGAAATAAATTACAGTGTCTTGGTGAGGACAAAAAGAGTCAAATACAGATTGTAACCACAAAGAAAAAGGGAGAAAATTGGATAAAATATTTCTTTGTGGACTGATTTCATAACAACAGAAGAAGTTCTGTAGAAGCCCACAGAAGGCTGGGATTGTGTTGGCTTCTTCAGTCAAAGTTCCTCAAGCTATGTTACACCTGGAAGGAATACTAAAGCAGAAAGGACATAGTGAAGCCAAGCAGACAGGATGGATATAGCAACTCTGTTGGTAGATGTTCCAGCAGATACAGGGAATAAAGAAGCTGCTTTCTTACTCCACAAAACAACTCCAAGCAGGTATGGGGAATCAGATCAAGAATCATCTAAGAAGTAATAATAATAATGAATTTCCCACAATTTTCTATATTCTAAGGCAGAAAAGTAATGAAATTCACTACAGCCTCACTGTCTCATAGACAGCTTAGAAGCAGCAGGAATGTCACTGAGCTCTGTAAGCACAACTGGACTAAGCATCAGTCAAGCCATGACAGGCTAGAACCTCAGAGGCAACCATGCCCATCCACAGCAATCTCCAGACCTTCAAGCTGCTGCTCTGACTTCAGCACAAAGTCAGGACTTTGACAGCTCTAGTTGCATTTAAAAAAAAAAAAAGTGGGTTTGTAAGGACTTTTTTTGTGTGTGTTATCACTATCTGAAGACTGTCCATGCCTTTTTCTGCTTTGCAAAAAAGATTTTGTTTCTCTCTCCCCATTTCTCTTTCTCTCTTTAATTCTCTAGTGGAACAATTTTATCTTCGCAAAACACTGAGATGCATTTTGCATGACAGACACTGTCCTGAGGAAGGGCCAGCTCACACTGTGCTGCTTGCACAGAAAGGGAGGAGAGAGAAGAGCAATAAAGGAGCAAGTTAATTACTTTGGAGCTGCAGTGCTTCCCACCACCATGGCCTCGGCATGAGGTCCTGACGCAGCCACCACAGTTGACTGCAAGAGGCATGATCTTGCTGACAACTCCTCTGGTGCTGCTTGAACCAGTGTCACTGAGCAGCACAGAGAGCAGCAGGACATCAGTGATGTAACCCCAGCAAAAAAAAACCCATCAAGAAATATCAGTGACCTCTGAGAAGCACAAAAAGCTTTCTGCCTCATTGTCCTCGGCTGAACAAATGTGTACCACCACCTAGCAGTGCTGCTCACCTCCCATCAAGAGGTGCTTTAGTCAGAAAAAGAGAGAAAAATAAGAATACAGCTGGAAAAGTGAATTCTCCTTCATTGCCTAAGCACTGGTATCTTTTTGTAGCTACATAAGCTCGGGTGATATGACCTAGCCTACGTTACATAGGTTGAGATTGTGAGACATACTTGATAGATCCGGATCTGACTTCCAAGTTCCTCCCAGAGCCAAAGATTACTAGTGACTACACCTGATGCTGAGGAGTAAGCACATGCATCAGTAGGAGGCACCTAGGAATTTCTTTATTCCTCGGTGGATTAGGCTTTGAACTAAAATTCACTAAAGTGAGAGAAGTTCAAGGGACCACAATTTGTTTCCTTTAGAAAGCACAGGATTTTTTTGGCCACTGCTAGCATCTTCATATCTGCTTTAGCAGTCACTTAGCTCTGTTGCATTTGCCTTTCCTTCTCCTCTTCTTCCTGCTTGACCTCAGGGGAAATTCTTGCTGTTTGTCCTAGCTTGCAAATCCACTGCTGGAATAATTGAGTTCTGAGAGAAGCAGCATTTCTTTTTTTTTCCAGGATTCAAACATTTTGCTTTCCCACTTTTGCTTCTCCCAGCTCTTTAGAGTTTTGTACCTGGGTCCATATCCATATGACAAAATCAACATAGAGTACTTTAATCCACCATCTGTCTCTGTTTATATCCAGTGACATCCCAGACACAGGACTTGGATCAAAGAGCCCTCTAGTTTGAGTATGCAAATAAGAAAGGATACAGCAAATTTTTACTTTTTTTTTTTTAATGATTTCAGGAGTATTCTTCACCTCTAATCTAATCATTGCCAGGAGTGTAGTAGGTGCCCACAATATTTCTTCCTAACAGTTTCAACAGGTTCTGTGTGTTATTGCTACAATAGCTCATGTAATCAGCAAGTCCAGTGTCCAATGTGCCCTTTTCTGCAGTGGCTGCAGTTTGAACTTAGCCCATGGTCTGCTGTCAGCACCAATTGATACTCTAATCTTTTTGTGCACATTAGTTTCCACCCTAAGAAGCCAAATCTAAGCAAAAACCACCCCAAAACCCACAAAAACTTTGCCTGACATTTCCATAGGTGGATGATGGGAAGGGCATTTTTGCCACTGGAAAGCCAAATCCATCTATTTTGTATGCCAGTGCATTCACAGGTTATTACCAAGGAGAAATATGGTTCATTCAATATGATTTTCCCTTTAAGAGCTGCCTTTTGTTCCCTTATTCATATATCTTGTTCCTCTGACACAGACTTTGTTTCCTGACTTCCCAAGTTACTCTTCTACTGAAGCTGTATAGAGTGTATCAAAGAGAGCAGACCTCACAGAAGTGCCTCTGCAGCACATCATGGACTGCACAGCTCCCAAAGAGCAATTTAAAATGAAGAACAACCTTTTCCAACATCCTTTTCAGAACTGCACATGGACATTAGCCAGACACAAGGCTCAGCTGCAGAGGGTGCATTAAACTCCCCATCTGCTCCTCACAGTGCTCATCACTGATTTATAACCCACAGTAAAGTCATTTGGCCAAAAAGAAAAAAAAAATCATAGTGGATGAGACAAGTACGTCAAAAGGCAGCTGAGCCTTTCCTTCTACAGTGTCCACAGAACCATCCAGACAGCATTTTCCCAATATTTGATTCCAGAGTATGTGCTGTCTGTAGGTAAGTCAGTCTCCAAATGAACTGGTGAAGCCAGATTTTGTTCTTGTTTATGCTACTTTATAGGCATTATCTCAGTTGGTCTTAGCACAACTCTTCCTTCACTCCCATGTAAATGATGTCAGAGAATCGTTGAGGGCCTGTGCTGAAAACTTGAGTTATTTGAAAGACACCTGCATGGCTTCAAGTCGCTCCAGGGAAGGATGAGATTGGATATTAGGAAGAATTTCTTTCCCAAGAGGGTTATCAGGCATTGGCACAGGCTGCCCAGGAAGGTAGTGGTATCACCATCCCTGGAAGAATTCAAAAAACGTGTAGATGTGGTGCTTGGGGACATGGTCTAGTGGTGAGCATGGGAGTGTTGAGTGGGTGGGTAGATGATGATCTCAGAGGCCTTTGCCAACCATAATGACTCTGTGAATCTACGATTCTGTGTTTCCAGCTCCCAGGGAGCCTCTTTTCCAATCCATCCCTTCCCTGTGCCTAGCTCCTGGTTATGGTGCTGTGATCCGACCCTCCACAGACTTTCTGCCACAAAGGAACCTGCACTTTGCGGAGTGGTTTTGGTTGGAAGGGACCTTAAAGACCATCTAGTTCCAACATCCCTGCCGTGAGGAGGAACATTTCCCATAGGCTACTCTGCCTAGTTGGATGCGGAACAGTTAAGCCATGGCACAGGGATCACCATCCCTGGAGATGTTTAAAAAACATATAGATGTGGTACTGGACATGGTTTAGTGGCATGGTGGTGATAAGTTGACGATTAGACTTGATGATCTTAGAGGTCTCTTTCAACCTTAATGATTCTGTGACACGCTGGGCTGGCAGCCTGGCTCTCAGCTCCCTACCGGGACCGAGCCGAGGGGTAGCGGCTGTCCCCGCTCCGGGGCTGGGGGCGGTAGAGCTGCGCGAGAGGCGGGCAGGGGGCGGTGCTTCTTCCGCGGCCGAGCGGGACGGCTGCGGGAGCTGGAGCAGGGCACGGGGAGACGGAGCTCAGCTGGAGCCGGGCACAGGGAGACGAAGCCGCTGCTGGAGCTGCACAGAGGGATCTAAAGCTGCAGCCGGAGCTGGGTAGGGGCAGTCAGAGCTGGGCAGAGAAAGCGGGGAGCGGGCAAGGGAACCAGAGCCAGGCAGGTGGAACCAGTGCCGGGCAGGGAGAGCTGGAGCCGGAGTCGGGCAGGAAAGACCTCTGATCGAGTCCAACTGGGTAGGGGAAGACGGAGCCGCTGCTGGAGCTGGACAGAGGGAGCTAAATCTGCAGCCAGAGCCGGAACTCAGCCGGAGGCGCTGCCGGACGCAGTGAGCAGAGAGCGGTGAGCGGTGATCGGGGGTGGCCCCAGTGGGATTGCTGCGGGCTGGAGGGTGCCGCGCTGCCGGTTACACACAACCTGAATCTTTTCGGCGTTGGTCTGTCCGTCTGTCTCCCTTCTGGAGATCGGTCGGCACTTAGGCTGTAGGGTGGGTTGGCTCCCTTGTTGGACTCAATTCCGGTGCGCTTTATCGGTGCCCTCGGTGTGAGGGGAGCCGGGGTTGGGCATGGCCGAGCGGCTCCGCAGAAAGCTGTCTTCGCTCTTCTGCAGCGCCTAGCATCGCTTCCTCCCGCCGTCCGGTGCCGGGAGATGATGCCCTCCCTGTGCTGAAGCAGGTCTCCCAGCAGGTTTGGGAAGCCACTGAGGCTTACCGGGGCTCCTCCCAGAAAGCCTTCCGAACAGTTGGGCTGTTGTGTGTTGTAATCAAAGGCACTGTTTTTTCACATGCGTTTCATGTGTTAGGCTTGCATTTGATTGTTCCTAAACGTGTTTTGGGGAGGAGATGGATTTTGTCCTTGACAGCTTCATGGGTTGTCAAAGTGCTTGAATTGAGTGAACATGGCTTTGTTTTGGAGAAATCGCATTTAGAATCATAGAATCATTATGGTTGGAAAAGACCTCTGATCGAGTCCAGCTGTCCGCCTAACACACTACCATGCTCACCACTAAACCACGTTCCCAAGTACCACATCTACACATTTTTTGAACACTTCCAAAGGTGGTCACTCCACCACCTTCCTGGGCAGCCTGTTCAATGCCTGATAACCTCTTGGGGAAAAAAATTCTTCCTCATACCCAATCTGAACCTCCCCTCGAGCAACTTGAAGCCATTTCCTCTTGTTCTATCACTTGTTACCTGGGAGAAGAGGCTGACCCTCACCTTACTATCACCTCCTTTCAGGTAGTTGTAGAGAGCAAGAAGATGGGCAGGGAAGGGAGAGCTCTGGAAGATGTCTGAGGGTGTGCTGCCTTGGGAAGGCAGAATTGTGAGAGAAGGGAGGCACAGATTGGTTTACATTCCTGAAAGATGCTGTGTACTGAGGGTTTGATAGCATAGAGCTTTTAGGCCATCACTGTGCAAGCACAAAAGGGCTCTGTGTGTGTAAGCATAGATTTGCCACCCGTGTGCTCTTTTACATTGTTTGCGGGAAGATGACAGGAAAGGAATTGCTCCACATGCAAATAAATTGGAAAATGCCTATCCAGTGCACTGGGAGAAGAGCTGAGCTTAGACAAAACAACATTGGAAAAGTAAACAGGTTGGATGCCTAAAAATGTGCCCTTTTCAAACACTTTATGACTAGCTAAAAGCTGCAGATTGTTAAAATTCTATCTCAGTAGAGATAATGAGTTTCAGAACAGAAAGCAAGTAAAGCAAACTCTTGATGTCCTTGCAAATGCTAAACAGTTAGAGGGAGATGGGGAAAATAGTAGTACAGGGCTCAGCATCTGCCATGTTGCTGAACAGTAGAAAAAATTACAACTGCATGCTGAGTATTGTTAAATTCTTGGGTGATTATAGGAGAGTGAGAGAAAGGTGAATAAAAAATTTATGAAATCTGTACATATAGGATGTATGTAGTGCTAGCAGTTACCCTGATAAGGAATCCAGCTGGAGGGTGGATGTCTGTTTCCTTGAAATTTTGGTTTTTACAGTCATTTTGACCTTTCTCTGGCTTTTCTGTGCCTGAACAGACTGAAATGAAGGGCAACCTGAAACCAAAAGCCTCCTTCTCTCTGCTGTGATGTCTAGAAGGGCTTAGGGATGGCTGTTGCTGGTAGTAGCTGGGTACTTGCTGCCTTCTTTTCCCACCTCTTCATCAGATTAGGTCATCTGTATCACCCAAGGTGGGGGAAGGAGAGGTAGACATGTCACTCCCATCTTCCTTATGCTTCCCTGGCATTCCCCTGCTGCAGCATGCAGGATTTTCTGCCTGTAGGCTGCTACTTGCTCTATCTAGTGTGTGCGCATGGCTGTCCACAGGAGAAATGCTATAGGACCTTGAACTGATGAGGAAGAGGTTTTAGGCTATTTGAGCATCCAAGTCTACTCTAGTGCTATCATCAAGTAGGTGAATATATGTGTAAAACTATAGTTGCCTCTGGAAGTTTTTGCCATTTGCATTTTGTTAACCTTTTCAGATGTATAGGGCTGACTGTGATAGCTAGGGTCTGCCAAGGGCTTTGGTTCATAATTAGGTCTTACTGGTGCAGTGCAAATTATGAATTGTACTCTCTAAATTCCCCATCATAAGCAGAAGCAGTGCAGTTTTCCTCTTGATGCCCCATCTCCACAGAAGTAGAAGAGGAATTCGTTCAACCAGAGAGTACATCCAGAAGTTACTGAAAAAACCCTGATATTCCTGGTAGATTTGAGACTCGGAATTTAAAGAGTAGAAAGTAAAAATATTTTCCCCTCTACCTTCTGCACTCTCTTACAAGCACTTCTCCCCTTGTGTCTTCATGTCTGCGGTTAGCTTCTCTTCCTGCCTTGCACAGAGGAAATCCGGTTACGGCACAGTGGATCCCTGGTGCTGCTGCAAACCCCACCTCTTAGCCTGCTGGTTCAGCTGCATCTCCCCTTTTCCAGTCCCTCTGCTGCTCCTGCTTCTCCCCAGCATCCGACATGTCAGCTGCAGGCTTCACTTTCAAGTGTCCTCAACTGTCTCCCTGTAGGTGCTGTGCCACCTCCCTTGCTTTACCAAGAGATTCCTCATGGGCTCTAATCAGCCTGTGCTCTCAGCATCTGTCATCCTCCAGCTATCACCTTTGCATTTCCCTGAGCTTCCCTTGTGGTTCCTTGGAGCTTTGTGTGAGCACCTTGGCCATGATTCCACTGATTTCCTTGATGTGTCCCAGCACATTTGCTTTTGTCAAGATGCCTTCAGAGGCTGTCTGGGAAGATGCTGAGACCAACCCTCACCTCTGCTGCCACCAGCCCTGGCCACTGGGATTACTCTGGCTCCGAATTGGAGCAGTGTCCTCTGAAGCTAGGACACCTGAGAGGCAATGTTGCACAGACCACTCTGTCTAGCAGCAGCAGAAGCTCTCCTTCCATAGCCCATGTTATCCTTGCTTGCTCTTTTTGGCATTCCAGGTGCAACCCTGCCCCTTATGCTTACAGATCCCTTTGCAGTGGTGATGTGTCCTTGCTGAAGTTATTGCAGACTGTTCTGCAAACAGCTACGATATGTAAATATTGCAATTGCAAATGCAAATACAGATAGGATAATGCCACAGCCTTTTTATCCAGGGAGGGCATGCAACCTTCCTTGGAAAAATAAGGAATAGCATGAGGATGGAGATCTTTTCTGTTCTACCATTGAGGGGAAACAGAAAGCTGTTTCCTGGTGTCTCTTAGTAAAAGCAAGATGAGGCACTTGAGTTGGGATGCAGAGAGACAGAGTGAGAGGAGTTACCGTGGTAGCACATCTGTGCCTCAAATTCCCTGGACATTTAAGTTCACAGCATGTAGCTGGTACTGAATCTGCTTTTTTGGGGGAGCAAGAACTCTGAAACAAAATGATGCATTAACAGAGGTTTTTGCTGAATCAAGTGTACAAAATTCTGTCCTAGCTTTGTGTTGTGTTAGGATTTCTAAGGAGGTTAAAATGAAATTTGCTTGACATTTTCAGCGTATCCTGCTACCCAGGAAGGTGGTGGAATCACCATCCCTGGAAGTGTTCAAAAAATGTATAGATGTGGTGCTTGGGGATATGGTTTAGTGGTGAGCATGGGAGTGTTGGGTGAATGTTTGGGCATGATGATCACAGAGGTCTTTTCCAACCATAATGATTCTATGGGAAGGATGAAAGATGGTGGGATGCAGCTGTGTATGCCAAGGAGTCCAGTGTATCTGGAGGGAGAGAGATGAAAAGAGATCCTGCAGAGAAAAAGAGGGCTGGAATAGAAGCAAAATTATATCTGTTTTTGTGGCTTGCCCACCAGGGGTCAGGTCCTGCCTCACCAGTGTAAGCAGCTTACAGCAGCAACATACCTTTTGCAGCTCAAACACCTAGTCCTTCTCCAGCCAGCCTTCCAAAAGCAAGCCTCTCTGCTTAGCCAATAGAGCAGACACCATCAGCACATCCCCAAGCAGCTCCTGCCCCACCACCAACACCACTGCTACCCTTCACCAATTCCACAAGTGGCCAAAAAAACTCCTCCTGCCCCTACCTGCCTAACAGGCTGGGGGGCCAGCAGGCCCCCCGGCCTTTCTCCCCCCCTTCCAAGCAGGGTGCACCCATGGGGAACTCACCGGTGATGCCAAGAGGAGTCTCCTGCCTCCCTCAGCCCGGCTGGGCACAGCTGAAGCTGCTCCCCTTCCTCGGGAAGATAAAGGACAGTGGGTGGGAGGGCAAAGAGCCACACCTGGGCAGGGGAGGGGTCTGCAAGTGAGCCCACCTGCTCTGTGACTTGGGGGAAAAGAGCTAGGCAATGGAGTGGGAAAGGGGAGGTGGGGCAGAGGAGGGAGAGAAGGTAGGAGAGGGCTCAGTGAGGCTCATCTCTGGAGAGATTTCCAAGCTGACTTGACACCATCCTGTGCAACCTGCTCCAGGTTCAACTGCTCTGGCAGTGGGGTTGGACTAGATGATCTCCAAAGGTCCCTCCCAACCCCTCACATTCTGTGAGAAGTCAATGATCTGAGAAAGCCTGAGAACTTCCCTCAGATTACAGATTGTCTTGTTTGAAGATACAGTCCCTATTGCAGAATTCTGTGCATCTTTCCCCCAGGAGAACTGTTCTCATGAAAACAAAGGGAAGGGAAAGGGTCTCTGCTACCATCAGACAACACTGAGGGGCATAGGATTGAGCTCTTTGTTCCATGAGGCAGATTTGCCAGAGGAAATGTGTTTGAGAGCTGCTGCATCCCCCTCTCCATCCTAGTACCACCACCTGTCTCAGCCTACATGTTTCTTGTCAAGGCAATGTCGTGCATGTCCTCACATCCAGAGGATGTGCTGTGTCTGTCCCTGGGGGGAAGCTGACCTCAGGACTCACCTGCAGCCTCTTCTTCTGCACCAGGACATGGTCAGGAAGCTGTCTGGCTCCCCTGAGGTTGGAATGTTAGTGTAATCAGTGTTATCAAAATATTTGGATGCCAACAATGGTGACTTTCAAAAGCTGCACTAGATAATTTTCTTTATTGAACTTGGACAGGCTTAAACCATCAGTGATTCAGTGATTGAAGGGATGAAAGCGACACCGCAATGCATTAACATTCATCCCTAGAGTTATGCTTCTCTAATGCAGTTCAAACCAAATGTGCTGAAAGGGAAGAGCTCTGAGATACCTAATGATCATGCAAAGCAGCTTTTCTGTCCTGGAGGCAGAGGATCTTTTTGAAAGTGGCCCTATTTTTGCTTTAATCTGCATTGTCTGGGATTGTTTCTTCGTATACAATCCATTTAATTTGCTTTATTAAAAACAGTTGAGAGGCCACATTGTAATTTTAGGTAGTGTATAAATGTGGCACACAAAAACCTGCGAGCTATCTGTGTGCACATACAGCATTCAGTTTGGGGATTTCAGGTAAGTGAACTTAAATTGCAATTTGTCTGAAATAAAGAGAATAAATAAGTAATGGTGTGCAATCTAGAAAGCCCTGATTCCTGGCAGGAGTCTTGAGGGGATAATGTGAAATGAATTGGAGTGCAGACACAGTCATCCAGTGCTTAAAGAGGTGCCAGGGGACAGCAGGCTTTGTCCTGGAGCACTCTGCAAAAGAAGAGGAGGAAGGTGTTCTGAAGGCATGGCTGTAAAGGAGAGATCTGGATCATGGGTTTGATATGATACATGCAGTGCAATAACTGGACAGCAGAAGGATGTGGCTAGCAGGAATAAAACACAAATCAGGGTTCCAGTTGCTTTGTTTATTTCTGAAATTTCTGACACTGGAAGCAGTTAAAATTCAGCACTTTTCCTCCCTTTTTTATTTTTGTTCTATTAATGTATTACTAAACTCTTCTGCTTTGATTTGCTTTATTATAGGGGCTTTTCTCAGCATGCAGTCCCTTTAGATTTGGGCGTGATAACTAACCATACCCTGAGCTTTGGACATTGGGTTTGCATCCCCATAGCTTCTTTCTTGTGAGTATTTGATTCATTCTCCTTGCTTATTTTTCTCTTACTTTTCAAAAGCAGATTTAACAGACAGGCTCTGGGTCTGATTCCAGATCATGATGTCTTTGCTTTACAATAATATAAATAAATCTGTAAGTTACAGATCTATGGGAAATGTAAATGATACAAACATTTGCTTCTATCTGAATTAATCTTAAGTATCCTTATGCATCTGAGAGGTTCTTTACCCAGCCCTACAGAAAACCCCAAGCAAAATATGATTTGATTCTAACCTGCAACCAAGCCATCTGGACACTTGTCATCTTAGATTTTAAAAGTCATACATTTAAATCATATTAAATCATAATTAAAAAATGAAATTAGATCATAAATTCAAAGGCAGACTTTGCTTGTGGCAGGAAATAGTCTTTCCTTTTCCTTGTGTGCACTATTTTATTGAGTCAGTTGGTGACTGATCCTGTTTCCCAGGCAGAGCAGTAAAGGGATTCTCTGCTCCTGGAGGGTCCATCTGGAGCAGGAGGAAGAGGTATCCTACTTACTTCTGGTATTTTAATTGCCAAAGGTATTTGTGCAAGAATAAGAAATATTATGGATCATATTCTTGCAAAACTCCAAGTAAGCAATTGTTCTTTGCCTTTCCAACCTACATTTTCAAGGGACTAAAATGTTGCTCAGTTCTTTTCTGTCTAGAGCTACTATCTAGTTTAGTTGCCTGACATTAAATTGCTACAGTTTTCCAGTCTAGAGCAAATTGCCTTTCAAGGCTGGAAGGTTCACTGTGTGTAAAGTTCATTCAGTTCTTTAGTATGAGCATGTCAACATTTTTAATGGCATTAATTGCTGACATTCCATGTTAGCTGGAAGGATGATATGTGGTGACACAATCCTATATGCTAAAGGAAATAAATGTAGAAAATTAAGGTGAGGAGGAGGAATACGAAAGAATTAAACCAGAAGCACCCTACTCTTTATATATATTGAATTAGCAAGGGCCATGAGAAACCTTAAATCTTTTTAATAGATGTGGTGCAAGCTTGCTGCCAGCTTTTGGAATTACTCGCTATGATAACTGAACTCAGAGGACAACACACCTTTGGGGATGAGGAAGTTTCATCCTGGAAGTGGTATCACTGCATCATCTGGAAACCTGCACAATTCTCCTCCTGTTATCTCTGGCCTGATGCTGAAAGGAGGAGAAGTGGCTCTGGTTTCAGGTCACGAGGGGATGGTATCATTATCTGCTCACTCCTGGCTTTAACTTTCCAAAAAGGCAAGAGAGAGCAGAGAACACACTTAGGAGCTCTTTAATAATCAGTGCCACCTTTAATGAATGTCCTCTGCCTCCCCTCTCCTACTTAAAACAAAGAGCTGTGTCTGCCTCATATGGAGCAAGCAATTTTTTGCACAGATCCAGAGTACCTCCTGCAACTGTCTCCCTTTCCTAGCCATTTCCTAACCAGATGAATGGCCAGGAATTGCAGTGTCATATAGGACCTACTAGCCACCAGATCCCTCCCATCAGGGTGATGGTTCCAAGCCTTGGTCCACTAGTGTGGTTGTGCTTCTTTGACCCTCATCTCTGTGTCATCTGGGAAACACATGTGGGGAAGCATGGGAACTGGATCCACAGGACAGTGTGCACAATATAATGAAGCTTGGTAGAATGCCATGATCCATGGACATCTGATGTGAGTGAGCTTTTTCAGCTGTCCTGCACTGGGTCAGTGGGTGACTCCCTGCCCTACTTCACAGAACCATCTGATCTGAAGATGGTAAAAGCCAAATCCTTCTGCTGCACTCATCTTCTGCTTTCCTTTAAATGTTGACCTGAAATCAACTAGAAGGAAGTTAGGCTTTTAGGGAAGCGAAGGCAGCTGCTAGTCACAAAAAGCTAGGAAGAACCAAGAAAACATAATGCTTATCTCTGGCTGATAAACTCCCGAGGAAATTCATCTACCAGACTCACCTTTGCTTCCTGTTCCTCAGTTTTTAGGGCTTCAGTGGGTTGTGAGCACGCTCCATTAAATTCTGTTTCACTGAGCCTGAAGAACCTTCAACAGGCTACAGGTTGGTCAAAATCCTTTTAGGCTGAGTAAGACCTTACACTGTAGGTCTGTATTTTTAAATGTGTGATTAAAACAACAGAGATTTTTTTTCCTTCCTAAATTATTACCCAAAGAGCCACTTTAGCTGAAGCTACATTTTATGGTGAGATTGTTTCACATATCACATCACTACACAGGGTGAGTGAGGGAACTAGGTTCTGGGCCATAGTCATTTGGAATCAGTGTTTACAGTGTCTCTGATCTCACTACAAAATACTTGGTTAAAAATGGCCAAGGTGATATTGTAAGACCTACAGAAGCTCTGATCTAGCAAAGCACTCACATCTCTGTTTAACTGTGAGGTTCTGATCAGTCCTGTTTAAGAGCATAAATTTTCCACTGA
Source organism: Bucco capensis (assembly GCA_013396975.1). NCBI lineage: Eukaryota > Metazoa > Chordata > Aves > Piciformes > Bucconidae > Bucco > Bucco capensis. The sequence continues at coordinate 50,588 of VWZO01017931.1, forward strand.
CTTCAAAGAAAGTCCCATGCCAAAGTCCTTCCTTGTACCAGAGCCAAAGCTGTTAATGGTAAAAGTAGAATGTAGTGAATTTCAAATTCATGAAGGATTTAAAGGCTTTTAAGTCCTGTCATGTTAAAGAATTTATGTGAATTAATTCCTCAAGTTATTACAGAGCAATTCAATTAATAATGGATCTGCTTTTCATTATGGTGAGGAAAGAAGGATAAATATCTGCTATATCAAAGCTTTTCTTTTAAAAAAGATAAATTAGCTATAACACACTTAACTACTTCCAGAACATGAAATGAACACGTATTGTTCCATTAGTTAATTCTGGATCACTAAATTAAAGACAGTTCAAAAGGAGTATAATCTCATAAGGAGCTGTCTTTGTTCAGTCTGTTGTGATTTCTGTCACGAGGTACAATAAATATTGTTTCTTTGTGGGGCTAAATACTATTAGAGTTTTGGTTTAGGATGTTTTATGCGTCAGTATGAGTTATCTACCACAGAGGTAAGAAGTTTTTTTTATCTGGTGTTTTGTGCTCATGCATATCTTGCAGGCTATTGGGATGCATGATGAAGACTACCAAAAGTTGCAGAATGAAACAATAGATGCAATATATAAACAATAAAACAACTTCTGGAATGTAACCTTTTATCCATGAAAACTTTATGGATGTTTCTCTACTAGTAAATTAATCCAGGTCAGGGCATAGGCCTGTCATCACTGAATTAACAAGCATACTTCCTGGCATGGTGGTGGACTTACTCTTCAGACCCTTCACCAGCTTTGTTGCCCTTAATGTCCTTCTAGTGTGGGGCCCAAAACTGAACACAGTTTTCAAGGTGTGGCCTTGCCAGTGCCCAGTATGGAGGGATAATCATTTCCCTGATCCTGTTGGCCACACTACTTCTGATCCAAGCCAGGATGCTGTTGACCTTGTTGGACACCTGGCCACACTGCTGGCTCATGTACATTTGGCTGTCAATCAGCACCCCCAGGTCTTTCTCTGCTGGACTCTGTGGTCTCACATGTCTCTTCTCTGGCAAGACAGTACAGAGTAAGTGGCTAGTGGATTTGTCATCCATTGTGGTGTTGAGAAGCCTTGCTTATCTAGGTTGACAAGCTGAAGCCTTAAGAGGGATTCTTCATTTCTTGACTAGATTTTTTTCCACAAGACAAATTTGGATTCCAGTATGTCTGTCCTATATAAGTACATTTTGGATTGTGCTGCCTCTCAGTTAAACAACTCATGGTGGAGAAGGGTCAATTTTAATTCATTGATAGGTAGGATTTCTCCTAATCCCTGCATTTTGGAAAATAGAGATATAAAGATAATTGTTAGCCAGTGCTTTAAGAATTGCAGCCTAGTGCTAAGGAATAATAACGTGTAACTCTTAAGAAGTAGATTGTAGCAGGTGCACAGAAAATCGCATTATCTGCTAGTAAATTAATAGTAAATTAATCTTTCCTTTTCTTTTTTTTATTTTTCATCTTTTCCCCTTTGCAGTTCTGAAAGATACAACATTCCATTGTCCTGGGCTTGAGCAGTGAAGGATAAATTCGATCACTTGGCTGACTTCTCATCTCTTTGTTGTGATGGAGAAATGGCTGCCTGAAATAAACTCCTTGTTATGCTGCTAAAACTGCCTTGGAATCCAAGATCTATTGTGATTTTTAAAACACAATCCCCCCAAAAATGTCAGAACCTGACCCTTCATCTGGATTTGTAGGAAACATGGAAAATGAGACCTTTCTGGAGCTGTATCCCACATCCCTTTCAACATCAGTGGATTCATCACCCGGCCGTTTATCCAACGTCTACGTCTATGTTTCTATATTCCTTAGTCTCTTAGCTTTCCTCCTTTTGCTCTTGATCATTGCACTTCAGAGGCTGAAAAACATCATTTCTTCCAGTTCCTCCTACCCAGAATATAATAGTGATGCTGGAAGCTCTTTCACTAATTTAGAGGTGTGCAGTATCTCTTCCCAGCACTCTGCTCTCTCAAACCTTTCATCATGAAACTAAATGAAAGAGAACACACAGGGAATGGAAGAGCATTGTCTAGGTTCTTGGGGAGGTAGTGCATGCAACCTTTGCCTTAGAAGACTTATCATGAAAGGATGGCTTTTAATGTATCCTTAGTTGATCTTTTCTTTTCCCCTTTCCACTTTTAGTCTTCATTTCCCCTTTTACCAATGTTCTTTTCCATTATGGACACTGCATAATGACATTTAATCATCATTTCATGCCTGTAATAACAATGCTGTCTTCTCCTCACACAGACACTGTTTTTGTGAAGAGTATTCCTGCCAAACTGTAATATGATTCTAACTGGATGTGTCATTTTTCTGCTCCATTTGTGACCCCTTCTCTGTTTTTGCATCAGTAATATGCTGAATACTTTTCTTTCTTTTTTAATTAGATACAGACCTATGGATGAAATTCCTCTCACAACAATTGAAAACAATTAGTTTAAATCATAATTCTTAGGACAATGTCAGGTGATTGGTATTGTTCGTTTGTTTTTAATTTCTTGTATTTTTTCTCCAGTATTTATTGATGTTTCTAAAACACAACTAAAATCCACTTCTTGAAGACTGCTGCTTTTGTTTATCTGTACTCCCAACTCATTCTGTATAAAGTCTCTGTATGTCTATTTTTGAGTCTCTTTGGTTAACTCAGTAAAGCCACTGCAATAATGATGCTCAGTGTGTTGAGGTGTTTATGGACCCTGTTGCATCTCATTTGCCCCATGACTTGTTCCTCCCAGGAACAACAACTTTTGCTGCTGAATCATAACTATCCCACAACTCCTCTGACAGTAGCATCACCCTCCTATGTATTCCCTATCAAGGCTAGGTAAGTGCATCAATGTAATGGAATCACCACACAGGCAACAGTGAACCAGGACTAGTTGGGATGTGCTATTTTTCACTTATCTTTTCTTTGGTTTAAATCACCCACTGTAAGTCTGAAAATCCCAGCAGGTGGCTATCACCATGCCTAGGATCTTCACAAGCCTTCAGGAACTTGGACTGGGCTCCTCTGCATGGTTTATTCACCTTCTGTTCCTTATGGACAGCAGCACAATGGGAGCATTTATTTCTCACCAAAAGATGCACAATTAACTTCTGTAAGCAGCTGCAGTTAAAAAATCAGCAGAAAAAAAAAAGTCTCTTTTTTAAAGTATAATCTAATGCATAATTTAAAAAAAACAAAACCCAAACACTTCAAAAGTTTTATTTGGAAAATTATACTTCTGGTCTGTTTCTAACGAATAATGGAAAAACTATTTGGCTGACTCATTAAAAATAGAGCCAAATAACTCAGCTGTGCTGACATAAATGTATTTGCCCAGGGATTTTTCTAGGTAAGACATTCTACTGTTTAAAGGGGCATGTAATTACTCTATTTGTTTCTCAGCCTTAAATGAATATACTTGTCTGTCAGAGCAATTTTTCCACATGTATTTATTTATGAAGCCAGCCTTGGAATACTGCTTACAGATCTGGTCATATAGATAAAATAGGCTATGTTTATATCTCGTTTTTGGTGATGAAGTGTTATTATTAAAGTATCAGAGGGAGACTAAGCTGTTAGCTGACAGCTTGTGCCTTCAGTGCTCCTTCACTACACAGATCAGTTTGTCTTTTGTCTTAGACTGTTAGTGACAGCCCATACATCATTGGTGTGGCTTTATCTGGAGCTTGAGCTCAGCAGTTGCTGAGAAGTAAGAAATGAATGTGAAGGACATATTTCTGTCAGGTTGAATCCTGCTCTGGTTCCCTAGATGCTGCTCCAGGTGCCAGGGACTGTCCACTGAGGAACCCCCACAACTGTGCCCCTGTTCCCAAACAGCTTCATTGGGATGCAGAAGATGGAAGTAAAAGTAAACATGCAGGTGATATTAAACTAGGACAAGCTACAAACACCTGCCAGGGCAAAGGAATGCTACAAAGGCATTCAGGGAGAACAGAAGCATGGAAGGGAGTGAAATGAGCTGCAGCCTGAAATTAATGTGGCTGAGGCAGAAGTAAACTGAGAAAGGGCTACTGGTGGTAAGCAATTTTACCACTATGGTAAGCAATTTTCTTCTGTTATTCACGCTTTCTTGGCTATAAGGAGAGGCATGTTATTTTACAGTAGGTCTGAATGATTTAGATAGAGAAGGAATCAATCTATGAAACAGTAATAACTAGAATTAGACAATACTGACCTCTGCCAAGGTGATCACTGCTCCACGCCACAAAGACCTATATTATAGAATCATAAAATCATTAAGGTTGGAAAAGACCTCCAAGATCATCAAATCCAACCATTGGCCCAACATCCCCATGCCACTAAACCATGTAGCCAAGTGCCTCATCTTCACATTTATTGAACACCTCCAGGGATGGTGACTCTACCACTTCCCTGGGCAAATTCCACAGCATGTGCTAGCAGGCACTAGACAGTTGTTGACGTGACCAGTTTTTCTTTGGAAAGTGAAAATGTCACATAGAAGACATCTCAGGACATGCTCAAGGATGCTGGCTCTGCATTTGGTGAGAGCATCCTGAATAACACTGCTGCCTTGACAGGCCTGGGGACAGAAACCCATTTCTGATGACCATTTTGTGTTATACATATATTAAAACCAGAATACATACTGATAATGCAAACCAAACTTCTGTTTACTCAGAGGGTTTTTTCCCCATGATTTGCAAAAATAAATTTGTCTGTAATACATAAAGCCTAATAAGTTTCTGACTTCCTAATATTGTTGGGAAACAGAAATACTTGAATAATGTAAAAAAGATGTTTTTAAGATTTGATAAAACTGGCATCAAACTTTTGTACGCTTATCTGAAAAACCATTTTTCTAACAAACTGACCACAGTAGCTAAAGACATCTGCTTTGGTATTTGTTGTTACTTGGAAATTTGTATTAGTGAGCATATTGCTCACTCTGCACTTTGCCTTCCTTTGAGAGGTCTGGTTTAAGGCTGCTGACCTTTGAACCTTTCCATAACTCTGTCCCTGTGTAATTTGACTTGAACCCCAAGAGCAGGTAGGACAAATAAGTGGGGAGATGGCTAAGCAGTAAGAGATACAAAAAGTAGAAAACCTCTCTTGACTATATACCTGCATTTTGATTCTCTCATCAAGTTCTGTGTTTCTAAAGAGGTGTGCTTTAAAAATGATTAGTTCTTGGCTTCCTCCAGCAGTCTTCATTCCCTTGCATCTTTTAAGTACTTTTCATAGCTGTTTTTAAAACCCAAACACTCTCCTTGACTTGACCTTCCCATTTTATAACACAGCAATATGGTTACAAGATAATTTCCATTTAGATTGTTTTCATTGTAAGGATATCTCAACAGTGGATGTCTGAATTTCATAGTTCCACTTATTACAGGAGTTCTTAGTATGACCTGTGCTCTTAAAACACATGATAAAAGCAAATGCACTTCTGTGTGAGAGATAGAGATATGGAGTTAGAGAGATAGACAGATATTGAATGAACAGAATTCATATTCTAGGAGAAGGCTGAAATAACTTTCACAATTTGAAAATATTTTTACAGCCCTAATAATTAGTACTATCTTGGTCTGTAAGTAGGACAGATCAGCCTCTCCAGTGATAATTACCTTCCTGCATCTGATCTTGCATCTATTTCTTCAATACATGTTGTTTCCCAAGACAATTAAGGACTGAATATTAAGAACTGGCAGAGAAATCTAGAACTTTAAAACTGAGCTACTTCACAAACACAAATTAAAGAGACAGCAGAAATCTGTAGAATCTATTTAAGCAAGCTGTCAGCCTAAGGACAAATGGACTTATTGGATTTCAATAGTCACATTTGGCAGCTCCTCTTAATTGTACCTAGGAAGGCAAAACATGATGCAGCTGCTGCTGGCTGGATGGCAATGATGTACAGAATACTGACAATTTTTTGCACACATACTTTCCCCAAGAGCTGAATTGCCAAAAGTGCAGCCCAGGGAAACTAATTCTTTGCTTGGTTTCTTTTCTATCACAATGTCGCTCTGTTCTGAGCAAAGAAGGCAGAAAAAAAAGAAGCATCAGTGGTGGCTTTTTAGGAAGGGCTTAATTTGTTAGCTGTTAGCTGTATTTAATTCCTGTTTATGTTCCTATGCCCTCAAGCAAGCAGATAATAAGGTTCTACGGAAAAAAAGAATTGGATAATACTTCACATTGTGGTCCAGTTAACAGTCTCATTAAATATCAGATCGATTAGTTCATTAATTAACTCCCTCAATATGTTTGTATGGTATTGTTAGTTTTCTGGGGTATTTTTGTTGTTCCTTCTTCCTCAGAGGAGGAAAAGAAGAGCAAAGGAGTTGGAGTATACTTCAGGCACACTCTCCAAGGAGATCCCTGTGCGTTACTGGTGTGTCTGAGGTCAAATCCAACTGATTGAAAAGGAGAAACCTTGGAAACCTTCACTCCTGAAATAATTTTCTCATTTAACCTTGCACTGCTTCAGTCTACTGGTCTGACTGACCTATGCCAAACCTAGCTGTCTCAGTGGAGCTTCACAAACTGGTAGGGAAGGGCACAAGCAACTCTTCTTGCTGGCATTTAAAGGGTATGAGCTTCCCATTTCTTCTTTGCATTTTAATTAGTTATAGTGGTGGATATGTGTAGGGAGTGTGGTTGGAGGAAAATGCTATTGGTCTTGATTCTATATTATTTTGAATTTTAATTAATATGGCAGGAGCACTTAAAATTTTAAGTAGACATTCCTTCAGGATGCATATAAAGCGAAAGAAACTCAAAGTATTTCAATGGAACTATAATGTGAAAAAAAATAACCCAAACATTCACTGGCAACCTCTGCCTCCAGGAGTTCACCTTGAAAGAGGTAAGAGGCAGGAGAAGAAGGTGGCTACATGTACATTTTTTTATACATTCAGTACTGGCACAGATGCAAGGCTGAGTCTTAAAGAGAGGGTCTTGTAAGTCATCTCAGCGTGGCTGTAGTAGAGATGAGACAGACACTGAAGCAGGTGTGGGGAAAGTCAGTCCTCCCTGACAAAAAGAAATAGTCTTTAATTCCAGTTTAAACAGCAGAGCTGTGAGTCATCTCACCGAAGTTAAAGGTGACTAGTGGGTCAAAGGCAATAGGGAGCTACTCAGTTCACTGTGATTTGTCTAGGACTATACCACTACATTACCTCTTTTGACAAATAGGGGACAATTTTATTACAACATGATCAAGGGTGAAACTGAATGGCTATAACTGTAAAGAGCATAATCATTGACATTAATGACAGGAAAAGGGAGCTGTGGTAATTGACAGAGAACAAATGGGGTCTTAGCACCATTCTGTAATAGGGGATGAACTGATGTATGCAAGGAGAAAGGCAAGAACTCACGGATAGCAAGGAGGTAAGATACATGAAGGAGCGCAAACAGCAGGTGACCAAGGAGAGGGAGGTCACTGGAGGAGTTCTCTGCAGGAGCAAGGAAAATCCAATGCCTGAAGGGGGAAGTAGGAGGAAAACTGAAGGTAGGCATGATTGTAGCTGCATTGCAAGTATTTTTTTTTCCTAGAATAAAACATAAGACCTTTGCAGAAAAAGAGGACAGGATTGAGGAGTGAAAAAGTGGCTAAGATTACATACAGGTGGAGCATTGACTTTATACTGCAGAATAATGATGTCTGCTTAAGAATAAGATATTTGCAATGGCACAAATGGGGTGAAGATGGTATTAGCTGCTCAGATGAACCTTGTAATAGGAAAAAACTCCCGAAGAGCCATAAAGAAATGAGCCAAGGAGAGAACCGATAACCAAGAAAAAAAGTACATGCTGTAGTGAGCTGAAAACTACAAGGCCCGTGGCAAGCTGAAGGCAATAAAAAGAGTATCTGGGAAAGGAAGCCAGACTGAACCTGTATGTCCTCACTCTCCAGCTGAGAGTGGCTGGAAAGCAAGGACACAAGCCCAGCCCGGGATGGCACTTGCGAATATTAGTGGCCTAACGCTTGGGATGTCCCTGGCCACTGCAGGGGGGTTGGACTAGATAACCTCCAGAGGCCCCTTCCAACCCAGATAATTCTGCGATTCTGTGGGTGCAGCCAGCCGTCACGGGAACATAGCCCGAGTGCGAATGCGAGGGGAGCTGAGCAGACCGACAGCACCAAACCACACTGCCGGCTGAGCTAGAGCCACCAGGGGGTTCTCTCCACTTGGGAAAATATGAGGGCTTCACGCTAGCAGTGCTGCCACAGCTCTGAAGGTAAGGCGGCAGAGAGACACGCCAGCAAGACAGCGCCCGCGGCCTCCCCTCTCCACTTCCGCGGCCTGGTGGCTAGGACGCGTGCGCTATCTGCGGGTGCGCGCGCCGCGAGATGGCGCGGGCGCTGGGAGGTTGTAGCCAGGGAGCCGTAGCGGGCTCCGTTACCGGCACCCTGCGGGCCAGTCCTGCCGCTGCTCTTTCCTCTTCTTCCTCTTCCTCCTCCTCTTCCCCGCCGCCGCAGCTAGCGCTGCTGGTGATGCAACCATGCGGCGGCGAGGAGGCGGCAGTGGAGGGGGTGCTCCCGCTCCCGGTTGCCGACCCGCCTCTGCCGCCCTCCGATAGCGGCGGCCTCATGTTGTTTTACGAGCTGAGGGAGGCCGGCGACGGTGAGGCCGAAGTAGGAGAGGAGGAGGCCGAGGCAGCGGGTGGCGAGAGCACGGCGAGCCCAGAGGAGCTGGAGGAGGAAGAGGCGGCGGCGGTGGGAGCAGCGGCGGCTTCGAGCGGTGAAACGGCGGCAGCGGGCGGCGGGTGGAAAAGCTGCACCTACCAGGGATGTAGCGAGACGACCACGCAGGTTCTGAAGCAGCGCAAGCCCTGGATGTGCAAGAGGCACCGCAACAAGATTTACAAGGACAAGTACAAGCGCAAGAAGAGCGACCAGGCCCTGGGGGGCGGCGGGGCGGGGAGCGGCCCGCGGGCAGAGGTGAGGCACCGGCGGGTGGTGTGGGCCTCAGCTGGGGTGTCAGCGAGTGGCGAGGTCGGTGGGCAGCTCTGTGATACCCTGGGAGCACAGGCTTCCATTGGAATGCCCGTTCAGACGGAATAGGACCTTTCTTCCAGAGGAAAGGGACAGAAGGGAAGAAGAAATCCACGGTGGAGTCCCAAAGGAGCAAACCTTTTCTTTTCTTCTCTAATACTAATTGTAACAATGTACAACTATACGAGAAGATGTCAGGAACAAAATTGCAGTATGTGTTTATTTACAGGAGGAAAGATGAAAGCATAGATTGAAGAGAGATGACAGTCTTCTTGCCCAGTGGAGTTTTAAAGTCACAAAGGCCATTTGGTATCAGATTATACTGTGTATAAAATTTCAGTTGTTGTAGTTTCTTAAAGCTATTTGTTGGTTTTTCTTTTTTTATGTTAAATATTTACACCACTAATAATTCATACTTAACTTTCATAAACTTACATCTATTGTTTAGGTAGAGAAATATTGTCAGTGGGAGAACTGGTGATAACTTTTTAGATAGTTTGTGAGTCAGCCAGGATAACACAGTTTCTGATGGTTGCTTGTACCAAGTTAGTGTTTAAGATGTTGTGTTTAGTTGAGCTAGAAAAAAGGAAGTAGCTTTACTTTTGAAGATGCTGGCTAGTTTGTGCTTGAATATAGTAGTTGCCAGAAGACAGGATCTTACCTGGCACTTCTGCTAAAAGCAACCCTTTTTTGTCAGCATAGCTCTTTCTGGAGTTGTGTGACTGGAACCTGATGGAACTGCGAACTACTGACCTTCAGAAAACTCCTTTTTCAGTTTTTCTTCCTATGAATATAATAGTAACCAAACAATCCTCTTCTGTCTGGCTGTAAAAGCTGCCATGAAGCAGGTGTATAAGTAAAAGGCAAGTGTGTGTGATGCTTTTAGGGAATATTTTCCTAGCTTCTTTCTTTTTCAGCTCAAAGGACATGCTGAGATAGGTGTGGGTTTTCTGATGTATTTTGTCAGTTCTGTATACTTTTTCAGATTTTTGCTGAACCCTTGTAAACTCTTAGCACCCATTACATTACATTCTGCTAGTCTCTTCATGTCTGCTACCTGGTTTGAATGATCTCCTTGGGGTTTTTTTCAACCTGACTGCTGTTAACCTCATTTGCCAGTTAGTATTTACATCAGAAGATACAATGACACTTTCTTTGGTAGGCCTGCCACCAGGTTGGTTCCTCTGTCACAGTGAAAAGGTGTAGCGTGCTTGTTTCTAGGTAAAAAGTTATGTACATTTTTCATCTTTGTTGTCATTCTGTGACCAGGAGTTCCAGTAACTCCTTCTGGTTTAGATGTGAGAACTTAGAAGACTAACTGAGTTGCCCTGCTTCACTGTGACTGCTGAAATAGTGAAAATAATGTGGAAGGAAGAGACCAATTCCTGAATAGATTAAGGAACTTGAATCCTGTTTTTTCCCCTCTGTGGATTAATGAGGCAAATGTTCTTTACTCTTGGGACTTTCTATGGGGAAAAAGGAAATGTATCATTGTATCAGGGTTTATAGTCTCACTTGTCTAATTATTTTATATTATTACTATTTTCTGTTGTGCAGGATAGTGTTGAAGGTTCAGTTTCTGTTACTAAACAGAGAACAGGATCCATTGGAGATCGTCCAGCAAGACCTACTCTTTTAGAACAAGTATTGAATAAAAAGAGGCTGGTAAGTTTTGTGTTCTTAAAGGTTTTGAACACAAATAAAGGCAATCTAACAATGTTTGTCACCCTTGTGGAAGATGAAAAGTAGTTTAATGGTCCCCCACTAAGTGAGCAGATGTGTCAGCTTCTGTGTGAAGAATATCAAGATGACTAAATTTAACCATCACTGCCACATTAATTGAAGTTGAGTATTTTGGTAGGATTAAATAGATGTGGTTATTTCTTTAGGGTAACTAGTGCTTATGGTATAACAAATATTTTTGATTTGCTAAACCAACTTTTCTGTAAAGCTGTAGATAGAACAATGTCTGATGTAAGCTTTAATTACTGTGGTGTTTTAAAAGTTGTAGACCTATCATATCACACTTTAAATTGTGTATATATTTGTTGATAAAGCACACTGTAAATAAATATAAATAAAAATAAATGTGATATTTGTAGGCTGCATGAATAGCATGTGTTGTAAGTTTTTTAACACTTTTGTTACTCCTTTAAGTATATTTAAGAATTAAGCCAAATGAAGGGAAATGATTCAGTACTTACTGTTCATTACAACTTTCTATGTTACTGGTTTTACAGTCTCCTTTCTTCAGAAGCTGATGGTCCTATTTGCTTGTTCTCTCTGTTAGCTGTGCCAAGCAATTGAACAATTCTCAAAGTGCTGCAGTTCTTGTTCAGGCATTTGAAAAGGCTTTAAAGAAACATTCTATCAGTCTTAAGTATAAGGCTCTACAGATTTGTTTTCTTGAATTCTTTCCCAGTAGTAGCACCTATTTAATAATGATGTCCAAAACTCAGAGGAGTATATGTAACTCTTCAGTTTTTACAAGAAAAACGTAATGAGCTGTAGAGTTTTGGGTTGGTTGCTTTTTTATAGAAATATAATCACTATGGTAGCTATTGAATATATGTGAGTTCTTTAAAGCCTGCTTTTTTTTTTTTCTTGCAGTCCTTGCTCAGAAGTCCAGAAGTAGTGCAATTTCTACAGAAACAACAGCAACTCTTAAGTCAGCAGGCTTTGGAACAAAGGCAGCAACAATTCCAAGGAGCACCTGGGTAATTGGAACAGATCAAGGACCTGCAGATGTCTCTGCTGCTGAAGGGGGAAGAGGCTGTGTGTTTTATATAAATAAAAAGAATCTCAGTGTATAAAGGAAAACTAAAGTTGCTGCTTTATGTATTTTACTTGTTTCTTGTGTGCACTTTAGAGGTTTTGAGCTGCTTTTGAGTGTCTGCAAACTTGTGAGCAAATCTGGAGAAGTCTATTTTTTGATTAATTTTAAAACTTCATTTTAATGTTTAATTTTTTACTAATATAAACAAATTTGTATTAGTGTTTAGCTGTACAGCCCTTTCCTACCAAAGTCTTCCACTAAATTAACAATTTTCTGTGTAAGGATTTACTGTTGATCAAGTCACTCTTTGATGACAATCATTGAAGGAACTCTGTTACTTTCTACGGAAGTTGTGAAATGAAGTCCAGAACATGCCAGTCCAGTGGCATGACCTAACAGCAACTGCTCAGGGATGTGAGAAATTTATGTCCAGTGGAATCTTGCACTGAAGGCAAAGACATCATTCTGTCAAGAAGTCGATCCAGTGGCTCTGAAAAGCATACATCAGGTGATCCTCTTGCTCTGTATCCATTATCCACAAGTTGAGTAGATTTGAAATGCTTCATTGGCTGTGCAAAGGATGTAAAAGAATTTATATTTTAGAAGTCCAGAAGAGGTAAATATTCTTCTATTAAGGCAACTCATAGCTAATAATCTCTAGTGCTACACTTCTCAGGTGTGCAGCCAATTTAGATCAACTTGCAATTGATTTGGTTAAGAATCCAAATTCGGTATTACTTGAGTGTTGAATCCCACATTTTGTTTTTAAAACAATTTTCTATTAAACTATGTTTTAAAGTATTTCTTTGATATTGCAGCAGTTTGATCTAGTAAATTTCAGAAGTATTTGTTAGTCTTACAAATTTTTACAAACTGTGCTTTGTGTATGTATATAACATGTTCAGTAGAGATTTATTGTGTTTAGCATTGTGCAAGTCGTTCTTTAAACAAGAAACTAAAGAAACTTTGTATCAACAGTTCTGGACCAACAAGTGAGTGAGTAAAATCTTTGTTTTTCTTTAAAAAAACAAAGCCTGTTCTTTTTTTGTTCTGTGACATTTGTATGCTTGGGTTTGTTGGGGTTTTTCTGTACTAAAATGGCTAGCTCTGACTAGGTGGAGTTAAAACTGTTCTGTTCCAAGGCTATTGTTACAGAAATTTATTTTAGCTTTAAGTAGTAAAATCAGATTAGTCTTTTCAGTGTGTCATAATATATGTGGAAACATAATGGGCTGAACATGTAGAAAAAAGTATTTGCTTTTGTTTTAAATGGTCAGCTTATCAAAGAATTTAAGTGAACAGATCTGATTAAACTTCTTAAATACACAAACAAACTCTCAGAGTGGAAAGGGGGCAGAGGCAGTGTATATAAGACAGTGATTTGGTTCCCTCAGAACAAATGAGCACTGCTGAAATGTGCATAGAGATGTTCAGCACCATGCAGCTCATCTGTCCTGTATTTGTGGTAGTCTGTGCTACCGGTGCCTGACAGGCTGGTGCAGGTAGTAGGGACCTACTGCCCTGTTTAGGCAGAGTCAGATGGGAACCCCAAACCATGGGTGAACTCAGCAGTGTCTCTGTGGCTCCAAGACCATTATGTCTTCTCGTCCCTTGCAGCTGTTAATGCAGGAAAAATTAGTGAATTTTAGGAAGATTAAAACTCACCTTCTGGAACAGTGCACTCTGACTAGCTCTTTCTTATTTCCTTCAGCAGTTTGAGACCTGCATAGCTGCAAGTCTGTCCACCCACTAATGCTCATTAACTACCTGTCAGAGCAAGGCTGTAAGTTGAACCATCCTCTGGAATCTTCATATCTATCACAGGACAATCAGGGTTGCATACATTTTATAACATTCAGCTTTTCTGTCATACTAGTTTTCAGTCCATTTTATAGAATCTAGCATCCAACTCTGCTGGAAACTTCATCCCCCTACTCATTGAAATCACTGATTCCTCTTGCCTAAGACTGACTTGTATGACTAAATACTAATAATAATAAATGCCACTGGTGGTCAGGCTGGGACCTACAGCTTTTCAGGACCAGTCTCTTTCAAAGATAAAAATGGGAGACAACAAGGGAAAGAGCTCTTAAATCAGAAATATCTTTATTAACAGTAAAACACAAGACGTGAATAATCCCTTTTACAATAGAATAATTCCAGCCAAAGAACATGGGGTATGTTAAAAAGTGTTGTTCAAACATCAGACTAAATACATTGACTTCAGAATGCCTCAAATCAAATGCAGCAGCAGCAGGAATGCTTTGAAAATGTTCATGTGATTAGCAGTTGTTGTATCTTGATAAGACAGGGCATGGATCAGATGGCTCTGAGCTGCCCTGAGCTCTCGGGCTCCTGAAACTAAGCATGACTGAAATCTTTCATTCTCAAGACCCAGGAGTCCAAGTTGTGTTCTTTATACAGCAATCTACACTGTTAAAGAGTATCACTCTGAGTAATACTTCCTTCTGGATGGTGCAGATGTTTTGCTTTAATTCTGATGGAAAAGAGAGGGCAGGATTGTTCATAGATGGAAGTGACACTATTAAATCTGTTCATGATCCATGGTTCTTTTCTGGACCAGACTGACAGCTCGTACTTAACACAAAAAGCTCACACCCTGCTCAATTCCACCTTTTTGGCCCCTTGAGTGCATAGAACTTTGCAACCTTATGGCTTCATTGATCCACACAAAAAGGTTTGTTTCTTCACTTTGTCTCACTTAGCCCCATGTACATTAGAGAGGCGATACTGAAGTGAGGAATTAAATTGCTAACACTGACTTACCTGCAGAAAGGATGCTGGGGTACATTTAACTCACACTTGGAAAGTATTATAAATAATCAAAAATCTTAATTGCTTGGGTAAGTGAAGAAAATTTATCCATGTGCATTATCTCTGCTCATCACAATGTTTGTTCCCTTGCTCTTGTTTGCAAAGCTTCTCACATACATAACTGAATTAGTAAGATTCAGCACACTATAGCATAAAAAAATCTCCACTTTGAAATACGATGTGCTTACTACTGTGAAAGTGCAATGGGTCAGACTTTACCATTTTTTTTCCTGGCTTTCCTTTACGGATGAGGTCTGTGTTTAAAATTATTAACCACTTGGTCTGTTTCTTCCTATGCTATTCATCTGCAATATTATTTGAATACTAACATGGAATAGAAAATAGCAGCATCCATGGATAATAAAAACACCATGACTGAAGATCTAAAAACTGGTTCACAATTAGCTGCAAATGTTCACATTGGCTATAATGGAGGAGTGGCTGACTGGAGGGTGGAGTGGTTCTATATACCTTGCAAATTAGGTTTGTTATCTGTACAGGCACTGAGTTTGCAAGCATGGCCCAGGTACAAGTGGAGGTGTCCTCTTGATAGGGATCCCATAGGCCTTACCTTCCTAGAAGGAACGCGGAGCATCAGTACGGCAAGATAACATATGGCATGCATGCCCATGTTCCCTCCTCCCCTGTCCCTTCAGCCACTCAGTGCATCTCTGGCTACTGAAACTGTAAGTCCTCTATAAAACTCTCCTCAGCTCTTCAGAGGGGTTTCCACTCACCCAGAAGGATTTGGGTTCAGATGTTCAAGTAACAACCTCCTCTCCAGGCTTCTGCAGAAGCTTCTACAAGGAGCTTTCACCTATGGCTTGGAGAGCACGTGGGACATGTTACATTTGGTACATTTCTGATGATGTAACTCTATTCTGGGTAGCACTTCTCAGCTTTAAAAAATGGTATTTAATAATACCATTAAAGGTTATGGGGAGCTGGAGGGAGAGGTGAATANCATTCTACCCTCTGACTCTAATCTTTCCTCATTGTGTTTGGTTTGGGGTTTACTAAGTTAGGTTATGGGGAGCTGGAGGGAGAGGTGAATAGTACCGAGGATGTACGTTCTTTCCTGTGCTGAGCGCCATGTAGTGCTCAACTATTCCTGAAAGCTATAGCTGCACCCGAGAAGTCTCTTAATTAGCAAGGAAACTGGTCTTATACTTGAGACCTCTTCCAAGTTACTAAATTTGATCGAGCTTTTCTTATAAAACATTTCCATCCAGTCAAAAAGCAAAAAGCCTAAGCTGCCTCTGTAAATCCAGCTGTTTGTGCAACTCCTCAGTTACTGGTGAGACCTGATTTGTAGAGCTTATAGGCAAAGGTGAATGTTCTAAGCCAGGAAGAATAGGCAGATTAAAGTTATAGTCACAAATGCCTCATTGTCACCACGTTATGAGTTGAGCAGAGGAAATGTTTTACACTGCAAGATCTTTGCAGTGTTGATTTTAGGATGAGGGAACATTAATACCATGTAACTGTCCTGCACTGAACTTACACAGAAATAGCTGAGGATAAACATGCTTCATCCTGAAACTGCCTCTGCTAACACAGAACTCCTGCCTGTGACAACCAGTTACCATTGAATCTCTGCACAGAGCCACAGAATAACGTAGGGAAGGGATCTCTGCAGGCCATCAAGTCTGACACCCTGCTCAAGGCAGGGACCACTCAGAGAAGGCTGCCCAGGGTGGTGAAAGTCTTGACACAGTACCTGCTGGAGATTCCGGCTGGGGGCTGCAGTTCCTCTTCGTGTTGCTGATCCATTACTCTTCAGACTGAGCACAACAAAACACGAAAGGCTCATGCAGAGTAAAGACACTTGTGGCACAGCCTCTGACAGGGAGGCCAACCACACGCCGCACTTCTGGCTGCTACAGCCAGTGCTATAGTGAACCTGGTCAGCTGGTAGTGCACAAGGTTATGGGACTGAGCTATCAGAGCACCACTGAGTGGCTCCATGCAGTCAGTGTGTTAGATTTGCTTCCTTACTCTGAATGCAAAATGGCACATTAATACTGGTGCTGCTGAAGAACTGGCAGCAATTAAGCAGTCTTATTCTCTTGATCTCTTAATAGGAAAACACGTAGTCTGTGTACCATGATGAATGTGTTTTATGCCTCTGCCTGAGCAAACTCCCACTGCTGCCTCCTAGGAGTTCTCCACAGAAACTTTCAAGAGGGTTTGAACTATTGATGGCTCAAAAAACATTTAAAAAGAAATCTGGCTTTGACCAAGTAGTCTCCCTGTAAGTGGTTTTAAATCTTTCAGGAAGCCTATCTCTAAAGCTTGAGTATTACATTTAAAGGCTTTAAACTGACTACAGGTTGATAGGTTTATGAAGACTTTTCAGTAGAAAACACCTCCTTCCAAATGAGTAGACAGTAGAATGAGATACAAAGTTACATTGCTGTAAATGATGAGAAACCTGAAATTTTAACTGAGCTCAATTCACATATACTAGAGAAGCCTGTAACAGAGACTTTATTCAGAAAGAAAGGGAAATAAATGGCTTATATAGCCTTACCTTTTACCACTGCCTCTGGGTAGGGGTCACCTTCCTTACTTGTTTACCATATTCACTGTTACCGCTTCTCCCGTGTGATGTGAGCTCTCCCCTGCCCTTGGGAAGGAGCTGGCAGCTGTTGTGGGTTTGCACGGCATCTCATACACCACAGAGGCAACCAAAGTAAGAAATACTTCACACAGTGATAGCAGCCTTCCCAAAGGCTAATAACTCTGCCATGGCTGTTGGCTTTGAATGCCCAGAAGCAGATGCCTCGATCCAACTTTCAGCCATTAGTTAAAAATTTGCTGATATTCATCTCATCCTAATGCAGGCACTTGAAGTAGGCCAGAAGAATCATACTCCAGAAATGCCTCTTCACTTACCAGTTAAGGGAATATTAGAGTGACTACCTTTAATCAGATGTGTGTGTGGACTGCATTAAGCCAGATCCTGTTTGTACCAAGATAACTGTAAAAGTAGACATCCAAAAAAAGTGCTCTGAATTTACCAACTTCCATTTAAACCATACAGACACTTACTGAGCAAGCATCATTACTAGGCTGGGAAAGCCACTACACCTTCTTTTGGATGTGTTCAATGTAGCAGTCCACACTGGAGTTAGTGGCCCCGAGTTCTTCTACTCAATGGGAAAGCATAAGCATGCTCAGAACATAGTGTATCTCACCTACTTAAAAACCCTGCCTTCTGCTGAAACCAATGATGCCTCAGAAGAACCTACTTCTCTTCACTGGCCATCCAGTTGTCCTCTGATGCACTGGCAGCAAACTGGCTTCTGGAGATGCCCATGAACAGATGCACCTCAGAACATCCACCTCACTTTGCTCTCTGCTGGGAAGATGACAATGGTGGGAATGTCTAAAAGAAACCCCTACACTTCTCTCTCCATTAGAAGGAAAGGAGATTTCAGCCTAAAAGGCAAGGAAGAATCTAGGATAAGGGGCAGAGCTAGATTTTAGACAGCAGACGTGATTTTCTCTATCCTTAGCTGCCAAGAAAGCAAAAGGATAACCAACATGAAAAGCACAAGGAAATTACTGAAGAAAGGGCAATAAACATGCTAAAAATCATGTTACCAGTACCTTGGTACAGTGACACTGACAACAGAAGGAGCTGAGGAAAATGGCTTTTTCCAAACTGATCTCTCTCAAGTCTGCTGAACAGTCAATGTCACACTTGGAATTCCTGTGTAACAGCATCATTGGGTTTCATCGCTGCAGGAGATTGTAAAGCTCTTCCTATCCTATAGTAACATTGCTGACATCAAATGGTGACAGAACAGGGTTCTTCAGAGTTACAAATTTCCTATGCAACTTGCTATTACTGCTCCAACTTAACAGTAGTTTATCCTGTGCCCTACAAATTCTGCAGGCAGCTGAGGATGCACTCAAATGCAGTTCTTCTGCTCTGTTTGTAATTACCATCTCGTAACAGGTATTACATAGCATCTAAAACACAAGAAAAGTCTTTCCAGTGAATGTTATTTCCTTTGCATATGTGACATAGTTGAAGATTTCAGACATCCTCTTCTAATTATGCTGTAAAATGTGTAGCACCAGATATTGTGTGAGAAACATTCTGAAACAGAAACATTTTGTAGAACTTTTTTTTCCCTCAGGATACTTCTGGTGTGTTCTAAGGAGGAATGAGATTGGAGAAGTCATCACTCTTTCAGACCCTTAAAGAAAACAATTTTCAGCCAACTGTTTGTTATGCCTGGAAAGACATAATCCTCTACCCTTACAGCAAGGTGACTGGGACAATCCAAATGTAATATGAGTTTCACCTGCCTCCTCAGAAAAGGTTACCAAATGAACAGCATTTTGTAAGGCTGGCTCTGAGGGTGACAGAATGGGCCACAGGTTTCTCTGCTTACAGAAGGACCACAGACAAGCAGCTGTTAAACAAGGTTCTGCACATAGATTCACTCTTTGCTTCTTCATGGCTTACATTGCCTCACAAACCTGTGCAGGTGAGGCAAAAGCTCTTCAAATGCTGAAGCCTCTATCTAAGATGAGCAACCATCCATGGTGATGTACAAAGTGACTGGCAGGGAAGTCCTCTCTGTCAAACCTGAGCGTTGCAGCCAGATCCTGACTGCCACCTCCTTCCCATTGCATCCTGTGAGCATGGGGCTTCCTGTTCCCAGCATGGAGACTGTGCCAAGTTAAACGATCATGATTTGGTTCCTCAATGCACACTTCATTTCCCTTTTTGGAATCACAGTTCAAGTCCCTTTGAGACATATGTATCCTTGATATCAGCACAGTAGTCTAACTACAGACAGTCCTAACTTTAAAACAAACTACATCAATACAGGATAATGGATAGGATTCAGTTTACATGCCAGATACATATGCAAGTATGTATGTACTTTGCAAAAAAAAGGACTGGAAGTTAATTAGTTCTTAAACTTATAGGTATATATTTCAATTTTTTGGTTTTTCTTTTTTCCTTCTTAGGAGCTTGTTGCTCTTCAGTGCAGCAGTACCATACACTACTGTGGGAACAAGTATCAGACTACTTGCTTGTGTCCAGAATGCTCTGATAAGGCTCCAGTGCTGAACATGTCCCGAGGGCTCTCTCCTCCTGCCAAATCCTAGAGGAGATGTCTCAGCCCCTCAAAGGATCTGTTGTCCCATCATGCTACGAGTACAGAGAGAGACTGGAATTGCAGTTTAGACCTTCAGTTCACTAGATAAAAGTCATCTCTATGCATAAGTCCTGTGCACCACCTAAGGTCCTCTTTTAGACCTGAAAATAGGATGTAGATGTGTATAAATGGTGTAGAAATCTGACTTTGGTTGCCTGCAGAGGGGTGAATTTCACCTACTAGGAACAGCTACAGCCAGTTTCTGAATCTGCATGAGAGTGCTGAGAATTCACACCCTTTACTGCCTTGGCTGGGGAATGAAGATGCTCACAGGAAACGTTTGACACTTTTGCAGGAATTTGGCTTATTTTGTCCTACAGAACAGATATGCTATACCTGATTTCCTAAACTTATTTTACTGGCATCAGAGTAACTAGAAACCACAAAATGTAGCATGAAAAAAAAATTAAACAAAGGAGAGTAGACTATGTATAGATATATTTACATCTACATACATCTACATAGAGAAGCTTCTGTTCACTGGAAATCTGATAAGCCACTGCCTGCAATAGCATCCATCCCAAGGGAATTCTAGAGATGATTCTTAAGAGACTGAAGAGATGGGGTTATGAGGTGAGCCCATCTGTGTCAGCACCTTATCCAGCCATTGCAATGGTCCATGCAGGTGGATCTCAATCCAGCAGGGTGTGCTTGTAACATCTTGGCGATGATACTCTGCTCCCCAGCCCTATAAAAGCATCAAAGGACCAAAAAGTGAGGGTTTAAAAAAACACAAATTAAATCACAAGTTCCATGCTGACAGTCTAACACACAACTACAGGTAGTCCATCACCCAAGTTTCCAAGATTTAATGCTTTATCCTAAGGATAATTTTCTCTAGGAACTTTGCTCCTTTTTTAAGGTCTTCATTATCATAGGTATCAGGGACTCTATAAAAGTAAAAATGCTCAGTCACACTTCAGGTGCTGAGAACAACTTGCATGGAAAGGCCTGTTTTCAAGTTGGCTGCCTGCAAACAGCCCGTGGGGAATGGTCCCTGCTGTTAGATATGTGCCCCTTTTGGAAAGCCAAAAAGCAGGCCAGGCCCTGTGATAACACTTTAAAGGAACAGGGAATGATCCTGGGCACTGCTTCATTTATTGGTAGAGACACATCCTACAAGTCTGAGACTCTAGAGATTCTAGGTATTGATCTGAACCTCTGGAAACTTGCAACAAGATTCCTAAGTACCATACTTAAGCCATGTGCAGACATTTCACATAGATTTTCTGTCCTTGAACAGATCTTCTTTTCCCATGGGAGTGTTCAATGTGGGAAGTCCTCCAGTAATTTCTCCAGCTCTTTTGGGGAGAGCAGAGATATGGAGCATCTGATAGAAGATGGGGATGTGGCACTGGCAGGGAGAAAAGAGAACCAGAATTCTCCATCCCTCAAGTTGGCACAGTGACTGCTTTTTAAGCAGGCAGCTTTGTTCACAGCAACACAAGACATCCAAGTCACAGCCCAATGTCTCACAGCTCACTGGCTGTCTCCTTGCCAGGACTAAACTCTGATTTCCATAGGGCAATGTGTAAAACACAGTCCCACTGCAGGATGACAGTCTTTATTCATGGGCCACTGATCAGAGAGGCTGAGCCTTACCTATGGTTCTGCTCATCTGGCAGGCTGATATTCTTGTCATGAAGAAAGGGGAGGGAGATATATATTAAGATTGATGCCTGCCAAAGGTACCTAAACTGTAGAGTGCTGAACAACTCAGACAACTGAGGCTGCCAGAACCCACTTCTCTAGATGATCTGCTGCAAAACTAGGATCAACACCAAAATAAGATGCCATAACAACTGGTCTAGATAAAAATCCATTTCTAATGGATTTCTTCTTAATGAAGAAACGGGGAAAGAAAGCGGAAGAGTAAGGTATGGACCCACCAAAGCCCAGACAGTACTTTTTAAAGAGGCAGCATTTTTCTGAGCTGCAGAGCATTTATCATGCTGGAAAAGGCCTGTGTTCACAGGCACCTCAGAGTAACATTTTGGAAATATTTGCATAAAATGCCATTCTTTAAATCAGTGAAGCCAGACTTCTGAGTTCGTGAAGTTTGAGATACTCAGCTGCCAGAAAGGCAAGTATCAGAGGAGTTGGTGCAGAAAGTGGGTGGAATAGGAATGACAGGTTGCAAGCACAACCTGCCCAATTTGGAGGAGGCTGGCAGTGGGTGCAGGTGGTTGCCCACCTCCCTCTGCTTTCATCTCCCAGCCATACACAGTGCTCCTGGTTTGGGCTCCTGGCTGGAGCTCCCAGCCAGGACAGGTCCTCCTGTGCCTCCTGGACATTATTCTGGGGCCACAGGTAGCCTCCTTCATCCCCAGGGCTGAAATGAAGCCAGAGTTGCCACTCTCTTAATGAGGGAATAAAATGAGAATGACTTGCAAAGCTGTGGTGGCTTCGTGCAGTGGAGCTTGGCCAAGTCTGTTGGGTCACCTCCTTAGCCCCAAGACTTGGAGAAATGTGGGAGGGAGGGTGTTGGGTTCAGACCTCGACTTGAAGTAACTCTCTGTCTCTCCACTTTGTGCTTCAGCTGCCTCATCTGTGGAGAGGGAACAACAGCCATCCTGCTCTGGTTATCAGCAGTGCTCAGTGGATGCAAACTGCTGTCACTGGTGATACACTCACATTTGCCTGAGGGTTGAGCTCCTCCCAGCCGCTCTGTGGGCACAAAAAGGGTATCAGAGGTGACAGGACCTTCACCTCCCTCTGTCCCATGTCCTGTCACCACAAGACGATGCAGTCCTGGCAAGTTTCTGCTATCTTGGTCCCTACCCATCCCTGCCCCCCAGCAAGTAGTTCAAAAATTGGTGGGGTAGGAAGCAGGGTCTTCAGCCTTTCAGCTCTGCTTTCCGTGTGGGCTGCAGGTGATTAGCAGCATCTGGGGAATCAGGGGAGAAGCCACATGACTGCCATGCATCTAGGGGCTCTTGATATGTGGCCTTGACAGACCACATACTCCTTTGGGCAGTGCATGCCCAGCACCCAGGGGCATTCCTATCCCCAGACTGAACACATCTGGGCTCACACCCTGGGAGAGAAATAGTTTGAGAAGACTGAGTAGAGGAAAGGGTTTTTGCAGACCAGGAAGGCAGGACCTAGATGAGATTTGCATAGCCATTTTTCTAAGGTCATGGGAAATGGTTCAAAACAACTCCTTCTACTGGTCTTCAGGTGCCTGAGGCATTATAATGACTGCTATTGTTTCAACAAAGCAAGGTGATAATATGGCAGCACCATTATTTAGTGCATCAGCACCACCATTTCTGCTGCCATGCTGGGCACGGAAGCAGATAACACATCAAAGAGACTGCCCCGTGAGCTGCTGAGATAATGAAAACATTTGGTTACACTACCTTTACAAACACCCAGCCCATTCCTGTCTTCCATTAAAGAAAATGCTGTTTGTTGGGGTTTTTCCTTTTTTTTCCCCTACTGCTTACATGTGAACAAGATGTCAGTTCCTTCCCAAGAACAAAGCAACAGCATGGTCATTGGCAGGGAGATTTTGTCTTGGACAAAGTTACAGGGCACTCTTAATAAAATCTTAGAGAGCTATGGAGATGAGTCCCCAAGGATGGCTGGAAAGAATCTAGACCAGAAAGCTGCGTGGGACTCATCTGCTTTGCAGAACATGGGGGAACTGGGTTCCAGCCTGAAGCAGTTTGGTAGCATCTTAGATGTGAATTCAATCAGCTTGATTCAGTCATTTGTATAGAACCAAATCTGCAAGACAAAGGGACATGCTCAAGCCACTTCTTACAGTACCTAGCAGGCCCAACTGGCTCCTAATAGTGCAACTTTTCTACTTTGCAGGCTGAACATTGCTGCCAGCTCTTCCCAGCAGCACTACAAGACATCAGTCTAGCACAACTGTAAAGAGGCTGGATCCACT
Organism: Bucco capensis; assembly: GCA_013396975.1. Taxonomy (NCBI): domain Eukaryota; kingdom Metazoa; phylum Chordata; class Aves; order Piciformes; family Bucconidae; genus Bucco; species Bucco capensis. Next base: position 74,289 of record VWZO01017931.1, read on the forward strand.
TGCCATTGTCTGAGGTTTAGATGCTACAATAGGCACCTAAGTAAATCCTAAGTGCTAAAGGAGTCAAGAGATCTCATTCTGGTGAGAAGGCCATTCAGAGGATTTAAGAAACTCCCACAAAGACTGACACATCACACAAAGAGCAGTCAGACTGAAAAGTTCAAATATAAAAGACATGGCTTTGCTGGCCTCCTGTTTCTTCAGAGAATGGGGCAAGGTCATAACGTTCTTTTGAGTTTTGTATTCTGATTGCAAGAAGCCTCTCTGGTCATATGGCTGGTCAGAGTGAATGTCATCATTAGTGAAGACAATCTCTTGCCAGGGATCAGACAGGTGGCAAACAAGAACTCCTAGCAAGCTCAGTGGGGGCTGAAGGAGGACCCAGTGTTTCTCGACTGAGACTATACATACCAATCTATAGTAATGGTGGGACTGTAAATTAGTCTAAGACATAAGGACACTCTGCAGCTCTACCAAGCTCTATTGCAAACTAGTAACTACATGAGATATCACAACTGCCTAAGATATGTGCTACAACATTTACAGGTTGCTAAGCCCCTCTAACTTGAGCTTTTTATGCAGTCAATGGGAGAACATCACCATGTGATCCCTGCTTTTTTGACAAAAAGCCTATGGAATACCTAATTTTTGGACTCTTAAGAAATGTCCAGGTTGACCACAAAAGCTACTGATTTTAAGCATCTAGTTGTTTAAGGCAATACTGGAAAACAGGCAGTCTGAAGTGCTATTTGCAAAATAGGTGTCTAAATCCCCACTTGGGAAGGATTTGATGGGGTCTGGTTTTGCACCAGAGCTAGCAAGTGCTGGGATTTGCCTTTTCAGAAATGCAAGAGAAAACAAGGAATCCTTACTTTAACAAAGCTCATTCGAATAGTACACATCTTGGTCAGCTCATACACTACTTCAAAACCATGGTTGACTGACTGGGCAAGCAGCTGGGCAAAGAGTTGATTGTTGAAGATCTTGAGGCTGCAGCCACTGGGGATCTTGCAGACAGTGGCTGGGTGGAAACCATGCTGGTAGTTACAGTTGCGGCTTTGCACAAAAATACTGCTGTCACTGACACATTCAGCATAAACTTCTCCACCAACATAGTAAAGATGAACACCTTGAAAAAAGGAAAAAAAGAACGTGTGTTATTTTTCTGTTCTTCACAACATACTTTATACAAGTAATTCTTTAACTGTTCTCCTGGGGTGAGCATACAAGCCCAGGATCATTCCAGGCACTCACTGCCTATACGTTGCCTTTTAGAAGAACTTAAACCATGTGCATATCCATACCTCTATACAATAGACCCACCAACATTAAGAAGAAATTGTCATAAACACTATTTTGAGGCACTGGTCTAGGAGAAAAAACAGTCTTGGCACGTGCTGTTTCTCTGTGCAGGTTGGATTACTTCTTCAACCTAACAGCGTAATACTTTACGACAACACACACACATAGATATCAAACACATGTCAACCATATACAAAGCATGGATCAAAACTGTCAAAGAATTGACAAATCTGTTATGCATTACAATTCTAATTATATTTTCATTGTTGAGTACATCTGTGCTGATCAAGATCCAATTCACTGCATGCTATTTTTTTCTACAGGATCCTATCACACACCATTCAAATACAGCATGGTATGTACTTAAACTTTTGCTTTACTCCACCATATCAGAAGCATGTATCTGAATTTATATAACACGACTTTCTCATCAAATCCTGTTCACAGTGATCTTTAGCATGAAAATTACTCATTTCCTCCTGTACTTTTCAGTGCCCAACACTAATTCTCAACTTTTTACCATGCCTTGGTGAAATGAAGATAGAAGTATTTCTATCCATTCAAAAACTCTGGTCCCCTTAGGATGTCTACTTGAAAATATTAATGAAAATATTGCATGAAAATATACCTAAATGACTGGGAGAATTTGTGTCAGCCAAATTCAGCAACTTTCAAGTAAGGAATACTGTGTGAGCTAATTGTTTAGGTGCCTTCTCTAGTTAATAGATGATGAGAGGCACTGTGACTAGATGATTCCCTCCATTCACTATGGAGTGCAGGCTCACAGCCAGCTTAAACTGATGGAAGTCTCAGCAGGTGCTCAAAAGGCTCTCTTGTTCCCTGTCTCTGCTTCTTTCCACACTTGCTTCCATTCTGGCAGGAATGGCTGGAGATTGGGCTGCCACCCAGATGGGGAACTGAACCAGCTAATAAACTTAAAAACAAACAAAACAAAAAGATTTGTTTGCAGTGAGATCTTCCTCAGTGCAAGCATGGCAATGAGGACCCAGACTGCTTAAATGTGAGCATGAAACCACACACTGAAGGGAACCAATTCATCCTGGGAATAAGCCTAGACATTCACCCTTACCACAGCTAGATTAGGTTAGATAAACCTCCCACACGGCCAAGAAAAGTGGAAGCACTCAGTTCTTTATTCTCATCAAAATCACCACTAAACAAAATTAAAATCCTCCCCTCTATTCCCAGGGATGGCATTCAAACCTTTACATACAAATGCACATGTTCACAGAGTCTCAGTGGATTGCCTGCAAAACTGGTGATAACTATGCTTTAATATGACTATGCTTTAACAAATTCAGTTGTGATTAGCTTTATTCCTGTTGTTTTTCATACAAAAAAGACTGCTTACATATTCCCAGTCTCTTCATCATTCTGTGATCATGACAGCAAGGGGAAGCAGCACATCCTTAGGACAAAGCCAGCCTCTAAACTGAAGTGGGAAAGGCTCAGGGAAAAGTAGGTTGAGTACAAAAGGGATCTGGGAAAAATATGTTCTCCCATAGACTTCTCAGAAAGGAACCTTAAAGTCTGTCTTCAAGCCCTCACTTAACTTCTATGCACCCATGGTATCTCAAATGAGATGCGAGTGGCAGGAGGTGTAGTGCACTGGGAACAGCAGTGAGATGACAGCTCCATCAGACCAGTCATCAGTTCCAGCCCAAGTGCACCAGACATTATGGGGTGTTGCACACTTTATCCATTTCCCACAGAACAGAAAGGAGACATAGGTCAACTAATAGGAGTTAAAGGGAAGGACTGAAAACACAAAGGTCCTAGCTGACCTTGATGGAATCCATATAACTTTCTGAAATAAACAGAGTGAGAACACAGGATAGGGAGAGAAGGATAAGGACAAAAATATTGACCACATTCCAAATCTTAAGGTGTGGCCACTTCTGGATGCTAAGGTGAAAAATTTCAAAGGCTGGATTTTTGGAGTGTATTGAGTAACCCAACTTCTGGAAAAAATGAATGCTTCCAAGGACATTGCCCAAACTGTGTTCTGTTATAACAAAAGCACCAAAGTCACTTCTGAAAGTAGAGGCTACAATTTGCTTTTTCCTTCAGGACTTTTTCAAAGCACTAAATAGAGTAGTAATGAAATGTCACTGTGCATTTCTATACTTCTGGTATTCATTCACCAGCAACAAGCACCCTCAAGGAAGCCAAAGCTGAAGACATATTTGTAGAAGACCAAATCAAAGGTCCGTATGGGTTAGTGAGATTTCAGTGCTCTCTGCAGAAACTGGAAATTCAGCAGTCTCCAAGTATCCACATCTTTTTGACACACTGAAGTCCCCTTTTTGTCCTTGAAGTCTGACTGCTGAAACAGGTCCAATTGCTAGGAGATGCTGCATTGTGTTCTGGATTGTTTTTAGCTTTGATGTGGTATTTCCAGGAAACCGTTTCACGCTGATATACTAGATGACAATTCACATATCCTTATCCTACTGAGCTAATCTTGTTTACTCACTCTTTTTTTCTCCCCTGTTAACATGTGACAATTGTATCCATTTCAGTAGCTTTCATCTGTCCAGCATGCCTTTGAACTACACACTTTTGGAACTGCTCTGTGCTCTTCTGCAGGCCTGTACTGGTGCCACTTCTACTCCACTTGAAAATGTTTTTCTAAGATTTGCATAAACAGGGACGACCAGGAAAATTAAGGATCTCTGATATACTAAGCTCCTCTCTGGGCAACCTGCTCCCTTCCCTTAGGCAGATTCCTAGTGTAAGACATTAAAGGACTTTTAATCAATGAAGACAGATCTTCAGATTTGAATGGATGAGGACCATGAGCATTTATCTCATTTTATTTCTGTTCTGTATCTATCTTCCTCTTCTTGGGCAAAAAGTCACAGGATGTAACATTCTCAAAAGACAGCTTTGACAGGGATCTTTTGTCACTCGTCTTCTAGGGCCAGGCTCAGCTTTGATCTACACTCCTCTAACAGCCTATGCTGATAGAGAAGCTTTGCTTTATTTTCTGAATAAGTTAGAACTAGATACATTTCCACCCCTCAAAACAAACTACTATGACAGATACTTCTAGCATCACACTGGCTTCACATAGTGCATCTGCAACATAAGTGCTTTCCCTTCTGGAGAAAAGTGTAAGAGCTAAGTACAACATCCCCTGCACTAGCCTTCAGGTTCACTGTTGTTTGTAGAGAACTACGTCAGGTTTGTCTCAGAGCTTCCTCATATTCAGTCATTCAACACTAGACTATCAAGAGCCAATTCAAATACTGCTCTAGGCCTGGGAAATGAGGTGAGGTTGACAAGATAACAGGAGTGGAACAATTAGAGTTAATTAGCCAGTGGGAAATCCATTCCCAGGCAGCTTCTGGTGAGAGGCTGGGTTGGCATGATAATGACTCTAGACTGGATATACCAGAATAGGCAAAGCTTCATCTGCACAGAGAAGTGGCCAGTACAGGGCTTCTGACTCACCACAACAAACAAAAATTCTGGGATGTTACCAGTCTCTATATCACCCTAGTGAGCTGGGATGGAGTGTGCGCAACCACGCATGTCCAGCTATGCTCCTCTTACTTGCTGCCACTAGCATATGACCCTGCATGCACAGGGTATACATACACCAGAAGTGAAGCACACAAGGAGAACTGCTGGAGGAAAAATCCAAGACTTAGCTTTTCTGCCAAAAAGGTGACAAGGTAGAGAATCAGACTTGTAGGATGGAAAAAGCTACAAAGGCGACTCTGGTAGTACTCTTCAGCAGAGTAACTCAACTACTAAGTGTTTCATCCATCTCCCTTTGTTATTTGGTGGGAGGAGAACCAGCCCTGAGGCACCAGCAATTATCCTTTTAGTGGCATTTCAATGGCAATATTCCCAGTTGCCAGAAGCCCTAATAAATAAAATGAAAATACATACTGCTAAATTAGAGCACACAACTATAAACATCATTTTTCTCTTCACTGGCCAAGTAAATAGCTTTTGTAAGGAGCTACTCTGCTGATTGTTATCCAGTCAGAAGAAAAGCAGCTGATTCTTTTCTATTTCAGAAGTAATCTCAGAGCTTTGCTTTTAAGACAAGCACATCTGACAGATCAGCTAGGTTTGTTAATGCAGTGCATGGGGTTCCTTCAGGCTTTTTAGATTCCCACTTACCTTTTCCTATGTGTCTCCTGGTGTTTTCTATAGTAGAGTTGCGGTTTACATTTGAGAGCAGTCCCAGGCAGAATCTGTTTTTGTTATTTGAGGGATCTGTAAATCCATCTATAAGGATACTTCGAGAGGAAGCCTGGAAGGTCTCCCCTACCCGGTTGTTGAGTTCATAGTAAGCAACTGAGCACCAGTGTTGGGGTTCCTCATAGCAAACAGGCCGAAAGTCTGTAGGAAATAAAATTATTCAGCTGCTCAGGTCTCAGTGATACTTTTTAAACCATCATTCTCTGTTGTCTTTTCTCCCTCCCTCCCTCCCTTGCCTACACCCCTGCCTCTTCATCTAAACAGTCATTTATGTCACACTTCAGTCCAAGAGCAGCTTCTGTTTCTTCTTAATTTTATGACTGAAACCTCAAACATGCAAAGTGCTGGTACACCAGCTTAACTCTAAGCTTCTGAAGAGTTCCACTTGTTCTTGAAAGTGATAACTCCACTGCATTAAATCAGTCACAGGCTGACATTCCTTGCTGAACTGGGGCCCAAGCTCTATACTGAAAATAGTAAGGGATACATCTGCTCTGCACACCAGCAGGAGCTAGGGATGACAGATGGGCTCAAAACAAGTCAAAACTGAGCCAAGCCTTCAACTTAATACCAAACTCTGAAGTTCAGAAGTAATCAATCACTCCCCCCCCAGGTTTTTGCATGCTTTGGGGCTTTCCGCTTCTCTGTAGGACTGTAAGCAGAAATGTCAACAAGGTCATTTCTTCTGGATTTACCCCTGCCCAGGCTTTCTAACTCAAAGAAAGGGAAAGGCTCAAAAATGTAACAGAATCTCTAAGCCTCATTCATTCTACAGGAATTAGTGAGAAACCTTATCCTGTCTGCCCACCAACAGGCATGTGAGACCCCTGCCCCCAGAGAACCTCTGTGCATAACCTCTAATAAGCTTCCAACTAATATTCACTTGGGCAGTGATCAGGGATAGCGAACTACGGTAAAGAGATTAAAGTGTCTTGACAATTTATTTGAGTGGTGGTGTCTGATAACTATTCTGTGTACCCATCTGTAATTAGCACTATCACCCTCATCTTCCTTCTGCTCCAGTTCTGTAACACATACAAGTTCCTCACGGTTTCATTATTATTTTAATGTGCATGTGTGTGCACAGTGCTCAGTCCTCATGCCATAAAGGACATTTGTTACCACAACAATATGCTGGGCTAAAAGAGCAATAGTGATTTTTCCTTTGCAGTAGCAGGAAGCCAAAGGAAAACCCAGCAGAGGAACTCTGCAGCAATGGGCTTTGAATGGCAAAGGCATCAGCTGGCACTACTAGTCTGGAGATAGCTGGGGAGGTCATGAAGTTGCTTTCAGTGAAGTGAGGAAGATCCCAGACCCTACCACTCTGACCATCCACACCCTCTCCCATGAAAGCATTCTTACATGAGGACAAAGAGCTTGACCTTCTATAAAAATCTTGTTGTGCTTCACTAGATGATGTTCTGTTCTTTTCTAGCCAATCAGTAATGTAACATAATACAAATATGGCAGTAAGAAAGGTCCCAACCACAAGGCTTTAAAGTACTTGAAACCCAGAACTAATGGTGATAAAGAAATCAGTTCTGATATTGATAGTGCTCTTGTGTGTTATATTGCTTCACCATCCTTGATTTGATATCTTTGTCTTTAAAATGTAGATATAACAGTGTTTGCCTTCACTAACAGCTTTCTAACTGTAATAGCCCATGGATGGAAAAAAGGTCTAAACTCTAACTTTGCACACAATTGACTGAATTCTTAAATCAACCTATTCTGCTAGCTAATGGATGGGTCTAGTACACAGCCTTACTGCAAAACTGTCTGAAACCTGTTATTACAGATCACTGAACCTTCATGTTCAAGTAACATTGGTTTTTGCTTAACAGTTTTTCTTTGAAGAATAGTACAAATGGTTATTTACTTTCAGCTTCTCCATCGGCAGATTTACCTCCATTGGGCAAAGACAGCACTAGTTGACTTGCAGCTATTGCATCCATTGATCGCCCATTGTGGGTTCCTGGAGGTTCTCTTGCATGGTAAGGTGGGGGTGGAGTTTCCACTATTAGAAAGAAGGAAAGAAAGAAAAGAAATACAAAATTTACCAATCAACACATTGGTAAATTCTCCCTAGCTTTTCCTGGAGAATCCTTAACTTCTTCAGCATTGTATAGCTAGAGGAGGACTGGAAACAAAGTGCAAATCTGAACCTGGCCTCCCTTCTGTCTCCAGATTAAAACCATTCCATGTTACAGAACCACAGAATGTTAGGGGTTGGAAGGGACCTCTGGAGATGTCTAGTCCAACTCCCCTGCAAGAGCAGGATACCTGTGCAGGTTGCACAGGATGGTGTCTAGTCGGGTTCCAAATATCTCCAGAAATGGAGACTCCAGCAGCTCCCTAGGCAGCCTGCTCCAGTGCTCCACCACCTTCATAGTAAAGAAGTTCCTCCTCATGTTAAGATGGAACTTCCTGCGTGCTAGTTTTTTCCCCATTGCCTCTAGTCCTGTTATTAGCTACCACAGAATGTTCAGGGAGGATGGGAAGGAAGGGCTGTTATGTTGGATATGATGCACTTGAAAAAAAAAAAAGGAATAGGCTGGCTCTCCTGGTTTGTTCAGTCTCCTATCACAGAGCAATGTATTTGATGAAAAAAATAAGAAAATGTATCAACTCACAACATGTCCAGCTCCTGATTTGTTTCATTTACAGCACAGTAAGCTAGAAAACTGGTGACTTTATAGTGGGGATTCTCAAGAAAGACAGGAGGTTTTAGAAAGCCAAACAGGCTTCATCTTCATATTAGAAAATGTTGTCATTTCCTGCATAGACATTAAAATCATGTAGTTTGAGTCATCTGAGCAGAAACTCTGAGTTTGAGTATAAATCACAGCCATATACAAGCTTGCAGGACTAAGGGCCTCTTTACAAGTCCAGGATTTAACTTGGTTCCAGGTTGAAACTTCCCCTTGTGCCTAGGTCAGACCTGTTGGCTGGCCCTCAAAACAGAGCAAATTGACCCAGAGTGGAGTAATGTTGACTTGTGTCTTGAGACAACCATTGAATATTCCAAGTAAGTGCTGCACAAGACTGTTATTCTATTTAAGCATTGCTCAGGATTTAGGAATTTCATACACTATATGGTATTTCTAACACATAGATGTCTCCTACAGAAAATGCAACAAGCTAGAATAGTAAAACAAAATCAAGAAAGAATGGAATAGAATACAAGCCACAGAAAGGAACATAATGTGGTTATGCAGGTATTTTTGATGTCTACACCTAAGCCACTCATCATAAGCTCTCCTTACACCTACTAAAGAAAACCAGGCACCCGCAGACACAGCTACTTTAGACACAGACCTTCAGATGCAATGAATCTTGTTCTAGGAGTGCCTGTTTTTCTCCACTGATTACAGAGACAGCACAGATATTTGCATTGTTGACATCTATATTTGGTCACACCAATCCCACTCTAGGTTGTTGATGTAACTCCAGTTTGCTTCAGAGTCTTCCATCCTGATTGTTACACAGGCAAATTATTCTTATCAGTATGCCATGTGCTGTGATATACAGTGGTTGAGCCACTTCTGTTTTTAAGTAGCTTTGCAAGGTCCCAAGTTCAGTTAAACACAGAAGTCAGAGACATTACATAGTTGCAATGGGGCCTGATTTACCTGTCAGGACCAGCTCCACTGAATCTAGCTTGGTTACACAGAGGTGAAAGAAAAAGATGGGAGAAGACAAGTTCTACTACTTGCTGCAAAGTTTAAATGTTGCTAAATATGATTTAATCTGAAGCACAGATCTAGAGAAGAAATGAATGAAGATGAATTCAATAAATGGAAAGAAAAAACAGCACACTGTGTTGAAAGTGTCCAGCTGAAAAGGAAGTCAAATACAACAAACAGTCTGTAAAAATAAAAACCTTCCTTGCACTTAAAACCAGAACAGGTATATAATTAAGGACATGAATTTAAATTCTTTGTAGCTGAGACATTAAAACACTAAGCTAGAAGATTCTGACCTGAATTAATCTTTGTGAAAAAGCTGAGATCATTGAAACTATTTGAGAGTTAGAGCAAAGTGCAGAAGTGAATGTGAATCATGTTCTGATATTAAAGCTAGCTCTCAGCTGTGTTGCATGACATCATCTTGGCATATCACAAACAATCTGAGTGACATAACCCTGCTGGCCTCAGAACTCTGGAGCTGATAAAACACCTTCCAAAGTCATAGGAATTTGCCTGGTGCCTTTACCAAGTGTTGTGCCAGATTGTTAAACACCTTATTTTTCTGAAATGTATACAGTCACCATACATTAAAAACTGCTTCTGCGTAGCAATGTTCCCACTTTATTCTGTCTCTCTTTATGGAGTTTCTAACGCTCTCTATCCTGACCACCTTTATTAGAAGTGCCTAACTTAGGTGTTGCAAGTGCTCTTCTCTGTGGATTGTATCAGAAGGTTGGATGGGCACCTCTAGGCAGAAGACAGCCTGGTAGACCTGCTCATCACCTCAACTTTCACCTTACAGTAGTCATGAAATCTCACTCAGGCACTTCTAGGAGTGGGAGGACTATAGCTCTTAGTCCCTTCAGCATCTGTCAGCAGGACTGGGAGACAATACTAAGAGAAAGTCACAAGATATCATGTTCCAAATCCATCCTGTCCAACAGTAGCTAAAGCTTGGGAGGAGCACACAGACCTGATTCCCAGGCCTGGCAAGAACCTCGGCTGCCTCTGTCAAGGATGTCTGAAAGCCCATTCTTACCTGTGAGCTGATAGGGACTTCCTGGTCCAGAAGAGCTTCCTGGTGAGTTGGGGTAGCTGATGCTGTTAGGTGACTGGGAGAACATGTGGCTGGGTGATGATGGAAAAGGGGTGCATGGAGGATGCTGGAAAGAATCAGGATAGGTGGCATTGTGTGGCATCAGCGGCTCACTGTGCAGAGAAGTGTTTCTAAACTTGGCAAGGAGGCTGAGGTGAGGGTTAAACTCACTGTGTCTTGGAACAAGAACAGGAGGGAGGACTGAAAATACAAACAAAACCAGAAAAAAAATGTGGTTAAAATTGCACTCTTGGAAGTATCTCTCTAAGTTAAAAAGAGGTATATTGCACGCTGCCCAAATTTTGCTGTCACAGAATCACAGAATGTTAGGGGTTGGAAGGGACCTCCAGAGCTCATCTAGTCCAGCTCCCCTGCAAGAGCAGGATACCCTAGAGCAGGCTGCACAGGACAGCACCTAGTTGGGTTCCGAGTATCTCCAGAGATGGAGACTCCACCATCTCCCTCGGCAGCTTACTCCAGTGCTCCACCACCCTCAAAGTAAAAAAGTTCTTCCTCATGTTAAGATGGAACTTCCTGTGTGCTAGTTTTTTCCCATTGTCACAAGTCCTGTCACATCTACACACAAGCCACTGAAAGGCAGAAAACCTGTCCACAAACAAGCATCAAAAGCTGATTCTTGGAATTTTTTTTCCCCCCAGATTTGTAGCCAGCTGCAGCAACTCCATACACAAAATATGGCCTCATTCCTGGCTTGAGCAAGGTACCACAAAATTCACACATATGGCATGCACACACAGTCCTCTTACAGAAATGCAATGGCATGTTTCTCCCTCTCAAATTTACCTTTTCCTTCCTTCCTGAAAGACTGAACATGTCAGGAGTTTGCTAAATATTATCACCAGAACCTGCCAAAACCACAGCCAAGTTTCATAACAATTAACAGTGTTCCACAACACACTGCATATTTTACTAGCAGTGTTTTAGAGATGGGCAGAAGGAAGCACAGACCTGAAGCTAGACACCAGATTTGAAAGGGTTTCAGGCATTTGAAAATGCTGCCAGCCAGACAGTGGGATCTTTAAAAGGAAATGTAAATGGCAATTCAAAGATTGCCACAATATTAATTTAGCTCTTGCAATACAGTTAGAAAAGATCTAGCATTAGGAGGCAAATGTCAATGGTTGGTTGTTAAGACATGAGAAACAGGTCAGAAAACAGAAATCCAAATTCATCCCTGCCAAAGTTGGTCTAGTAGAAAGTATAGTCTCTCTTCACTTACATCTCATATTGTCAGTGCTGTTAACAGCATTGTCACATTGAGAAATCTAAAGTTGACACACGGTATTTTGGATTCTGACATACCAGAAATGAGAGCTGAAACTGAGTAAGAACACTTTAGAAAACCCAGCTAGCCAATTGGCTATGAAGATGCAGCCCCTTAGCTGGAAAACACAGTGGTTCTGCACATAGGAATTCAACCTGAGGCTTTAACTGGGTCTCCCATAGTCCTTGGTGGGAAAATGGTAGCATCCACAATGGGTGATTCCTGTACTCCAAGATTTCTGTATTAGTTACTAGCTCATAGTGCCTAATTATCTTAGGTAAGGCCTTAAACCGAGGTAGGGGGAATGAAATCCCAGTCGCTATCATGCAGATATAAAACCCATCAGAGAAAATAAGGAGGCAATTTGAGTTATTGTGACAAGGATGAATTGCCCCAACACTGGGAACAATTCAGCAGGCTTGTATTGATTGACCTAGTGTCCAGAATTCCTCTGGCCTAAAACCTAACAGCACATAATCCTTCAGTCTGTCCTTACTAGCTTATGGAAACAAATAGCAATGTATGCTCTTGGTTATAAATGCTGACAGGAACATATGGTTTGAATGTGTTTTAACGTATTGTTTGGGCCCAAAACCTCTGTATAGGTAAGGACAATCCTTTTTAGGTAGGTTAGCTAACATCTTTTAATTACAGTGGACTTTCATTAATCTAGCATAATTAAAGAGTGGAATAATTGCTACAAAACAAATCATATATAGATAATGCAAAACGTGCATGAGAAGGAACACGCTCTTGAGAATGCACCCTCAGTGCACATTGATTGCTCAGATGGGGCAGTTTAAGCAGGAGGAGGACGACTAGTGCCTGGTACCAAAGTCAGGTTTACAGCCTTGCTTGATATAGCACTACCCTGCAGCTGGGGCAGGGTTCAACCACACTCCTGCCCACCCACTGGCATATACCATTTGGGAATTTGCCAGTCACTCATGAAAAGAAGAAACGAGCCCTAAAAACATACAAAAGATCAGACTGATAGCAGGGGATTCACTGCAGTAGTCAACTTCTTATCTGCCTGAAAATAGAGGCACTGGGATGCCTGCTAAAAGACACTTGGACAGCACAACGATGATGCTCTGGAACTACTTTCTGTTCTTCTGCCTCTGATATGCTCCTGCCTGTAGGATGAAGATTTTGTTGCCACCCTCTTAAGACCTTTGGTACAGAAATGCATTTCTACTTCTTCACTGCTTCTTTAGCTGTTTGGATTACCCTAAACTCTACAGGTAGCACTTATACAGGCAATACAGTATCACATCTGAGATGCATTGCCCCTTTCCCCCATGGATCTCCTCATAGCCAGTGGAAAGAAACAGGCTCTTTCACTGCTCAGTTCATCTGCTCTATACTGGGATAAGTCAAGTACCACCAGTGAAGATGTGGTTTTGGTGGGCTGGATCCCTCCCATTCCACGCTCCTGTGAGCAGCTCCAGGCTGTGAGCTGCCTTTCCAGAGTTTTCCTCTGCTGCGCCATGAAAGCAGTATGATGCTTGCCAGGTCTGCTGCTGCTCAGCCAGCTCTGACCAGCAGCCTTAAAAAGCCTGCAACTAGTGATCCCTTTGCGCCCAGCAGAGGTGTTGAGCAAGGGACAGCTGTGCCATGTAGCAGCAGGAGGTTGGCATCTTGCTGCCAGTACCACTGCTAAGGAAGCAGCTTTCTGCAGCCCTGTGAGAACTCAGCGCAACTCCTTCTCTACATGAAAGCTGAGAATCTGGATGTGTGCAGAGCACTTGCCAGGGAAAGCCTTTGACTCGCCCTGAGTGAGTCAGAAAGTGGAATTTTCAAGCCTTGAATTCCTTCCCAGCACTGACCAGGGTACTCTTTAATTTATGCTCTGCTGTACAGTTTTTGCCACCTCACTCAGTCTTTCCACTGACTGCTCTGTGGTTGCCTAGAGGGCTAAAGCCTCTGTGGTGCTGAGGAATTCAGAGCTTTGCTGATTTGTGGCTAAAAATTCCCCAGAGGGCCTTATTCTCCCTGTTCTTCACTCTCCAAGGTTCAATCACTCTGAAGGAAGTGTGACCAGAGGCACAAAAACTGAGTAACTGAGTGCATTGAGATCTGTCTGTCCTCATAATCTACCTGTGCTGTCCTCTCTTGGGGCTTCCTTTTCTACCTGCTGTTCTCCCCTGACAGCAGGGGTGGATACTTCCTTCTATGCATGTCCAAGCATTGATGATCTTTGTTCAACTGAAAACAGATACAGTCACATCCCAAGTCCTAACACTTTTTCCTGCAGTTGGCTTCCTCCACTTGCTTTTAGCTCCAACAGTTCTTTCTGGAAATCTGGCTGTGCCCAGAGCCTGCAACTTCAGGTGCTAGCAAGCAAACTATCTGCCTCACAATTTAACTCCAGGTACAACACACACACTGTAATTTCTCACACATTACCCCATCTTTGCAGAGTTTATTACCTTTGGAGACCTACCCTCCAGTGCAATCCTTCTCATCATTATGCTCATGACCATTCACAAACACCAACCACAGGGCCAACAGTGTGTTCAGCAGGTGGTCTTCCAACTGGAAGGCTACCACATCTTAGTCCCACTTGGGCTTGACAGAAGTTCATTTAGGCTCCTGCTGTCTACAGCAGTGCTACACATGAGAGTTTGCAGTATCTACACATGAACTACCTCATAAAACTGAGTACATGTTTAATCAGCTTCTGACAACAAACCACTCAGGCTTCTCACCAGCTCCTGGAGACAAAACAAAGGGGGAGGCAGAGCCTAACTCCCATACCTATCTCGTTTAGGCTAGAAGGCCCAGCCCCTCTCCACAGTGGGATGTTTGCACAAATAGAGAAAACATTTGCCGCCTTTTTTTTTCCTAAATGGGACCTGTTTCTCAACAGACTTGAGAAGGAATCTGCTGAGGACACTGGTAACAGCAATAAAAGCTATGCATATTCTTGTATTATTGGTCAGTATAGGCTAGGATGTGGCTGGGTCACCTGAGGACACAGAGGACTGCAGAGGCAATGCAAACCCCAAATCTCAGACCAGAGCTTAAAGCTGCTCTCTAGTAATAGTGGTCTAGGGATCTGTCAGACCATTAAGGAACAGGTGGGGCCCTTCCATCTTTGACACAGCTCATTCACTCTGGAAAATATTTAACAGATCTGGTCACAGAGTGATTGACACAGCAAGAGAAACTGCAGTGATGGTAAAGTGAGCTCCAAAATGATGGATATTTGTATGCAAATAATACTGCCTTGTGGATTATAAAAAAAATGCACTGCTGACTGATTTCATGGGTGGATTCTTTAGCTCTAGAGGATGCGACTCAGAAAATATCCCATAAGCTTAAGATCACCAACAGCCAAGATGCAGAAGATATTCCGTAGTTAAAAGAAGATTGTTGTTTATACAGACTGGCACCTAGATCAATCTCTCCCAACCTTTTCTATCCCACCACTTTCTCCTCAAGCTCCTTTCTTCTCTTGCCTCACCACCACCTCCCTGCAGTGCTGCCTCTGGCCTGGAGCTGCATTATTGCCATTTGTAGTGGCACAAGTTACCTCTCCTGCTGCTCCCCCAGCATACCTGAGTAGGTTGTACTCCTTGCTGCACCTCACCTTTAGCAGGGAGATGACTTGTGAGCTTCAGCTTCTTAGGCTGTCCCAGTAAGAGCAGTAGGGGTGAATGCAACAGTCCAAGATCAATTTCCTGGTCCTGTGGAGAACTGGCACAGCACAGCTTACATCTTTGCAGCTGCACTCTCTTTCACTTCGAAAACAAGTTGGTCTCTTCCAAAGTGCCCAAAGTCCCTTTTATGGGCTAGCCCCTGCACCCTGAGAACTGCTAACCCATGTGAGTCCCCATGGGTCAAAGCTGTTCCCAGGAACATGCTGCCAACTCAGTAATACTCAGACCTGCATCTTGGACTCATTACTAGTAGAGATGTGGTCAGTCTGCTGCATAGACAAATGACAGAGATGTTCACACCTGGAACTTTCTGAGTTTCAGGGTCAAAACAACAAACTTCAGCAGCCATTTAGCAGCTGCTGGATTATTGCAGTACTGGTGTTTGCTAGCTGGCACTGGAAACAGTCCTGTGCAGGGCTGTCAGCTACTGCGCTGAGGAGACTCCGTTAACTCCATGGGAGTTACACCAGAAGAAATGAGAAGACACTAAAGCCTGCAGCCTTCAAAGACAAAGATACACAAAACAGGATATTTTATGAGCATCTTTTCTTAGATTCTTGAAGAGTTTATTTTAGCAAGGCAGGAGATCAGCTCTTTCCACTGAAAACTGTTGACAACATGCACCACTCACTGCAGCTGTAAAATTTTAGTTGTGACAATGTTTACAGCAGTTGGGATACAACTTCAAAATGACAGCTCTGCTGCAGCAGCAGGACTATCAAAAAAGGGGGAAGACCCTGTTGTTTAACAAATGTCTTTCCCTTATTTCATCTGTGTGAAAAGAAACATCCCATAGCTCACTTATCTGATCCTAATGTCACCTCAGAGTAAAGTTCATGCCAGACAGAGTAATCACAGAATAGTAAGTATACACTTACCGACTGTATCCATTAGTAAATTAAATCACTGTGATTTTTGGCAGCAAGGGAGAGCAGGGTTAGACATGAGAAATCACTGTAAACTGTAAGGATAGAAAAGCAATAGATTCATTTGCCTGAGGATGTTGTGGAGCCTTTATCACATGGGATTTTTAGAGCTCATTAGAAAAATACCTGTCAGGAATGTACCTGGTAATTTGTTTTGGTTGGGAGTAGCAGCAACAGAGAACGGGATGACTGCTCAAGCTCTCTGCCAGCCTTGCTTTCTAAGATCCCTATAGAAGTCAACCCAAAACACTATCTTTTTTAATGTGTTTCATTGACACAAAGCCCATTTAAATGATCCTTCACTCAGGCGTAAGTTTTCAGAGCTGACCAAGTCCAGCCTAAAGAGGATCATCAGTGAAAAGATGCAGTTTTATGGGAACTTGAGGGATTTGTTTCTCATAAAATATCCACTGAAGTAAGTAAATACCACTTAAGGCAGGCCACCAGGCATTTTAGGAAGGATCAACTACCATGGTTTCATATCTGCAGCAAAACAAGCCATCTTACAGCAACTCCAACCTTTACAAGAGGGAGTTAGTGATACATTTTCCCTGTGGATTAACAAATCTATTTTGGGGTTTTAGACTATAGGACATAAATCTAGCCAGCGTAGTAAGTCTAGGATGGTGCCTAGACTTCCTGCAAATGGACACCAGTTTGCAGGGGGAGAGCTCAGTGGGCAGCTAGCACTCATGTCCACAGGAAGGAAGCTCCCTTTCAGTTCCCTGGACAAGATCTAGTGTCCCTTGGGTGTCCGATGGGACACAAACCCCACGAGGTGAGGTGGTGCTTTACTGCCAGCTGCCAGAGCTGTGATGTCACCAGGTAGAGAAAGAGCCAGGGTCCTTCTATCAAATAGAGCCTGCCTTTTCAGACTCCAGAGCACCACTTGGTAGGATGCACCAAGCCTAGACCTGCCAGTGCAAGAGCTAATAGAGACATGTGAATCATTTGCAGACAATGTAATTACCTGGGGTTTCCACCCGCCGGTAATGGTAGGGGTTAATGCACACTTCTTTCTGTTTTGAGCCAAATGGGAACTCACAACATTCCAGTGGTTTCAACTCATGGTGAGATTGTAAATCAGGCCAGCGCCACACTCTGCAGTAGATGACGTGGGGCAGGCCCTTGCGGTGAGACACCTGCAGCCGCCCATCCAAGGAACGTGGGATCGTGACACATTTACTGGGTTGACCTGGGCAGCTCAGAGCCCTTTCCAGTTCTTCCATGGCACCTTTTTTCTTCTTTAACTTCTTCACCAAGGAATCAACAGCTTTTTCTGCCCACTTTTCCTCCTCATCTCCTTGTTTCCAGCCCAGCAGCCTTTTTACTGCAGGGCTGGTGAAGGAGAACAAGGAACTGATAGGGGTGCTGGAGTGCATAAGAAGCAGAGATTATACACAAGCGTCAACGGAAGCACAAATTGCTCTCCTGCCTTGCAAGACTTGCACAGAGTTTCCACAATATTGAGATGGGCTCTTCCTTCAAGGAAAGATTCTTCCACACGTGCGTTTTTGTAGTCTTAGGCACTGGTTACAAGCAGTCCAACAGGGTGGATCTCAGAACTCACAAACATCAAGGAACTGCTGATGAAGCCTGGAATAACAACACAATACACAGTTAGGCTTCACACACTCCTTCATTGTTCCTTCAATAAAATCTTTTGAAAGAGCAATTATTCAAAATATGTATTTAATTTTTCAATGGTTTTCTGTTTGTTTGGTTTTTTCCCCCTGTTTATTTTGGGTCCAAGCCTCTTCTCCCTGTTACCCTCCACACCTAATTCAGAATTGGACCTCAGAAAGCATTAAGTGTCCAGTTACTTCAATTTGAGTTTAATGCACTAGGTCAAGCGTTGCAGGGCTGGGGTTTTATCTACTACAAAAGAAAATGTACTTTTTTTTTTTAATGCTGCTAGCTGCGGGATCAGCTGAAGCATTTTCTAAGAAATTAAGTCTATAATATCAAATTTTATGGAAGTAATAAGTAGACTATTTTTCTGATTTTAACTCTCTCTGCCCCTCCAATCTCACTCTACTGTCAAGAGTTGTACCATATTAACTATAAAATTAATATAAAATTCAACTATTCCCACATTTCATTAAATGCCTTTGAAAAAGCTATCACTATTCTCTAAGTTTATTTACACTTTCTCACATGCCAGAGGAAAACTTTGTTTGCCTAGCCATTCTTTTTCACGCTTTCCAACAATTCAGTTTTCAGGATATGGTTTGTGCTGGATGGATCCTGAGTTATTTCTGCTAGGAGCTGCTGTGTCTGACAAAGTCCAGTGGAAAGAGTTTAGTTCTTGAGGGTTTTCTTTTTTTTTTTTTTAATGTAACTGGAGTCAGTCTAATTTTAGCTAAAAATGATGTATTTCCACTGACTGGAACTCTGAGGAAAAACGTTCTTGTATGTCAAGCTATTTACTGCTTTAAATATACTTCATGGACCTCTTGTGCATATCAAGTCCAAAGGTTTGAACTGTACAGAGGGCACTTAAAACAGCAGCTGGGGGCAGCTTCTAAACAGATGCCTCCAGAGAAGCAGCTCCTTGACTGCTCAACTCACCCCTTGCAGGAGGATTTGGGTTGTTCTTGCCCCCAACTAGTAAAGGTCTGGATGTAGTCCAGGCCATAGTCCTCAGCACAGCTCATATGCAGCCACTGAGGAGACAGAGAGATATTGCCTAGTGTTGGGAGCAGAAGGGCTTCACAAGCCATATTATTGTGCAGTCTCCTTAAATGCACAGCCTTTGTAAGAGTTCAAAGAGCACCTGGGGACACTGAGTACAGGCCCAGGTACAACACATTGAGATAGGAGGCCAATCCCAAAGACTGATTTCTTGGCATAGCCTGATACCCTCAGCACCACAGAGCTCTGGAGCATGCTCCAGGGTAAGCACACATGGCCCAGGGCACAAAGCCTCTTGGATGACATGCAGTGCTTGCTGAAGACCAATGGACCACCTTGAGCTCATTTCCTCTTAGCCCTTCTGTTTTGTTCTCATGCCCATTCCTCTGCCCTACTGCATTACTCTTTAAAATACCCAGCACCCTAAGAAATGCAGATACATGTAAACAAAAAGGCAGGCTGGATAGAGCTTTGAGCAACCTGATTTAGTGGAAGGTAATCCTGCCTACAGCAGGAGTGTTGACTAGATGACCATGAGTCCCTTCCAACCCAAAACAATATGATAAGGAGCTTTTTCCCTTCTTCCATTAGAGCAGCAGTGATGGGGGCAGGAGCTCAAATTCCTAAAAGCCTTTCACAGAGCTAGGGAGATGAAAGCACTTGGCCTCACACAAGAGAAAGCATAAAGGCAACTCTTTGGCATGTCACAAGCCCCAGCAGCAGCACAGCAGAAATCCCCTCACTCACACCATGTAGCAAGCAACAATCAATTCCACAGAACTGCCCAAACCTGTGGCATTAAATAAAGAGAAACTTCATATTCCAGATTTTCTCCCCATTTTTGTAACTAAAAGTCCAATAGAGCATTTCACTGGATAGTTACTAATGTCTCTTAGTCAAAATCGAAGTCTATTCCAAACACTTAGAAGGTACATGAGAGAAAAAATTAAAGTCAGAATGATTTATCACAGGAAAGAACCTCACACTGCTTGTAAAACATAACGGGAATAAAATTTAGGCAGGCAGTCTCCAGGCTTTGTGGGATCAGACTCGGCTAACAGAGCCCTGTGCAGTAGAGGTGTTAGTCCCTCACTGCTCCAGTGAGAACCTGGAGAAGATCCACCACTGCACTGCTGTCATTGCTTGGTGGCACCAAACCACATCCTCAGGCAAGAAAATGCAACAGAGAAGTGACCATTCCTCTGTACGTAGCACTGGTGAGGCTGCACCTCAAATATGGTGCTCAGTTTTGGGCCTCTCACTACAGGAAGGACACTGAGGCACTGAAATGCATCCAGAGAAGTGCAACAAGGCTGGTCAAGGGTCTGAAGGATAAGTCTTACACAGAGTGGCTGAGGGAACAAGGGTTGTTTAGTCTGAGGAAGAGGAGACTCAGGGGAGACCTTGCCTCTCTCTACAACTACCCAAAAGGAGGTTGTAACAAGGTAGTTGTCAGTCTCTTCTCCCAGGTTACCAGTGATAGAACAACAGGAAATGGCCTCAAGTTGCACTAGAGAAGGTTTAGATTGGATAGTAGGAAAAATTTCTTCCCAGAAAGAGTTGCTAGGCATTGGCACAGGCTGCCCAGGGAAGTGGTGGAATCACCATCCCTGGAGGTGTTCAAAAAAGTACAAATGTGGTACTTAGGGATACGATTTAGTGGCACGGGAGTGATAGGGTGATGGTTGGACTTGATGATCTTGGAGGTCTCTTCCAACCTTAATTGATTCTGTGACCTCTGTGGATTGCCCTGAAAGCAGCAACAGGAAGCAAGGAGATGGATGAAAGCCCACAGGACCAGGAGCAGTGTAACTGTCTCCGCTCCAGACCGAGAGGGAAAATGGCTCACATTTCTTATCTAAGGGGGTCTCCCAGGCGTTAGTGTGTGTAAACAACTGCTCCTGATAAGTTAATGCAACATTACAATCATCAGATAGGAAAACACACACTTTCACGTAAAAGTATTGTCCTGAGATTTTCTTTTCCATTTTGACCAAGGTTTTAAATAAACACATTAATCTCCTTCAGTCAAATTAAATAACTCAACAGTGACATCAGTATGAGTCTGAGCACTATTGTTGCTAGTGGGAGACTCGCCAAGACTGTGTGTATAAAAGCAAAAGCCGTGCTTTGCAGACCATGTCATGTAGTCTCAGATAAGTACATTGCACAATTTTCTACCGTGCTCCCCCTAGTTTCTTCTAAAAATCTGTTTTTCCCCAGATTCAGCTGACATTCAACTGACATATTAAATAAACTAAACAGCTTTCAAATCATATTATCAGAATATGCTAGTTTAATGTTATTAAATGACATAATACTGCACACTGTTCAGCAGACTAAGCCTGTTGCTAGGCTTTAGATACTCCATTATGAAATACCTAGACAGCTACTCTGCTCAAGGGCTGTAATGATAGAGATGTCAATTCACAATTTAATTTTAACAGTCTTCAGGACAGCAGGTACTTAAGCTGTATGCCTTTGGTAACAGGCAAATTGCCTACCCAACTGGAAACTTCCAACACTGAAACATTTCAAAGCCATGTTTCATGTATTTTCTGTGCTGATGATCCACCATCTATCACTTTAGAGTGGAGGAGGGATGCAAGTGTTACAGTTTTAATCCATATCCCCACCACACATATCAAGCCCTGTGCCACACCATGATTAAAGTCCTGGTCTGGTCACCTCTATCTCCCTCAGTGACAGTATGATGTGGTGATATCAAGAGTATGAGTCAAGCATCATTCAGATTATATCCCTAAACACAATTCCCTCCTCTAGGAATACAAGAAAGGCTTTGTCTAGCTGTCAGGTAAGTGACTGGTCAATACCAAACATGTTCAATCATCCATACTGTAGATCTTCACTCCAACACCAAGTTTAGCCTAAGGTCTGAATCTTGCTTCAGGGAAGAGACAGAAAACATGTGGCACATGAGCATAGACCCATCCTTTCATTCCTGTGGTCTGCAGCAGAAGGGAGGACTGGAAATGCTTCAGCCCAGTTCACTAGCTCCATTCTTCCTACTACCTTAGCTATGGCTAAACTAGTGCTGAGGAACATTTCTGGGCCCAGGAACTTGATTACCTATAGCATAAACTGTTACCACAGTACCTCAAATAGCTTTGATCTGTGCTAGTAGCAATCTCACAAATAATTCTTGTGTGTAGTTTAAGAGTTAACATGGAAATTTAGATTTTATTCATGTAAAAAGGTTCCACTGTTTTGGGGAAGGCTTGTATCACCCCTCAGCAGAATGCCTGTGCAGGACAACACATGATGAAGCTCCCTTGAACTCAATTCCCATGGGCACAGCAGGGGAATTATACAAGTCCTTGTTACATTTCTTTCTAAGCTTTATGCAGAAGTCAGAAAGGAAAACCACAAGGATGCTAATGAAAACAGGCTTAAAACACAACTGTGTAAAAGCACAGTGTCCAGCCTCCCTCAAAAGTGTATCTGTGCACATGTGCATAAGCACCAGTGCATGCAGATGTTTGTATGTATCTGGGCTTAGAACAAAGCTCCACTGGGAGTGCTTGAGCTGTGAGAGGCATTGCTGTCAGTGTCCAAAATGGATGACATCATCAGTNCAGAAAGAGTTGCTAGGCATTGGCACAGGCTGCCCAGGGAAGTGGTGGAATCACCATCCCTGGAGGTGTTCAAAAAAGTACAGATGTGGTACTTAGGGACACGATTTAGTGGCACGGGAGTGATAGGGTGATGGTTGGACTTGATGATCTTGGAGGTCTCTTCCAACCTTAATTGATTCTGTGACCTCTGTGGATTGCCCTGAAAGCAGCAACAGGAAGCAAGGAGATGGATGAAAGCCCACAGGACCAGGAGCAGTGTAACTGTCTCCGCTCCAGACCGAGAGGGAAAATGGCTCACATTTCTTATCTAAGGGGGTCTCCCAGGCGTTAGTGTGTGTAAACAACTGCTCCTGATAAGTTAATGCAACATTACAATCATCAGATAGGAAAACACACACTTTCACGTAAAAGTATTGTCCTGAGATTTTCTTTTCCATTTTGACCAAGGTTTTAAATAAACACATTAATCTCCTTCAGTCAAATTAAATAACTCAACAGTGACATCAGTATGAGTCTGAGCACTATTGTTGCTAGTGGGAGACTCGCCAAGACTGTGTGTATAAAAGCAAAAGCCGTGCTTTGCAGACCATGTCATGTAGTCTCAGATAAGTACATTGCACAATTTTCTACCGTGCTCCCCCTAGTTTCTTCTAAAAATCTGTTTTTCCCCAGATTCAGCTGACATTCAACTGACATATTAAATAAACTAAACAGCTTTCAAATCATATTATCAGAATATGCTAGTTTAATGTTATTAAATGACATAATACTGCACACTGTTCAGCAGACTAAGCCTGTTGCTAGGCTTTAGATACTCCATTATGAAATACCTAGACAGCTACTCTGCTCAAGGGCTGTAATGATAGAGATGTCAATTCACAATTTAATTTTAACAGTCTTCAGGACAGCAGGTACTTAAGCTGTATGCCTTTGGTAACAGGCAAATTGCCTACCCAACTGGAAACTTCCAACACTGAAACATTTCAAAGCCATGTTTCATGTATTTTCTGTGCTGATGATCCACCATCTATCACTTTAGAGTGGAGGAGGGATGCAAGTGTTACAGTTTTAATCCATATCCCCACCACACATATCAAGCCCTGTGCCACACCATGATTAAAGTCCTGGTCTGGTCACCTCTATCTCCCTCAGTGACAGTATGATGTGGTGATATCAAGAGTATGAGTCAAGCATCATTCAGATTATATCCCTAAACACAATTCCCTCCTCTAGGAATACAAGAAAGACTTTGTCTAGCTGTCAGGTAAGTGACTGGTCAATACCAAACATGTTCAATCATCCATACTGTAGATCTTCACTCCAACACCAAGTTTAGCCTAAGGTCTGAATCTTGCTTCAGGGAAGAGACAGAAAACATGTGGCACATGAGCATAGACCCATCCTTTCATTCCTGTGGTCTGCAGCAGAAGGGAGGACTGGAAATGCTTCAGCCCAGTTCACTAGCTCCATTCTTCCTACTACCTTAGCTATGGCTAAACTAGTGCTGAGGAACATTTCTGGGCCCAGGAACTTGATTACCTATAGCATAAACTGTTACCACAGTACCTCAAATAGCTTTGATCTGTGCTAGTAGCAATCTCACAAATAATTCTTGTGTGTAGTTTAAGAGTTAACATGGAAATTTAGATTTTATTCATGTAAAAAGGTTCCACTGTTTTGGGGAAGGCTTGTATCACCCCTCAGCAGAATGCCTGTGCAGGACAACACATGATGAAGCTCCCTTGAACTCAATTCCCATGGGCACAGCAGGGGAATTATACAAGTCCTTGTTACATTTCTTTCTAAGCTTTATGCAGAAGTCAGAAAGGAAAACCACAAGGATGCTAATGAAAACAGGCTTAAAACACAACTGTGTAAAAGCACAGTGTCCAGCCTCCCTCAAAAGTGTATCTGTGCACATGTGCATAAGCACCAGTGCATGCAGATGTTTGTATGTATCTGGGCTTAGAACAAAGCTCCACTGGGAGTGCTTGAGCTGTGAGAGGCATCGCTGTCAGTGTCCAAAATGGATGACATCATCAGTCTCAGTGTCACTGCAACAGCTAAATAAGGCCACAATGGGAGATTTCTCAGAGGGTCGTCTAGACATAAGCTGTGCAGTTCTTGGAGATGCACGTGGCTGGAAAATGGATCAATGAGATAATTATAGCTGGAAGTCTGCCGCTTGGTGACTAAATCACAACAGCACTGCAAGGGAGAAAATGATTTCAGACAATGTAAAGGGGAATGTTGTGAACATGCACTTGGTTAGTTATTTTTCTCTAGTACTGATTTGGTTACTTCTACCTACTCTGAAAGAGAGAAGCATGTGAGTTCTCAGTGTAACTGAGACTCAATTTAGTTTCAAATGTGCCCAGCTGACATCAGCCAAAGTGCACCCAAGGCTGGCAAAGAACTTCCTGGGTCACACTGTCACTCGCTATGGGGATCTTCCATACCTTACCTGGGGAAAGGTTTTTAAACTAAATAAACAAAGTGTGTTTACAAATACTTGGGTCTCAGAGGAGTGAGGAATCTCACCAACCTTGCCCTGGGCCTGCTCCCACACCCTGAGCAGGAAGCACCCATCCTGGGAAGAGGTTTTTGCAGGCACAGCAGATCAGAGCTGGGCAGGAGAGGTTTCCCTCACTCCACAAGAGCAGCATGGAAGTGCATACCTGACCTGCACAGCTGCTGCTGCTGCTACTCCAGTAACCAGTTCTGGGCTCAGCAATGGTGGCTGCATGTTACTCTTGACACATGTAAATCACTTGGAAAGACTCATGTTCCACTCATGGTACCCACAACATCATTTGAGATCCCCCAAGGCTTCTTGTTGTGCTTGGGATCCTCCAGACAAGGGTGCTGTTATGAACCTATCTGAAACCACTGTCATTTGCACCCAACAAAATACATGGAATGAATTATTCATTACAATGTTACCAAGTTCTTCCCCAACCACAAAACCTGACACCTAGGGTTTTAATTAAATAGGATGTAAAGAAAGTTGCTCCATTCCCCCCCACACACACCTTTTTTTTAATTAAAAAAATAAATTTCTTCCTGGTTTGACCCTGGACTGCTCCAATTGAAAACAGCTGTAAGGATACGAGGTAAAGTTCTTGAGAGTCAAATTTATCCATGTTTCACACAGCCCTGGCAACATCCCATTGTTAATTTCTAGAAGTTTAAATGAATAATGTAGACTTCTGAAACTTTTTTTCCTCCCTCAAGTTTGTTCTGAAAGTCCTTCTACACTGAACTTGATGTGAAGCCATCAATATCAAAAAGCAAACTTCACAGCACTTCATGCCTCTCTGGCCACTGATACACTGTGGAGTCTCCACTGAATTCACTGCCTCCCAGATAAAATAAGGACAACATTTGATTCCCAGGCCTAAAAATCTAAAGACATCCATCTGATTTCTCTGAGCCGGAATCACTCAAATACTACCTCATTTACTCAGCATCATTCAGCTTCTCTTGACAGGAATAACACATTATCATCTGGTATCAAGAAGGAAAGATTCAAGTATAAAAGCTTCACATCTTAACACAGCCACATAACTTCCCATAGGCCAAACACCTGTGGATGTGTTTAAGAGGTATAAATTCCATCATAAAAGAAGTACCCTGCTCACTTTTAGTACACCCATGTTACCTGACTGGGAAGGGATGTACCAATTCCTGCAGTGGGGGAGGAAAAAAAGGACTGGAAAACCCTTTCAGACGAGCCCTTCTGACCCTAGGTCCCTTACAATGATGAAGCAAAAGCACTCCTATCTTCAGGTGCAGCACCAGGCTATGATGCCTACACTGGTTTTAGCCTCTGGGCTACTTGCATCCTGCTGCTCAGGGTAAATCCAAATCAGTGATATTCTCACTGAATTCTGCTTTTGAGAATCTCCCACAATATCTGAAGGCACCCCACAAGACTACCACAAGCAAAGCATGTGCAAAAATATGAAACTGGACCAATTTATCACTATGATCTCTCTTTGACTGCACTTCCTTCCTTGGTATTAATTTTTAAAGGAAGCCAGCAACTGATGTTTATATGGAGTGAACCAGGCTGTGTTCCCTGGCTGGGGCACACTGAAGTTTCTGAGATGCAATGCCACAGGGACACATCCTCTTCTCCACCCCACACCCTGCTCCCTGCAGGCAGGAGGAAGACAAACTCACCCAATGCCTGCCTTATCCCTTCCTGTGGTTGCCTTGCTCAGTCTTAGGCCAGCAGCTCTGAGGAGGAGCTCCTCTCTCAGCTGCCATACTCCCACAGAGCCAGAGGCTCATGATCATGCATCCCATGGGGGAACTCAGAGGATGTATTCATGGGAGAAGGCAAGAGGCAGCAGGATGTGATGGAGAGGTGCATCAACCTGCCCTGGCGAGCTCATGGCTCTGGTTATCCCCATTTTATAGACAGTCAGTCCTGCGTTCTTCACATAACCACCATTCCCAGAGAAACTGCAGCAAAGTCCATTGGTGTTTCTAAAAATGGAATGATTAGAAATAGGCAAAAAATAGAATTCCTGCTTTTAAAATAAACGCTGACTTGTCTCTAATACAAAGCATGCAGCCAAGTGCCTCCAGAACAAACACTTCACAAAGGAAGAAAGGGACTAGAGAAGAATTTCAGCTTCATTGCTGGCCTAAAGTTTATATCCACACTAATCAGATCCTGTAATCCTTGTTATCAATCACTGACATTCTTGGAGCTATTCCCAAATACCCATTTTAGGAAAAGGACTTGCTTAGAGTTGGACATTAAGAATGTTGTGAATAAGGACACATCCAACGAACAATTACTTCACCAAGAATGTGGTACTCAAGGCTGATTGGAACTTATCCTGAAAGTTTAGTGTCTTAAGCTGTTGGAAAGGAATGAGTGTCAAGGATTAGGGCTGGGTTAACCACCAACCCAGTGACAGATCTTCTCTATTTCCCCCTTTTCCCCCACTCCAGGGAGGCAAAGGAGAAAATAATGGGGAAAATAATGGAGGGAGAGAGACTTGCAGAATTGAAATGAAGCTTAAACTACTTTAACAAAAGTAATAACAGAAAAAGAAAAGTATACACACAGACACATGCAAAACTAATGCCAGAACCAAACCCCACTTGATGATAATTACATCACCACTGATGCTGTAGCAGGAGAACTTCAGCAGCAGCTGGGACCCAGGCTCAGGAGGCTGGATCCTGGAACTCAGGAACTCTTGAATTGAGACTGAAGGCAGAACTGGTAAAATCCTGTAGGAACAGAGCTGGGCTGCTAACCTTCACAAGGCTCAGGGTAAGATCAAAGGCAGAACAGAGAGTCCTGAGGAGCAGAGCTAGGCTTCTGATCTTCACAGAGCCCAGGTGCTCAACCTTATGGCCAGATAGAGACCCAGACCTCTCTTTATAGACACACACAGACACACTAGTTGTTAATTAGCTCAATTAAGCACCTCTTTTGCTTGGGTCTTAGGCCTCATGCAAGAGACCCAAAGGCCCATGCTCGACATCAAAGCCTCAAGGACTGAATATCACCTATATGGCATGGAATACCTTATTTTGACTCAAACTAGGACAATGAGCTTTTGGATTTATTTTTTTTTTATAATGCACACAGGGGAAAAGGCTAAAGCAAATGTTCTCCTTGTGATGTATGCTAGCACATCCCATCAACCTAACAGAAGACCTGAGGGCCAGCGGGAGAGGTTCACCATGGTGCCAAATACCTTCATTTCCTAAGGGAATAGACAGAACTGATGGGAGGCTGGATCCCCATGGCAGGTCTGTGAGCTCTGATCCTGGTGATGGAAACTCTGGTACTCGGTTCTCCTCACACAAGGACTGCATCTTAATGCTTTTGAGATCTGCTGCCTAGTTGTGCCAGGTATTGCCACAAAATCAGAGATAACCTATGACACTGGGAATTAGCTGGGGAGACTGTAGCCTCTTAACACCCCATGTTGACAGGGCATCACCAGCCACACTCCTAGCTGTAGCCTGGCACAAAGGCTCCCTGCCTAACACCTGAAGTCCCAGGGAGAGAAAAAGAGAGATCTGGGAGGTCTGCCTGAAGGATTCCTTACTCAGTTATGGTGTTAACACAGCAGACGTCTTTTGCAGCAGATTTAGCATCACACAGCTTGAAATATAGATCAATAGATCATATAGACACCAAAAAAATACTCAAAAGGAAGAACTTCCAGAAGTGCTTCCTCTCTGACTGACAGCCAGCTCCTGGAGAGGGAGCAGCACGACTGCTGGCCACCTCTCCTTCCTCCCAGGTGAGAAAGCCTGGCCAAGTGCATATAAGGGGATATGTTTCACACACAAAAGGCTTTCCATATGCATCACGTTAGCAGTTTTCCAGGGAATCACATCAGCATTTCCCTGTGTTCAAACCATATCACATTGAAATGCATTTTTCCTAAAAGGCTTTCATTGTGCATCACTGTGGGTAATGGCTAATGCAGTAAGGCTGACATATAGGTTCTCCTGCATGCACATCCGCAGCAATCTGTGCTAATTGAGCCCTCAGTGGCTTGTGAAACCCTGCAGGGGGGAGGAAGGGTGGAGCATCTGCAGGGCCTATGTCTTAAAGAACTGTGAAAAATAAGTGTGGAGGACAGGTATGCTCTAATACTAGAGTGTTTTATCCTTCTAAAGATCTGATTCGGTGGCAAGGATTGCCTTGGACAAGGGCCCAATGCTCCCAAGCAACAGCACTGAGGCATCTTACATGAAAAGTATCTGGATATGCTTGGACTCTCTATGGAAGTTATTTCACAACAACAGGAATAAGAACAAAAGGAGCAAGAACTTGTCTATCTAGTTCCGTCCTGTGGGGGGAAAGGAGGAGACTGATGGCCATTCCCAGAGACTTCAGCTGAAGATGTGGGTGCTTGGCTTCTCTGTAAAACAGAACACTTGCTTATGAGATTAAACAGTCTTCATTTGAGCCTGGGAGTATTAAAACGAGGGCAGGATTCTTTAGCATGTAAGATGACATGCCATGCTAACAACCAGCTTCAGAAAATGCCCAACAAGAGGCAGAAATATTGCTCTGAGTCTTTAAAAGAAATGTATCTCTCTTCTGCAAATGCACCCCAGGAGTCTGAGGAACTCCCCATCTCTCCAAGGATGTTCTTGCCCTGCCCTGCTCCTAGCACTTAGATCTGCCACGCACAGCTTCTCCAGTCCAAGAGTCCCAAGCAGGTTACCACCAAGAAGCTTTGATCCCTGTATCAGTCCTGTAGGACATGCAGCAGGGCAGGCATGGGAGCTGCAGGCTGCTGCCTTGCACAGGAATGAAGTTTGGTTTTTCTACTCTAGATGTCCCTGCAGAGGCCTCATGCCCTGCGTGAAGTAATTCAAGATCTGTTGATGAGAGGAAGATAAATTAGCTACCTCATATGCACTGCAGGATAAGAAACTACACACTGGAAACAGGGCCAGAGTCATTTGACAGACACAACTAGGTCTGGATAGGCCAGGCCACCAAGTAACTGTAAGGGAGTCTTGAAAAGCCACATGAACTGCTTGTGCCTCTGATCAGTTTTGTGCCTACTGGGCAGCATGCAGGACCACATCCTGCCACAGGCCTCAGGTTAAATGGCTTTCCCTCAGGTGCCTCCATTACTGCACCTGTCACACAGGTATCCTGACAGGGATGGTTTTGTAAAGCACTGTGAACTCTCCTGATGAGGAACACTACCCAGGAATGCTTAAAAAAAACAAAGAAAAAAAGGGGTTTTTTTGTTGTTGTTGTTTTTTAATGAAAGGCATGGGATGAAAACACACACACAGAAAAGGTGATGTATTGTTGAAAGGTATTGACCTCAGCAGCAGGATTATTTGTCTTATAAAGGCTTCTTCATCACACAGAGCTTTGCTATTAGCGGACACCACTTTCTGGAAAGGCTACCACCAGCAGCAGCTCCCTGCTGTTCTTCACAGCACAGCTGCATGACCAAGCACACCACCAGACTGAACAAACACAGAACAACCCTTATCAAGAGATGGCCAATCTGTCTCCTATTGTAGCCAGGTAATGAGGGTGAAAGGAAGCCTGAAGCAGAACAAACTATAATGACTCAAAGGTCTTGTTAATTTTCTTTCCTCATTTCTTTATTTCAGTGGATGGTGAGTTTGAGGTCTGAGGAACTCTGGAAGTGGGGAACACTTTCAAAGCCTAACAAAGATCAGGCCTATTGAGAGACTCCAGAACAGAAGTCTGCATGGAGACATTTCAGAAAGCAAAGCAAAAGATGCAGGATTTTGGCAGGGGTCATGCTGACTAGGAGCAGAACGTAGGTGGGAGGAAAGAGCTTGTTGGGAAATGAGAGGTTGCAGTATCAAGTTGGAAGGTTGCCACAGTGTGGACTAATGCTTTGGCAGCTGCAAACAAAAGGAAGGAGGAATGTAAGAAGTAGCATGAAGAAAATATGTCAAGAGGTATCTGGAAGTACCAAGATCTGTGAGGAAACAGAAGAGGAAAAGATGATGCTAAGTTTGGCAGAGGTGAGGATGGTGATGCGACTGACAAGGAAAAAAGAGTGGGGAGGAAACAAATTCTGGAGAGAAGGATGTTGGAAAGATAAGGCATTTCTCCTCCCTGCTGGAAACACACCTTGATCTTAATGCTGTCTCAGAAAAATAGAGACCTTTATCAGATTTTCTTCTTTTGTTTTATGGTTTTAGGTAGGGATGACTTCATAAACCGGGAAATTGACTCCAATCCACATCCATATCCACCATGTCCTTGCTGTGCCCTTGTCCAAAGGAGCTACACTTCAAAGCAAACTGCTCAACCTCTCCTCTGTCTGGGATGTTGAAATAGTTCTTGCAGAAACCTGCAAGTGGTCCTGTAGAACAATCTGTCTAAAAATCACAGGTATCTGCTCAAAACTTGGGCACTCAACATTTCATCTGCACACAGATGCATTAGTCAGGATCTCAGTCCAGGCTCTGATCCACTCATCTGCAAAAAGCACAGCAAGGTTTTCAGCTCCTACAACAAACACATAGGGCCCTAGACTCTGGAATTCATCTTTTCATCTCTAGAATTCCTACAGTATTAACCATTCAAATACTATAGACAAAATATAAGATGAGAAATAATTTGAGATATATTTGAAAAATTAATTTTATTATGCTGTATTCAGAGTCTAATGCTTCCTTACAACAAATGTTCTCAAAACCAGCAGTAGGACAGCAATGATTCTCTCAAATTGTCATTGTTATTACTATCTTTTGTTGTTAATGTACAACACCACTAATCATTCTTTATACCTGCCTACAGCAGGAAACCAGGCAGCCTACAAGCTTTCCTATGTATGTATATTTTTGCTGTGTTGTTTTCAGTTAAAACATTTATGAATTTTTTTATTACTATTATTTCTTCCTCATCCCTGCAATTATTATTTGTAAGGGGTATACTGGCATCTCTGTACACTTTTACTACATTCTTTCGCAGCAGATAAATCACCTGGAGCATATATATTTTCTCCCTTCTGGCTCCCCTTATTCTTTTTAAGTTTCTCTGAAATGGGATGCCTATTACTGCTGATGCTAGAATTACTATTAGCCAGTATCCACACCAATGATAAACTACAGCTAGTGTTTTGGTTAGAGGTCACTTGTAATTAGTAGTCATTGTCCTTTGAATTTAACAATGGAAAAATAAAACTTTATAGAGACAGATTAGCCTAGCCATCAAAATTACAGCACTTTAGCATTCAGGACAGGGGATTACATGACACACTATCTCCTGGGTTGATAACAGCAGATAGCTAAGGATTCAAATGCGAAATGCAGAAAGTGTGTAAAGGAATAAAAGGAGAGAAAGGAGGATTAACTGTCCAGATGTTATGAGATACCTTATACTGACACCTCTGCACTCCTATTTTAGTGAGTTAGGCCTCTCCTTGCACCCAGTGAAGACAACATGGGGCACTACCACCAGCTTCTGTGAAGCAGCTTTCAAACCTGAGGTGCTACCCAGTTCCTCTATACACTTCCCCACCTTCTGCAGATATATGGCACATGTATGTGTGCATCTTAGCTTTGGGCAAGTCTGTTAATAAAATATTAATACTCTACTTCTTCACAAAGTTATGCAGTTGACAGCTTTGTGTGTGTTTCAGTTGCCGCACATAAATAAAAGCTTCTATCTCCAACTCAAATCAATTTACATATCCTGATGAAATACACTTGACCCTTAGTCCAGTCATTTTTGCAGAATTACTGTTCATCAGCTTATGAGCTAGTTAACAGAGTGAAGAATAAAATGTTTTGAACTCCATCACAAAGGACAGACAAGAATGGGAACTACTGTCAAACTCAGTCAATATAATAAAAGATATCCTTATTGATACAACTCACTTTAAATGTATTTTGGGGCATGTTTATTTTAACCACTATGTCAAATAAAATAACAACAACAAAAAAACCACAAAAAAACCCCAACAAACAGACCACAAACGTCCTCAGCCTCTGCTTCAAATTCTAACAGGAAGCACACATGAACAAGCCAGACACTGGTACTTATCAAATCTGAAAGAAGGGAGTTGTCTGGCTGGATTAAAATGGATGAGGTTTGTTTAAGTGATGACATTTGTCCTACCACTGCTCAGGGGGGAGAACTTTGCAGCGCTTTCTTCAGCTTATACTGCTGAAGATGAGAGGATTACTTCTACTGCACAAACACATGTACCTATAAAGATGCACATTTCCACACACTGGAGATACAAAGTACTGAAAATCGTGTTATCTGCAGCGTCCTCCCAAAATCACTGCAAACTTCAACACATTCCCAAGCCATGCACATCATATCCCACTTCTGCCAAGGGAGAGCTCATTCACTGAAAAGTTGACCATTCCAGGCTCAAAATTTTTTTCACTAATTTATAGAACACAAGCAATTAACAGTGTGTGTGTGTGTGTCTGTATCTGTGTGTGTCATTTATTTTTACTCCCACTAATGCCTCTCCTACAGCAAACCTGGCTAGCATCAAATAAATTTGCCCATAAAATCAAAGTAGGAAAACATAAAGGTACCACACAATATCAGAATTGTTACAAATGCACTGAACTTTGAATTCTCTCTACTTAGGACCTGCCTGGGCATGGAGATAAAATTGCAACAATTCATAATTTGCCATATCTACGACTATTGGTTTTGGAAATGGTTACTTGCTAACAAGTACCGTTTTAACTTCAGAGCCAAAAAAAAAGAGAGAGAGTCCCTGTGTATAGCTGGAATACAAACCCAAATCCCAGAATTTCTGCTCCGTTTTGCTTGGGAGCATGTCCAGCAGCAGGATTTCTTGAATAGAAAATAACCTCTGAAAGGAAAAGTATTTCCAAACGTGTCGTGTGGGGTTTTGTTAATTTTGTTGGGGTTTGGGCTTTTTAAGTGTTTGGTTTGTTTACCCCCCTCCCCGGGTAAAGGAGAAGGAAAGAAAATCCTAGCAGCGGGAAGACTTGTCAGCGTTTAGCCATCCATAAAACTATTTTTCCCTCCCGCTCCTCCTCTCGCTTGCAGTCCTGGCGTCGGCTTGTCTCATCTCGCTGCTGCCCCAGCCCCAGCCTCCGCACACCCACCTCCCTAGCGCAGCGGCGTCGGGGCCGGCAGCCGCGGGGAACGACAGGAGCCCGGGACACCACCGCGGCTCCCCCGCCAGGAGCACGGGAAGATGCTGCCGGGAAGGATGCAGAGCAGCCCCGGCGGAAAGTTTGGGACTGCGACGGCAGGACTTGTCCCCGCGTCCCTTCTGTTCCCCACCACCTCCCTCGGCCCTTTCCGGGACACGACCGAGAGAAGCGGCTCTTACCTGCCACCGGGAATGGGCCAGGGGCTCGTCGCGTCGCGGGCGGCGGCGGGGCCAGGGCGCAGCAGCAGCGGCAGCAGCAGCAGCGGCAGCAGCAGCCCCGGCCGGCGTCAGTCAGGCGGGAGCCGCCAGGCTGTATTAGTGCGAGGGGCTGGAGCGCGGCCAGCAGCG